>JAVANC010000026.1:32410554-33015554 GCA_033319125.1 Parnassius glacialis | reverse complement strand
AACAGTGGATTTGTGAAGCGTTGTAATAATGATGATGAAGATAGTTATTTTTATTAATATTTATTTAAAACTGATTACTAGGACCTCATATCACGCTAGGAGCCCATATCACGGGTCCTCCTTGATAAAATTCTATATAATAGTGGTATCGTTACTGCAACCAATCACAGTATGTAGGTTTTTTTTATTATTTTATAAGAAACATAAACTTTAAAGGTTACTGGTCAAAAGAGAATATAAGTCTAATGTAAACAGCGATACGAATACACAAGGGCAGTCTTTTTACTCATGCCAAAAAACCGACATCGAGCGGAGAACAGGTGAATACTTAGGCCAAGTAGCACGAACACCCGAACAAGGCGTTTACATAATCGTGCTTGTGCCTACTCATCTATGCTCGGTGAGTATCTCAACGTTGCATAAGATTTGCACTCTTTTATGTCTTCGTCTCCCGCCCACGATCGGTCACCAAGAGCACACAAGATATTCTATTCCATTTGTGAATATTTACTTAATTATTTATTTTACTTGCTTATTTATTTGATTATTAACTTTTCTATTTAGTAGTTAATTTACTTGCTTACATACTTGCTTATTTACTTGGTCATTCACCTTCCTATTTAACTTATGTAACTACTAAGTTATTTACTTATTTACTTGACTATACTTGACTAATAGCTAGACAATTAACTTGACAAGAGAATTAATGAAGAACGATTGACGAAAAAAGTGTATAAGGTGAGTGTGAATGAAAGTGTTAGAAGGGGTAGACCTAGGCGGACATTTCAAGACCAAATCAGGGACGTCTTGAAAAAAGGCCAGGTCAAGAGTACCCTAAACCGTAGAGCATGTATGAAGGGAATAATGAAAGTGGACGAAGCGAAACAAGTATGTAAGGATCGTAGCAAGTGGAAGGAAGTGGTCTCTGCCTACCCCTACGAGAAAGAGGCGTGATTATATGTATGTATTAACTTGGCTATTTAATTTCTTATTTACTTGCTTATTTAAACAGGAAAAGGCTCACCTTGTTGTTTTTAGAGTTCACCGTTTTCGGACCGATAAAATGGAAGTAAGCTTATCCTAGGCCAGTGACGAGCTCCGCGATGTTAGCACCTCATGTGTGGAATTTCGATTGACCAATTATACCATCTGAAAGGTCAGAAATTGGTCATAAAAGCTCAGTCGTTCTTATTAATTGGTCAGCGTTAGATTTTATTTTTATTACGGGTTAAAGTTTTTCAAGGTCATTGAGAAATTTTAGCACCTCATTCGCAAAAAAAATAAAATTTAAAAAATATGCGCGATCGAGAAGCATTCGCTGATATTTGTTCAGCTTATATAAATATTTGGTCAGTTTAATTTAATATAAAAAAAAATCATAAGTTGAGCTCTGCGATGTTAGCACCTCATGTGCGGAATTTCGATTGACCAATTATACCATCTGAAAGGTCAGATATTGGTCATAAAAGGTCAGTTGATCTTATTAATTGGTCAGCGTTAGAAACATTTTTATTAAGGGTTAAAGCTTTTCAAGGTCATTAAGATAATTGGTAAGCTTATATAAATATTTGGTAAGCTTAATTTAATATTTAAAAAAAAATAAGTTGGCATTGTCGTAACGCGCATGCTTTGGAACGGTTAATTGTATCAGGGCAGTGAGCACTTACGCACAGTTCTTTACTACGAACGAGACGAGGGGGGGGGGATAATTATTATATTTTTTTTTGAGAAAAAAACTTAGACATTTTCTTCTATCAAATGTATTATAGTGGAGAAAGAAATAGGATATTTTTTAAACTACGTGAAGGTGAAAGTGCATGCATGGGATTTGGGGATGATAGTTAACTAGTTTATTTTATAATAATTTTATATAAACATGATTTTTAGGGTTCCGTACCTCAAAAAGAGAAAACGGAACCCTTATAGGATCACTTTGTTGTCCCTCTGTCTGTCTGTCAAGACCCTTTTTCTCATGGAGGTATCAAGCTGAAATTCATTTCAAATACTCAAGTCTACTGTCCCTTCTAGCTGTGAAAAAATCAAACTTCTAAGCCAACACAATCAAAAAATTCAGCTGTTTATGCCGCAAATTTTCGACATTCCTCGATATGCCGCAAATATTATGCCGCGAGGGAATCAAAACCTACAGGCTACTTCCCGTGAACTCAGAATCTTGAAATTTGGTACAAAGCAACTTTTTATAGCACAAATAAAGGAAAAATTGCGAAATGCATAATTTTTTAGTTACATCATACAATAAAAATACTTTTAATAATTTTAAACTTATATGCCTTCGGTTTTGTTCGGAACCCTCGGTCCGACTCGCACTTGGCCGGTTTTTTAAAAATTATAAATATTTTATTTACATAAAAAATTACCACGAAAATTAATTTCTAAAATACATTTATTATAATTTAAGTTTTTCAACTCTAACTTTAACTTTCCCACATAGATGAAGAGTTTTAAAATAGATTGAGTTACAATTAACCGTCCCAAAGCATGCGCGTTACGACAATGCCAACTTATTTAATTTTTTTTTAATATTAAATTAAACTGACCAAATATTTATATAAGCTGACCAATTACCAGCGAATGCTTCTCGATCGCGCATATTTTTTAATTTTTATTTTTTTCGCGAAAGAGGTGCTAATATTTCTCAATGACCTTGAAAAACTTTAACCCTTAATAAAAAAAATTCTAACGCTGACCAATTTATAAGACCGACTGACCTTTTATGACCAATTTCTGACCTTTCAGATGGCATAATTGGTCAATCGAAATTCCACACATGAGGTGCTAACATCGCGGAGCTCCAGTGATGGCAAACAGTTTTGAAAAGTGGGTCAAACAGAAGTAGGTCAAATATTGTTGATTATTATTTTAATTCTAGTTCGTGGGTTAAGTAGTCAGTGGCGTTACTTAGAAAAACTACTTTATTCGGTTGTTCACTTTTAAAATCGTTTAAATTATTTTACATTTCCAATATGATTTGCAACTTTAACTATTGCTAGAGAAGCAAATAATAAAGATTAACGTCAAATAATTTGTATAAATAGTATGATATGCGGTCCTGAAGCACCAAGTAACACCATGCCCATTCGGCAGTTGCACTAATATTTTGATTGTTTTTATATTAACCATTATAAAAGTTCGGGGAAAAAGATGTCTTACAAATTCAAGACATTTTTTTTCAAGCACATTTTCAAGTACAGTTTAATTACATTTAATTATAATATATGCCATTTTGTACGGTAAATGTTGCGATTTTTGATCAAAAAAATGCGATAAGTACTTTTGACGGTCCCCTCTTTATGTTGTATCATGATCTTTTCCGCACTTTCTTGTTGTAACTTTGTGGTACTCTATATAATATATAGAGAATAATAATACAATTAAAAAATTGCGAGAAATTGTTTTTTACTTTTTCTTTTCTCTATATATATTGATATGAAACCAGCCAGATACAAACAGTACATCCAAAGAGTGTTTTCTTCAATTTTATACAAACAAATTACAACGAAATTATTCCCCCGACTTATTAAACTCAATTAAAAATAAGTTTAATAGACGCGTAAACCCTGTGTCACTGTCAGAACCTACGACTCGCACTCGTTCACTCATAAAGATAGAGATAAAGATAAAGATATTTATTTTGTCAAACATGAGAAAAAATATAAAGATGTTAAAAAACATAAAACGAGCTACATGTTTTGCCATTTATGAGGTACAAAAATTATACTTCATATTTCATTAGTTATATAAGATTAAAACTAACCCTACGGACCTCATTCTAGATGTGCAATTTCAATGGCATCTCCTAAGATTACATTAGAGAAATGTTACAATTCAATATTTAGCTTAAAAAAATCAATCATTTAAGAAATCAGACAAGCTGTAATAAACATTTGGCTATCAGATATTTTTTTAAGATGTAGCTTAAAAATTGTAGTAGGCAATTGTTTGACGGTTTTGGGGATTTTATTATATATTATTGGCGCCAGACAGAAAATACTTTTATGCATCAATGCCGTTCTTGATCTAATTGCGCATAACCTGTTATTATCCCGGCGATTGCGAATTGTAACGTCCGATAGTTTGTTAAACAATTTAGGGTTACTGTGAACGAAGTTTGCTATTTCATATATAAATAAGGATCATACCTAGATTTATTATCTTTGCTTAGCCCGCAAGCCTACTTACTATTAGATAGGTTATAAATCAAACGTTATGCTATTTATGGATACAAAAAAGATAAACAATTATTCCAGTGCTGACTATTACGAAGTTTGGTTGCTAGCTGACTTGCTTGCGGCAAGCTCCAAGTACCTGAACGACTCAGAATCTAAACGGAAAAGATATAAAAGTTTAAAATGTATTGATGAATTCTTGCTGTTGACAACGCGAAACCTGTATTTTTAATCTTCCATTATATTATGATAAATGCTGTACTTATACCAAAGATACCTAAAATTACGGCTATTGCCTGTCTGGCTGCCAAGCGTTTATATCTTATGATTTATTCTATCTCTAGAAAATGCCTCTATTCTGCAATGAATTGAACATGGTCGAATGTGATAAATAATATGCACTCGCACTAAATCAAATGGTAAGTGATTAAGGGAACATAACGCCATCACAATGTTAAATATAAATATAAGATATCAATAAAAAAAATATTTCGATTTAGCTTACAATTTCAAGTCGAGTACCAATTTAGAGCAGAGTTAATCCAGAAACTATTAAGTTGTTGGATGGTGTAGTGAAAATACACAAGAAAAATAATATGTTTTTCGTGTAAACTAAAGTTAACTTAAGTTAGAACTTAAAAACAGAAGCACACTCTTTTATTTATTCGCTATTTGTGACCTATAACAGACGAAGTAAAATCCTTTGTGCACATACAGTAACACCACGTCACGTACATCGCCTCTACGTATAGACAGAATCCACCCGTGCGTGTTTTCATTCCATGATAGAATAGGAATAAAATAATAAAATATAAAGAAACTAAATTTTAGATACCGTTTTATAACACTTCCGAATAGAATAAACTCATTTTATATATTCGGCTCTGTAGCACAGTGGAGCGTTTAGTTGCTGAGATACAGGGCGCGGGTTCCAATCCCGCACGGGACTCTTTTCTTTATGTCTTACAAATATTTTTCCTCATGTAAGTCCATGGGATTTATATATATATATATAACGCCACCACGCTACAAGAGAAAATGCTGCGCCTAATGCTCTGTCTGTAATATTATTTTTTTAACAAAGATATTAATATTAAGAAAGAGACAATATTTAAATTATATCCAAAAAATACATAACTTACATAATACATACATGATACCCGTGCGGTTCAAGACTGGGATTTAAATTAGCGTCGCCTGTATTGATTTCTCGCTCGTACACTGTCGCTATGTATACTCACACCCACCGGTAAGGACTGCAAAAATCTACGTTGCGATATGCGTTTTTCGTACGTTCTAAAACTTTTCAGTGGAATCAATGATAACAAAATGCCATAAACTACAAAAAAATGAGTCCGGTTTTGCTCATTTGTGAGCTACATACGTTTTGAGTTTTCTTTATGATTATTGTTGATTTTGTTTGTTAATATTTTTGTATAAAGTATTTGTATACTATTGAGACATGAGTAACCATTTTTTACATTTTCGTTCGTCTGTCTATCCGAGCGAATCTTCGGAGCCATTCCGAAGATTTTATTAAACTTTACCAACAAATGTAGAGTTATACCAGGAATAATCTAGGTAAATTTTATCCGAAAAATTTAGACATTTTATGAAAATAGAAATATTGATAAGATAAAATAAAATTATATTGTTTAAATAACGCCATATTATTAGATCCAATCCAGGCAAAGCCAGGGCAGGTCGCTAGTTTTAAATGTTATTTTAAAATTAATATACCTACTTGCTTGCGTATACAATTATTTTTTCATTAATAGGAAATTTCCAATTAACCAAATAATATAACGTTAGAACGATATAACCTTATTACCAGGTCTATCGGTACGGACTGTACATAAACATTTACACATGTCAACCAGAGGGATAGACAGAGACTACGGATTCCATTTGGCACAACTCTGACACATCTCTCTCGTCTCCTTTACATCCATATACCTACGCATACATGCTAGTCGGTTGAGGGTACTCTTAATCTGGCTCATCTTCAATATATCGCCAATTTGCTCAACAAACTTTCGTCTAGGGCCTCTCTTCCCGACTCTGCCATTTACTTTTACACCAAAGCATTCCTTTCTTGACAAAGAGATTAATATTAAAAAATAGGCAATATACATGTATAATTTTTTCCATAAATAGATAAAGAAAGAAAGTTTTTATATACCGCGTAAGCTTTATAACCGACTCCAAAAAAGGACAAGGAGAATATTCGACTATATTCTTTGTATACGCGACGCGTACGTTTCTACTATTGTTGGCGATTGTAAAACAGTTTTAAGGATTTTTTTATCAGATAGAGTACTCACTCGAGGGTGGTTTCATTTTAACTTAAAGAAAAAAGCACCCTTGCGGGTGGGGGATGACATTTTAGTAAAATAACTTCCAGATAATTTAATAGCATGTGAAGTCGTAACTTTAATTCTTCAATGACCTTAGTAGCTTTGTATATATCATAATTTTATTTATGTTCACTTCTCAACGTCATAAACATGCACCGTATGGCCTGGAGACTGACGAACGAGGCTCAAGAAATGCTCAATAGCAGCCCGGAGTCAGAAAATTTGCGGAATTTAATCCCTACCTCTGAACACACATAGGTCGTGTTGGATTGCCGTCGTATCGAACTATGCGAACAAGAGAATAGAAAATACACCTGTATATTCACATGCTCGTGAAGTATAATCCTACCATGTGCATCTGTTTTGAGACTAACCAACATGAAATCCAGTGGAGAGGACATTATTATTTGATGGTGTTAATTTCTTACATGAGCCGTTCTTTGCAAGTCTCTGAACATAGAAACATACTGTGTCCTGTACTAGAAAGGAGTATGCATTTTGTTTATCGCAATTTATAATTAATATTGAACCTAGGAACACGAAATAGAATCCCGAACGAAACTTTCTAAGCTTCATAAAAAAGTATCGATATAATTCTGACATAGTGCTGATTTTCAATTAGGTCTGTGATTTTTAATTTGCTGTTGTTGTATTTTATCCTATAAATAAATTTCATCTGAGGAATGAAAAATTGGACCTTACAATTCACATTATTTTCATCATCAATATCAACTTTAGCATGCCGAGACTTTGCAATTATTTCTTCTGTATCATAGAGCTGTTTACATACACAAATTTACATAAACAATCATCCAGAACCAGAATAATTATTTGTTGTCCATACATTTTCTACACGGGATTTGAACTCGCGGCATACAGCGTTGCAATTAAAGGCTATTGCATTTTTTTTTCATTGAGATTTATTTCATTACATTAATAATATCTGACAGTTTTGAAAATGACTGACTACTCTCGCACGCTATTATAATCTTTTTTCCATAGGCTTACTCTTCAATAACCATTAATTTCTATTTAACAGCATTCGTGGTCATTATCATGCCGAAATAATTTAAAAGTAAGGACGATATGTATTCATTTAAAATATCAAATCAATTTTAATAACATATAATGTACAATCAGGACTGAGCTTCTTTGCTCAGTGAATTAATGAAAACATAGACGTGAAAACAAATCTGTGTACTATTCACATTATAAAGATTGTATAGAAAGCAAAGTTTAATAGAAATCGTACAATTAATTTTAGAGGAGACAGCAGCAAAAATCGCATCGGAGTCGACTACGTTACCCCTCGCCTCAACTATAATATATTAGAACATCGATCGAAGGTGGAATATTTATAGAATAGGAGTTGGACGTGATTCTCAGATAACCAACATTTTCGTGCTGCGTCATAATACATATAATTGAAACATGGTTTGAACACGGTTTAATGCACATAATTACTAACATATGTTTTCTGGTAGGGTTTTCATTATTTTTTCTATTATTTTTCTAATCAATAACATGGAAGTAATCTATACCCCACTGCTGTTAAAACCTATTATATTAATTTCTGTTTTGCATCGTTTTTTATATGGGGGAGTATACAAGCATGCGGCTCACCTGATGGTAAGTAACTACCGCCGCCCATTAACAACTGCAACACCAGGGGACTTTTATCTTTCATCAAGAAATCTTAAAAAAGAGTAGGCTCTTTTCCTGGTGGTCCCTAAGTAGTATCGGTCCGGAAACATTTTCTTCTGTATGCGTTACATACTGAGTTTTGGGTGTACAATTTAACTGATATGTTGTGATGAATGTGGTGATCTATTTACAAAATAAATTTTGTCCTAGTGTTTGCATCATCTTCTAATCTGATATCAGTCCTAGTTTACGGATGAATTACTGCACCGTTCCCCTCTCAATAACACCCACTCTAGTTCTCCCTTACCCTTTACACCTTTTTATCGAAGCACGCTAACTAAATAATTCGGTTTGTTTGTATATTTTATAGTTATCAACAAACAATTCTCCAGATACAGAATTTGCTTTGTTGTTTTCGCTTTTGTTGTTTATGGACACTATACTTAATCGTGTAAAGACAACAGAGTAACGTACTGAGTGCAAAATGTACTTGTTGCATTAGTACTAACCTGCGTTTTCCCAACGAGAAATTCAACAATGTTTTAAGTGCGACGGTAAAGTGTACAAGATAATACGTAGGCTAACGCTAGCCTTTATAAATATAAAAACTTCAGCATGGGCTCGCGATGTATTTGACGTTATCATTTAGTAAGTATATGCTTTAAGAAGAAGATGTAAATTTAGGGTCAACATATACGACTACTACTTTGTAAAATATTTTCCCTGTAATCCCTATGTAGCTATAGAATTATACTACGTTTTTTGTCGGGAGGGCATGCTATAGAAAGTTAATTACACTTTACTCATTTGTAGGACAATATCAATAACACACATGTGGGTCACGGGACAGGGAACGTATTAAGACAGGAATATTTTTTTTTCTGTCCTGTTTTGTTCTGTCCGTACTAATCTTCAAAATGGCTAAACCAATTGTGATGAAACTTCAGGAACAAATAAAGAGCATTGAGATCACTAAAAATATGGAATCCGTCAACAATTCTTAATCGGTATCGTGACTTTCTGTTCTGATAATTATTTTAGTACATGAGAAGGAGGCTATGCTTCGGTGAGGCTGTCCTGCTGTTGGTTTGCATTCTTAATCTATTTTGTTGTTATCTTATCTTCACTTCCAACTACTCACTGTGTTTCAGGAAAGTTTTATAACATAAAGCCATTAATATGAAATTTACCTTGTCTTCTTGTAAATTTGAGAGTAATCTCTAACAATACATTCAATCATTCCTTTAATCATATTTTTAAAATATCCCATATTTTTTAACAAAGGCTTAATGTAACTTCTTTTCGAAATTTTAAAAACCAAACATTGCTTATTCTTTGCATACCCACTGACTGCTTATTTCTTTAAAGCAATACAAGACCGTTTCTTTAATATCTCATCTACAATCAGTACCTGATAAAATGTAAAAAGCGATATATATTTCTTTCGTATTAAATACGAAATGGTATTTTTGTTATTTTACTTAGCTGTTCAAGCTGCTTATTATCTTGCATAAGGCTCCAGGGAAAAACTTACTAATATACTCACTCTTTTGAGCAAACTCTAAATCTTTGTAATTAAGTGGCCCCCCGGGACTTGACCGCCATGTTCACAAAAAGCGAGAATCTTAAATGCTTTCATAATTCATTTTCTCAGCAGTAAAATGGTTTTTATGACGTAAAAACATTTGAAAAGGTAATTAAGAAGATTTTACGTCAAAATACTTTGTAAAGTTTCGAAACGAATCTTATGAAATATAAAAAAAATATTTCGCAGTGATTGCATAAATTTAAGCCAATACAGAGGAAATATTTTAAGTTGTATCAAAAATTAATGATGTATTATCAGATAAATAATATTAAATTATTATGGTTATGAAGGGTAAGTCATTAATATTATAGACAAAGAAACAAATAGGGGCCGATTAGTCCATTAGTTCTTTTTTCCTCTTAATCCATTTTTTGTACTATCGATCCTGAAGAACTCTATACTTACTTTTAATACTATATCAAGTGCTGTACAGAACCCATAGTCATAAGAAGACCGATGACAACCGGAAGTCACAGTTACCTACTTACCTACTTGTCAAAGCCAGCTTTTATTTATTAATAAATAACTGAATAAAAAAATATCTTTTATTTTTTAGGCAGTAGGGTGATCGTAGAGTCATAGTATGTTAGTTATACAAATAAAACTTTAAAACTATGTTAGTAAATAAAACAAGATGGAGATTTACAACAATTGGGGGATTTATCAAGCTTCATGTAGCACATATAGCCTGACAAACCTACCCAGATATAATTTCAGCTTCCCCTCAATCTGCGTATCTATGACTCCACTTTTTACGCATGATCGCAAAGTAGTCCTCAGTGTGCATATCGTCTACCATGCTTTTTTGTACTATCCATCCTGAAGAACTCTATATAATACTTACTTTTAATATTATATGAGGTGCTGTACAGAACCCATAGTCATAAAAAGACCGATGACAATCGGATGTCAAAGTTATCTACATACCTACTTGTCAAAGCCGAATTAATAAATGAATAAAAAAATATCTTTAATTTTTCAGAAGAGTTTTTTTTTTGACATTTTGATATCCATTCAAGGATTCTAAATTTTTGTCTTCATCTTTTAGATATCGTAGTGTTTTCAAGTCTGTTGTAGTATTGGCATTATCGCTGGCTGCTGAAGAATCAGACCTCAACAAACAAATGATAATAGAATTCAGTCTTATCCTTCTTTTTATTATAGTTAGTATGTTGGGAGTTGGAAATGAAATTTCATATTTCATATCCTACTCCCAACTTCTTCTTCAAACTATTCAACTTAAAAAAATTAACAAAACCGTTTTGCATTTTACAAATACTAAATATTACTATTAAGTATTTCAATTTTTCAAATGTAAATAATGGCATCCAAGCAGATGTAAATCAGATGAAATTATTTTTTTATTTTAAATAGCCTTTCGAATCATCTTCGGTAGAAATCGGTGTTCTTTTGCCATGATTTGTAGTTTAACAAATTTGATTTAACTACGGGGACGATCCCGAACATGTTTACAGGCTGCATACTTTCCGGAGTCGTTGTTTCACATTCTAATATCAGTGTTATTCGGCGGTTAAATAGCTATCGTGAATAAAGCTTTACTCAAAAAAATCACGAGCTATCTGCGATATCTCTCTGCATAACATCAGCACAGTTAGCAAGTATTGGACGGCAACGAACTTCGAGTCATTGCATACTTGTATATTATTAGACCTCCTTGAGATCTGGCAGAACAACTAATAAAAGGAAAAAGAAAGGAAACATTTATTTTACCACATAATTTTATTATTATTACATAATATTTCCCATAGATATTTATTAAATAAGACGAGACTTCGCCGAACGTGACGAAAAGGTATCGCACTCGTTTGACGCGGCAAACCATGTTCACTATATTTCTGTGTAACCCTTTCCAATTATTTTGTCTACCTTAACAAATTATAAATAACAGATAACAGAAAATAGCAAAATAATAAAAATAGGCCCTTTTCATAACTTATGTTAAATAATGTCAAGAGTTATCAATTAGTCTTGTCCACTAATTTTTCATGACAGTAGTCACTCACGCACAGTTTAACAGACAGTCTGAAAATTTCAGAAACTCTGACTAGAAACTCTCCATTTTACAAAGTACGAGTACATACCTTCAGAGTTCATACATTCAACAACGAAAAGTGCTATTAAATAATAAATCAATTCCCGTCCCCAGGATTCTTGAATCTATATTTATACGTTTATTTACATAACCTTACATATACAATATTTATTATAATAATGCCAGTAAAATAAAATAAAAATCATTTTGAATAGTATTCAAAATTCGTTTAATATAAAATTTAAAGTTATAGTTTAATTTTATATTTTTATGAAAAAGTTTCAATGTTTATATGTAAAATAGCAATGTCATGAGATTAGGACGTAAGAATAATAGAAACAAAGGAGATTTTCTACAGTAAGCACATTTAACAGTCGAAGAAATAACTCTTATTAAATTGCTATTACAAAGAGTAAACAAAAGCTTTTTTCTTAAAAGATTCTAAATTGGGTTTAAATTTTCTTTTCAACTGCTAGATTTATAAGGAATTTTATTAATACCAAAATCAAAAATAATGTTTTAACATATGCTTAAACAAAGTAAATAATAATATTAGGCAGTATTTTTAATAACAGGAATAAGATACCAAATTATACTAATTACATTTTATGTCTATTAAATTTCAGATTATTCAGACATCTGGCAGTAGAAACATACTGGGCAAGCTAATACAAAGCATTTAATGAGGTTCTCTTTACTTTTCTACTACTAGTTATTAAATTTCTAAATAAAATTCTAAATTCGAAATGTGAGAGCTGGCCCACAAGGCTTTCACAACCGACCTAGGGCAGAAAAATCATCCCGAAAGGTCAAATTAAAAAAGTTTGAATAGAATAGAATAATTTTTATTCAATATACATTACATGTGTAATTCTTATTGAAAGTCATTTTTTACTTTACCACTGGTTCGAAAAAAATCCTCTGTCCTAGGAAGAACCAGCAAGAAACCCAGCGGGACTTTTTTTGAAAATAAATTTTACAATATAAATGATTACGAACTATTTACAAAATTTATTTTAGAAACTGCTTGGAAGCTACCACCTCATTCCCAGGGGTTATTATCAAGAATGTATTCATTTATACTATAATAACCCATTTTTATACAGTTTCAGCTTAATAAAACATTTAAACATGGTAATAGAGAGAACCTGTACACTTTCCGGGACCTTGTTGTAATAGCGTATACATTGCCCCAAGAATGAATTACTGACTCTGTGGAGTCGAGAAACTGGCATCACTAGCTTGTGTTTGTTCCTAGTGTTTACAGAATGTATATCACTTTTTTATTAAAACTATCTTTGTTTTGTGAACATACATTAAATTTTCGTAAATATACTGAGAGACCAAAGTTAATATATTAATTTCTTTAAATGTATCTCTAAGAGTCTCTCTCGGTTTTAGATTGTAAATAGCTCTAATGGCCCTCTTCTGTAAAACAAAAATACTTTCTGAATCAGCCGCATTTCCCCATAGCAAAATCCCATAAGACATTATGCTATGGAAATAACTAAAATAAACTAATCTAGCTGTCTCGACACTAGTGAAACCTCTAATCTTTTTTACAGCATAGGCTGCAGAACTTAGTCTGCTTGCTAATTTGGATATATGGGGGCCCCACTGAAGCTTTGCGTCAAGAGTGATGCCAAGAAAACAGTGGATACAACAGGGCTCAATTCATTTTTAATTTAAAAACACATTGGTATTCAGATTTTTAACATTCGTTGTTGTAAATTATACACAATTAGTTTTATTTCCGTGCAAGTGCAGATTATTAACGTTAAACCAATGCACTAATTTTGAAATAGCATTATTCACTACGTCACATTTAAATGATTGACGTTTAAGTTTAAAAATCAAGGAAGTATCATCAGCAAATAATACTATATCATGACTATTCCCTACAAGGTGATATGAAGTCATTAAGATACGCCAGAAACAGGAATGGGCCGAGAATCGAGCCCTGAGGAACACCCATTAGTACAGGTGACCAGGAAGAACTTTTACCATTGATAATAACCTTCTGCTTTCTATTACTTAAATATGAAATAATAAGTTTATGCTATGACTTTACCGTATAGTTATTTTAGTTTAATAAACAGGAAACTTTAATACATACATGTAAACTTATATCCGCAGTTGTTGTGATAGGAGCACTAAGCTCGAAGTTTTTGACGAGTATGAGATGAGAGTTTACCTGGAACAAATAGTCCAACTTCGACTGAGAGGTCAATCGACGGATTCAACTCGGCTGGACAGCGTTCGCGAAATTACGACACATCTTTTCGTCAAGTATACCTCAAAACTTGAAAATGAAACTGTATAATCAGTGCGTGTTGCCAGTGATAACTTATGGAACGTGACATGAGCCGTAGTCTTTCACTGCTGGCCGTATGAGGAAGCTCAAGGTCGCTCAGCAAGCTATATAGAAGCCTATGCTTGGGGTTTCTCTGTGTGATAAACTTAGAATTGAGGATATCCACAGTAGAACCAGAGTAAGTGATATAGCCCAACGAATTAGCAAGCTGATAACCGCTGGGAACAAAAGGTTCTTGAGTGCATCCTCATACCGGGAGCGCAGTGTAGGGCGGTCCTTCACTAGATGGAGTGACGATTTGTTAAGACATGCAGGAAGTCGATGGATGCAGGTAGCTAGTTAAGCTAGTAGGTAGTTTTTTGGCATTCCTTGAGGGAGGCCTATGTTCAGCAGTGAACTTGTGATAGGAAGGCTGTAATAATGAATGATGTGATAAGTGTCTAGCCCATAGCCTACACAATCGCGAACCCAATATCCCAATAGTTGCCTTTGACAATATGCAACGTAAGTATTACGTGGTAGAGCCATGCTGCAGGTATATTGTTGTTGCAGCACGAATACGTTCACTCGACCGGGGCAGCCACGCCCTCACAGAATACCAGCGTAAAATAGCAGCTTAATGCTGCTGTTTTTCGTATAGTCAGTGTAGAGAACCGGAGACCCTTTTTACTGGAAACGAGGCATTCCATCTCCGTCCTCAGGGGTGACAACGCATCTGCATTTTGATTCGCAAACGAGGATAGATGTAGATGTCTATGGGCCGCAGCGGCCACTTACCATCAGGTGGACTGTGTGCTCGTTTGTCACCCTTATCCTAAAAATATAAAAAAATGAAAGTTGTAAAGATGTTTAGACTGATATTTATTACACCATCCCGTATTAACGGAAAAACAAAATTGAGCAAAATACAGAAACTAAATTATGAAATGTATTACTTCTTATACCGAGAAAATAAAATGAATCGTGTAAAATGAACATGTAGGCATTTCTGTTTCTAAACTGGCAGAGCCGAGTACATAAGCTAGTAGCACAATAATGACGACACCACAAAATTACCTAATTTACGTTCTGCGTCTCATAACAGTTGACTTAAGGAAATTAAAAGAAAATTTAATCTGACAAATCTGCCGTCCATTCTGTAAAAGATAAGGGGATACTACTCGGTAAAATTTTCATTTCATTCAGTCCGATATATAACCTTTTTCTGTAGGTGACGATACCCATTTTAGTACTGTTTTTAAACATTTATCAGCCTGTACAAGACAACTGCTGGACTGCCTCTTCCGTAGTAGTGATAAGATACCTCAATTACCACGCGTGGTAAATAATTTGGCGATTACAGTTCCAGACATCACGCACTTTTGACGCTCCTCCCCGTCGCCGATCTAATATATCTGGCGTAAGCGAATGCTATCTCATGATCTATAGGAAGCTATGGGATATTTGCTAATCCCATAGTCGCCTCTTCCGACAAACAAAGGGCGGTAATGTTTGATAGATTCTCTTACGCAACATACAGCGATCACAATTACTAGACTTCTTTTTTATGTTTTTTCCGCATATTCGAAATCAACTAAACTGAAATATGGACGATTCTCGGGGACGTTTCATATTTGCATTTAACATACGCAAACGCATACGAATATCTTAGAATGCGCTCGATGCGGTATTTTATATAGCTTTACCCACACATCAGTGTAGAGCATTCAGCTTGGCGGAGCGTTTGTTGTGTTAACAAACACCACGTTTTTGCATTACAACAGCGACTGCTTAAAATGTATACCAAGCACGCTGCAACGCTATCACACACACCCTCTCCCCATCCAACCCCCGAACTATATGCACGAAGGCGAGGCCTTGTGACAATACTTAAGTAATAGAATGCTTAAGCAACACTTTAACTCTTAACAAACATTTTTTTTATATGACGACAAATGGTATTAAAATCGTTTAAAAATTTTCTAGGCCCTAATCATAGACAGAGGTGTGAAGCAGTGCCTGCAATTTGTTTATAATTTCCATCGTCAAAACGCTATCAATCGTAAGGCAATATATCACATATGCGTAACAAACTTGGTTTTGCTGCACACAAAACCAATGCAATAATAATTACCAAAAAACTTAAATACGACGCACCTCAACTCCACGTGGGTGGAACAAACATAAAAATTGTAGACGAAATTAAACTATTAGGCCTTATTATAGATAAATAATTAACCTTCCATAGTCATGTTGTACAGATATGTCGAAAGGTTACAAATTTATATAAACATCTAGTAAAGACAGCAAAAATTTCTTGGGGATTGAGTTCGGAGATCATCAGGACGATATATGTTTCAGTCGTCAAGCCGATCGTGCTCTATGCAGCCAGTGTCTGGGCAAGTGCATCACAAAAAATAACTGTACAAAAACATCTTAACACCCTGCAGAGGGGCTTCGCACAAAAAATTTGCAAAGCTTACAGGACCGTATCGCTGAATTCGGCACTCATATTAACGGGACTGTTACCTCTGGATATCCGCTTGCGGGAAGCTGCAAGGCTGTATGAAGGAAAGCGCGGGAAACCGCAGAAGGATATCCTCGGGGACAGAAAAGTTGAAGTAAAGGAACTCTTTATTGAAGCAGACCATCCAGCATAAGAAGAGGAAATAACTTTTAGCACAATAGAAGGTAAACAACCGGAAGAGAAAGCAACAAAAGAACAGCTAGAGGCGGTACAGATATACATTGATGGGAGTAAAATTGACGGGAAGATAGGGGCAGCGTTATCTGTGTGGAAGGACAACACTGAAATTTTAAGTAAAAAATTTAAGCTGGAATCCCTCTGCACAGTTTACCAAGCCAAACTTTACGCACTGTACCAAGCCACAGAACTTATGGTGAAACATAAGGACAGTGTCTTCAATATCTACAGCGACTCCCAATTAGGACTGTACTCATTGAAATCCCCGGACAACTTCCACCCATTAGTCCGCGCCACTAAAAAAATTTAAAAATTATAAATGAAAATAACAAAACGGTAAATGTATTTTCGATAAGGGCTCATGTGGGATATCAAGGAAATGAAAGAGCAGATCACCTGGCAAAAGAAGCGGCACTATACAAAAAAACAGCATCCCAATATGATAGATGCCCCATATCGTTCATAAAACGAACGATAAGGGAAAGATCAGTGCAGGCATGGAACCAGCGATACATAAATAGTGAAACAGATACGACTACCAAAATGTTCCTAAAAAATGCCGAAACAGCGTACAAATTAATTAGGAAAATTAGACCATCACCCGAACTAGTGCAAATACTTACTGGGCACGGCGCCTTTGCAGGGTACCTAAATCGCTTCAAGTGTAGGACAAGCGCTGGATGTGCTTGTGACCCAGAGGTAGAAGAAACTGTGACGCACTTGCTCGTAGACTGCCCAGTGTACAGCAGTAAAAGGATTGACCTAGAACAGAAAATAAATGTAAAGATATTTGTTTGTGTAATACAAACAAATATTTCGGATATTTTAACAAGGAAACCTGAAAGAAAAGATTTAATTAAATTCTGTGAATATATACTCGTATGTAGTAAGAAAGGTGAAAATAAAAAATAAAACCTAGGTAAATAATAAAGATATTAAAAAAATAGAAGTAAGAAAAATAGACAGAATATATTACTACGTAATATATCATCTATGCATACCAAATGCTGTATAAGATAAGACAAATGCAAGACATCAGATAAAAATAGTTTGGAGTGTAAATGCCATGAAACAGTAATACAATCAAACAATGCAGTAACGTTATTAGCATGCATTATACAACGTGTCCCAAAATTCAACGATAAGCCAACACCGAAGGATAGACCTGCCCCGGACTAATCGGGGAAAAAAAGAAAAAAAATATATCCCAATTATATTTTAGGTTATATAAAAAAAAATGAAATTCTTCAGAAATTGAGACCGTTTATGATATTTTTCACTACCATGACCACAATTTTTTAAATATTTTTTCTTTTTTTTTATAGGCAACCTGAATAGTTGTAGTGTTATGCTACTTACTTATCATTTTACATTAATTTAAATCCATTTTTACATTCTGTTTCAATTCTCTGCATTCACTTCGAATCGGGATATTTTACATCACCTTTATTTCCATAGGATCCTGTAACGATTTCAAACCATAAGAACACAATCACAAATCATTTCTACTTCGTATTTCCACATTATCAGCACTTTTAAATTGGTGTCAATGAAGTCTACCTTTTTTCGATCTTTTAGTTAGTTTTCCGTAACTCTACAATTTCGGGCTTTGTGTGGGTAGTTGCGCTACCTTTTTTCCTATTTCAATAATATCTCCTTTTCCACTTAAATCTTTCCATTTTCTTATAACAAGCCTAAAACTAAAATTTGACATGTTCTGTTACTGATGTTTATTTGGTCTCCATGGAAATTTCGATAATTCCACATAAATACTTTTTCCTCTTGACCATTTACAAAAAATTTGCGTTTAATTTAAATAATTTTTCCGTTCTCTCTAGAAAGATATAAAAGCCGAACAATCGGTGAAGAAATTCAGTCTTGCTTCAGTTCTCGTATCGGAAGCATCTTCTAAAGGCCTTATCCCGGGGCCGCTCAGCCCCGGGATCCTGCAAGCCTCTATCCTGCCTGAAGCCACTGGACTCTACGATCCGTTGCTCTGCCTGAAGTCGCCGGATCCTACAAAACGTTGCTCTGCCTGAAGTCGCCGAGATCCCACAAGTCTCTACTCTACCTGGAGTCGCCGGAACCTACAAACCTCTGTTCCGCCCGAAATCACCGGAACCTACAAACCTCTGTTCCGCCTGCAGTCACCGGATCCTGCAGGCCACTGCGCTGTCTGAAGTCGCTGAGGATCCTGCAAGCTCCTGTCTGGGCTGAAATCGCCGATCCTGCAATCGCCGCATTCACCTGAGGTCGTCGCCTAGAGACGATCTCAGGATCTCCGCCTTCCCACCTACGCCGTGCGTGCTCGTCCCAGGCGCTGAGAGCACGCTTGGGATCTTCGGACTCAGCTTCGACATAAATCTCTTTTTTTTATTACCTTTTTTTTTAAATATAATTAGTAAATCACATCATCCATCCTCATATTCATACTCCATTTTTGATATATAAAATTGTAAATATTTTCGAATCCTAAATATATTTTTTGTCTTGGTCTATTTGGTTGTTTTGCTGATCGTAGGTTAGGTTCTTTCTTCTTTTAATTGTCGCTTCACGACATAGTACTGCTATCTACCACAATTCTTAAAAACTCCAGAATAACTCTTGTTTTATCACGAAAATTAATGAAACTTATTTTATTCCCTAAATTTTTTGAAGACTTTTACTTTTAACCAAAATTAACTTATCATGGTGTAAAAAAAAGTATGAACACTAGTATGGCAAGTTTTTTTTAAAAATTGACGCAACTAACCAACATTCCAAAATGGTATAATACTCTAGGAAAACAAGTTATAAAAAAATATGGGCCTATTATTTCTTAACAGGGGCCAAATGACGGTCGGGTGTAATAAAAGTATTAGTTCTTGAAAAATGTTTAATATTTCAAAACAAATGGTACAAACAATTTCACGTGTAATTTATTAAGTTATTAATATTATAGCAAATGTTCGAACTGTTTGCCACCAGCATTAATACATGCACGACATCGCCTTAAAAATGATCGTTTTATTTGTCTTGCATATCTTCTGCTGTTAATGTAATCAGCAGCCTGAGTGATATTTCGACGAAGCTCGTCCAATGTCACAATGGGTTTTGAGTAGACCATGTTTTTAAGACAACCCTAATAGAAGAAGTCCAGGGGGTTCAAATCGGGTGAACGGGGTGGCCATAAGATAGGACCAAGTCACCCGATCCAACGCCCTGGATACTCTTGATTTAAATATTCTCGCACAGGACGGGCATAATGTGCTGGGCAACCATCATTTTGGAACCACATGTTTTGAAGATCACTTAAGGGCACGTCGTTTAACAATTCTTGCAAGTCATTTTGTAAAAAGTTTAAATAACTATTGCCATCTAAGTTTCCTTGTAACTCAAAAGGCCCAATTACTTTTCCATTTAATATGCCGGTCCATAGGTTAACCTTGAATTGATATTGGGATTTGTCTTGTCTCATCAAGTGTGGATTTTCATTACTCCAACTATGTAGGTTGTGAAGATTTAAATACCCATCTTTCTTGCACGTTGTTTCATCCGACCATAGAATTTTGTCTAGGAAGTGGGGATCTTCACTGTGCCTTTGCAGCATTACACGGCAAAATGTGACCCGTAGCGGATAGTCCCGCGGTAATAACGTCTACACACGCCTGTAGTGATATGGGTGAAGCTTGTGACGTTTTAATATTCGATGTGCAGAACTTTTCGGGATTCTATGGCACGTACCGAAGTAGTCGAGTTATTTTCTATCTCATTGAGAACTTCTTCATCACGATCCAATCTAGGTCTTCCAGCGCTTCTCCTATTGGATGGCATACGACCCTTCGAAAACGCTTGATGCACATTAATAAACACTCGATAATCAGGATATTTTTGAGCATTTGGGTATCTTTCTCGATACAGTCTGCTAGCAGCGTTAGCATTACATCGGCATTCTCCATAGATTAAATGCATATTAGCGTATTCCTGTGGTGTGTACGGTTGCGGCATGTTAAACGCCAAACAGTCCAAAATGCGCCAGAACTCTAAATCACAAAACACACAATCGTAGTTCAAGATAATGCCAGGTCAGTTCAGTTTGCAGATCACTTCCAGTCCAAATAATGCCAGGTCAGTTAAGTTTGCAGGTCGATTCCATTCCAAAAAGCCAAGCCAAAAGTCGATAGTATGTACGAGGGCCACGTAAGTTGAATTGGGAACGGTGCGCAGTAAACAAAGGAGCAGAGCGTACTGAACCGACTTGCTGAGAATAATAACAGCTTCTCTACCTGCCCTGTTGTTGTCTGTTTTTAACGTAAATATTTCTATCTATCTATCTCTCTCTAACATCTAAGGTATTAATGCCCCATTCGAATTCCTAGAAATTGTAACAGGAACCCATTTTGGGCATGTAGTAAAAGTGATTACTGTCAATTACAATTTAAGGAATTTGGCCCCTGTTTAGAAATAATAGGCCCATATTTTTTTATAACTTGTTTTCCTAGAGTATTATACCATTTTGGAATGTTGGTTAGTTGCGTCAATTTTTAAAAAACTTGCCATACTAGTGTTCATACTTTTTTTACACCACGATAAGTTAAATTTGGTTAAAAGTAAAAGTCTTCAAATAATTTAGGGAATAAAATAAGTTTCATTAATTTTCGTGATAAAACAAGAGTTATTCTGGAGTTTTTAAGAATTGTGGTAGGTACTAGTCAGGTTACCTATAAAAAAAAAGAAAAAAATATTTAAAAATTGTGGTCATGGTACTGAAAAATATCATAAACGGTCTCAATTTCTGAAGAATTTCATTTTTTTATATAACTTAAAATATAATTGGGATATATTTTTTTTTCTTTTTTCCCCGATTAGTCCGGGACAGTTTTATTCTCCGGTGTTGGCTTATCGTTGAATTTTGGGACACGTTGTATAAACAAATAAATAACATCATATATTGACATAAAAACAAAGAGTACGATAGGCAAGATTACCAGTACAGAGATTTTCATAAAATAATAAAATAAATAGGTAGTTAAAGCAAAAAATAAACAATAAAAATAAAGATAATGAGAATAGTGTGAAACAAACAATTGACCTACATCATGACCAACATGAACATGACAAAAAAGTTATGGACAAGTCCAATCCAGTGATTAAAACCAGATATGCAAACGCTCTGACCACCACGTCAGAGGACAATTAGTAAAAAATTGGAAAAAAAACATATCACACGAATCCGGACAAAACGTTACATTTATTCTTGAAATGTACCCCACATATTTCCTGAATGCATTTTTCAACTTTAATATACACGCACGTTGTATTTTCTGTTTTAATAAATTAGAAGTCCATACTGCAGTATTAATGAGACCTATTATTATTATTATGGGGTATCTATAAAGTTTTCTCATCTGGTTGGGCAATATAAATATATAATTGTAAATAAACATGGTAAACGTACATAAATATCAATAAAATAAAATAAATACATAAAAAAAATACATAAATATATAAAAACCCACCCAGATGGAAGCCCTCGGCAGAGGAGACCAGACGGCCGAGGGTTAGGGGGAAAGGGAAAGAAACCGGCGGACGATGCGGGCGGTATCGAGGAGCACCGCCTTCTGCATTTGAGCTTGGAGCGGTCCGTCACGGAGTCCCAGTCGCCTCAGATGACCCGAGAGGCTGACTGGAATTAACCCATTATTATTATTATTATTATTTATTTATTAATGAGACGCAGACGTAGATCTACGATTAACAAATAACATTTTAATACACCTACAATAATATCGTACTTATACTTCGTAATCTTGTTGTATCATGATTAAAAATAAGTAACTGAAACACTATTCATTAAGTTTCTAGTTTCATTCTAGGACTGTTACCCTCCTAACCACTCGCGTTAATTAATTTGCTATTATTTCGTAGTAAAAACCTAATGGTTGACTGGGACAGAATGCCTTAAGGCATTAAGTCCGCCATGTGTACGATTTTATTTTTTTCTGCATAAAAACTTAAGTAAATAAATAAACAGGATTTTTATAACATATTATGGGTATCAAACAAGCCCACAGCACCATTTGATGCTAAATGAATACTGTAATTTATGGTTACATGTAATCAACTTTAACGTAATGAGAGTGTTATGACGCGTTTTGATCTCTGTGGGCCAAGAAGGAATATTATTGTTCTGTAATTATACACATTGTTCATGCTGTATTTTTTTTTAAATTTCACACCCTTCAAATTGAAATACGACAGTTACACACAACTTGGCTGGGAGAAAAGTAAATATGTACTTAATATCCTAACTAAGCTCTCATTTAATCGATTACATTCTACGAGTGTATAGCCCTTCCTGGCCCGCAATAGTGTACAGACATCTTTCCATTCATATTTATTAAACTTTTATTATATGAATTTCATCATCATCATCACTGCTGAACATAGGCCTCCCCCAAAGAATGCCAAAAGCACGGTCCTGAGCCACCTGCATCTACCGACTTCCTGCATGTCTTACCAGGTCGTCACTTCATCTCGTGGGGTACTATGCTTTTATCCCATTTGATAATACAAATACACACTTCGCCTACCGGTATGACGCCGCCACTCGAGAACCTTTTTCCCCATCGGTTGTCGGTACTTCGAGCTATATGGTCGGTCCATTGCCACTTCAGCTTACTAATCCGTTGGGCTATGTCAGTCACTCTGATTCTGCTGCGAATATCCTCATTTCTAAGTTTATCACGCAAAAAAACCCCGAGCAAAGCCTACTCCATAGCTCGCTGAGCGACCTTAAGCTTCCTCATACTGCCAGCAGTGAAGGACCACGCCTCAGTTCCAAAAGTCATCACTGGCAACACGCATTGGTTATACCGGGTGTTTGTGAAACGCTCCCGAAAACGAAGAGCGAAGACAGATGGTAGTACTAGGGACACCTTTGACCATGAGACACAAATAAATTCCACCCCGAGGAAAAAAAATCACCTTTTCACAATGTTTTATTAACATTATTCACGCTCCATCATGTTAGTACAGTTAAATGAAACGATAATTTCACTAAAAAAATCATGAAAATATACTTAAACATAAAACCAGCAGTGAAACTTAAAATGAGATCAGCTGAAAATGAGGCCAATATTCTCGGGGACGCCGAACTCTTTGTATCTTCGCTCGATGCAAAACAATGCCTACTCACTCTACCCTTCTCTTTCACACACGCGCTTCCGCCGCTCGTGTCGTCTCGCGCTGTGGAATTTACACATATCAGCTTTGAAAACATGTACGGAATTCCCAAAATTGCAGGGAATTTAAAGTTGGTTGGAGATTTATGGGGATTGGTATTATGCATGGAAAATACGGGGATTTTGAAAATCGATAGCCAGGGCCAAGTTAGAACCTTTTTTCAAGAAATCTTACTTACTATCTTAACATTTTGTAAGGTTACTTATGAATATCTAACGACTCCCTTTTTTTAATGATATTCATAGCACCATATTTAATTTTCGAATTTATTACGGCAATTATTGTGTATCATTTAAGAAATGAAGATTCTTTATTATTTTTAATTTTAAAGAAAAAAACTGATAGTTAAAGAGTAAATCTTATAAAATTAGTTAAAAATTGATTCATTTCTTAAAATAAAGTGGAGGGGAATTTGTGGGAATCTGTTGAAGTTTTGTCCTTAAATTGGGCAATTTGACATGAATTTTCGCGGAATTTGAGAATTTGGTGTTGGCAACGCTGCAATGTTGCACCGAAATTCAGTTTGCCGGCGACATAAGAATTAGCAGTAGCAATTATTATAAAACTAGCAAGTAATTTTTAATAATTTTGACATACCTCTTTTTAAGTTAAAAAGTATTGGTCGCGTTAAATACAGAAAGTAAATTAAAATAAAGTAAAACTATTATTTCTTACATTAATTCTTATAGATTAATTAACTGTCGATCATAATTGCAATTATTATATATATATATACAATTTTATAGTGTGTGTGACTTGTTAAAGTATTGCATTTATTATTATTTGAACCGTTATTTGTGCGGATACTGGTACTTATAAATACTTTGTATGTTTTGTAATTTTACATCATTAATTTGCACTCCGTTTAAATTACTTCGAAAATATGGCAGCTACTCGCAAAACTCTGACTAAGGAATTACTTATTAAGGAAACATGTCGTAATGGTTATTTTACTCGCATGCAACGTATTTGCGATCTTTCAAAAGCAATAAGCGAGCCGCTATTCCTGAATAGCGGCATCGTTTATTATATATATGTTTATATCCCAGTGCGAAACCATCGATGATATCAGGAGTGAATATCACAAGTGCATTCATGACATTAATTCTATAAATATGGAAGTAGATCCCGGATTCACTCCTGATTTCAACGCCTGGTGTAGCTTTGAAGACCTGTACTGCCATGTTAGACGTATTAAGAACCAAATATGCAAGCCGCAAACGATGAACGCTTCCAAGCCTAAGATCGCGTTACCTAAGTTGCCTCCCATAGAAACTCCAGAGTTCCACGGAGACCCTTCCAAATGGAGCCTCTGTTATGAAATATTTAATTCGACGATTAATTCTAATACTGAGTTAACGAACTCGGAAAATATCTATTATCTAGTTAGCAAACTTAAAGGCAAAGCGCAACATGTTTTTTCGGGTATTAACCCCACCGCTGATAATTACGCTTCTATATGTGATAATTTAATAAAAAATATCAGGACAAGCGTTACCTCGCGAGCACCTTTCTCGACTCAATATTAGAGATGAAAGCTTTACCTAATCCCGCAACTTCAACTCAATTGGAAGCATTCATTGATAAATATGCCACATCTATCGCTGCTCTTAAAGAATTAAATATACCAAATCTTTGTGATTACTTATTTATTCATTTTGCGCTCAAGCGCTTAGATCGCGACACTTCGAAGGCATTTGAAATGTCTGTCCGAGACGTGGACATACCTACTTATGACAGCTTTATTAATTTTGTAAAAGGTCAAGTCAAAATAATGCAACGCGTAAACGCGCCCGCATACAAAGTGTCAACGAAAAAAAGTGATAAACCCAAGTTGCCTGCCATTCCAAAGATCTCGCATTCTTATATTACATCGAATTCTAATGACGTCACATCGACATGTAGACTTTGTAGTAAATCGCACGACCATATTTATAATTGTCGCGAATTCATGAATTTGTCACCCGAGCAACGCCATAAATTTGTGAAAGAAAATCGTTTATGCACAAATTGTCTCAGTTCTAAACATATTTGGAACGCTTACAAAAGCACTAATGTTTGTCGTATATGTGGGTCACGCCATCATTCGTTAATTCATTTGCAAAAATTAAATTATATCAATAAGCGAGATAAGGATTCTCAAATTGTTACAAATCCCGACACGGTTGCAACGCGCCCGCGCTCTCCCGCTTCAACTCGACAGCCAGAGCTTAAGGATACATCCGGTGGTGTACCCTTTCTGTCGGCTGACAAAGCAGAAAACAAACTATGTCTTATTTCAAAACCACAAAATATTAACACATTATTAGGTACTGCTCAAGTTAATGTGCTAGACCGCCATAATAACATGGTTACTTGTAGGTGCATCATTGATCCAGGTTCACAAAATAATTTTATCACGACCGCATGTTGCCGCAAATTAGGGCTGAATATTAAACAGTTAAATCGCAAAACTATCATAAAAGGATTAGCCGGTCATTCGAGTCTAGCAAAAGGAAAGGTGAACATCAACTTATTTAGGCGAATAAATCCCTCCAAAACATACTCTATTGAAGGTTTGGTTTTAAATCAAATTACGGGTAATTTACCTACCGCGCCCATTAATACCACGTCGCTTGATTATCTTAAATGCCTACCGCTGGCTGATGAAGAATTCTCTAAGCCGTCAGAAGTCGAGATACTTCTCGGGGCAAAATTATTTATTGGACTGTTGCTGCCCGTTAAAATAACTGGACCCCCGCAACAACCCTCTGCAGTTTTTACGACATTAGGCTACGTAGTCATGGGAGACGCGCAGGTTGAAGTCAACGACTCCGTTGACGTATCTCACTCTTATCTGTCCAGCGTTTCCTCCCCGCATTCAATTCATGCATAGTTAAGCAAGTTTTTTGAAATAGAGGACCTCGACGATGCCCCTATTCTCTCCGAACAAGACAGATATTGCGAGGTGTTTTATTGTGTCACTACACAACGTGAGGAGACCGGGCGCTTTGTTGTAAGTTTACCTTTCAAGGACGAAACTATCCTCTAAGGAGATTCGTTACAAACGGCTCATAAACGTTTCCTTCATTTAGAACGTAAATTTCATAAAAATCTAGCATTTAAATCGCAATATGATGAAGTCATCCGTGAGTACCTATCTAATGGTTATCTTAAAGAAATTCTGGAACCGCAAAATTATAGCAAGGGTTACGTTATACCGCACCATGGGGTGATCCGCGATGATAAGCTCACTTCCAAACTGCGCATCGTCCTTGACGCAAGCACTCACACCGACTCTGGAGTATCGTTAAATGATATTTTATACGTCGGACCGCCGCTACAGTGTAATTTATTTCAAATCTTATTAAACTTTCGCGTTTTCGAAATCGCCGCAACTGCTGATATACGTCAAATGTATTTACAGATTGTAGTTCGTGAGGAAGATCGACCTTATCAGCAAATAATATACCGCTTTAATAATAGAGAACCGCACATATATTTCGCTTTCCAACGCGTATGCTTTGGTTTACGATCTAGTCCCTTCATAGCCATCCGAACCATTCGTGAATTAGCTAAACGCGAGGAAAGTAATATTCCCCTCGCCGCGCAACTCGCTACTACCCAACGGTACGTTGACGATATAGTCTGCTCTTTTCCCAATAAAGATGTTGCGCTAGACGGATTACAACAGCTCATCAAAATGTTCGCATCGGGTGGTGTCGAATTGGTAAAGTGGTCCAGTAACTCCCATGAGTTACTAGAAAATGTTGCCGAATCGCATCGGTTAGCTAAACCAATTGACCTTACAAAAGATGAGTCTCTTAAAATTCTTGGCATGCAATGGTTTTTTTTTTTTTTTTTTATAGGATAAGGGTGACAAACGAGCACACAGTCCACCCGATGGTAAGTGGTTGCTGCGGCCCATAGACATCTACATCTATCCTCTATTACAAATCAAAATGTAGATGCGTTGTCACCCGTGAGGACTAAGATGGAATGCCTCATTTCCAGTAAAAAGGGCCTCCGGCCACCTGCACTCACCAAGCGAAACGCAGAGGTAAACTTCTACTTCACGCCGGTTTTCTGTGAGGTCGTGGTACCACCCCGGTTCGAGCCGGCCCATCCGTGCGACAGCAAAAGCTGCCGCGTGGCTCTACCACTGTTAAAAACCGACTTGCGATAAATATTCCTTTACTATTTTACCATCCGACCGCACTTGCACGAAACGCAATATGTTATCAACAGTGGCTCGCTTGTGGGATATACTTGGGCTGGTAGGTCCGGTTATTATATACGCCAAACTCCTTATCAAGGAAGTTTGCTTAATGAAGTTCGATAGGGATGATACCCCTCTCGACTATCTTGTTAGTGCATAGACTCAGTTTCAGTCAGAGTTACCGCTTATCGCAGATTTAAAAATACCGCGGCATGTGAAGGTGTTCGAGAATACCAATATCACCCTTTTAGGTTTTTATGACGCAAGCGAGCGTGCATATGGAGCCGCTGTATATTTACATGCGAACAACCACGGCAAGCGAACGACTACCTTAGTGTGCGCAAAATCCAAAGTCTCGCCTAGTAATCGGGTTATTACGACGCCGCGGCTCGAACTTATGGCCGCCTTTCTACTTGCAAAGCTACTACGCGCTGTGTCAGATAGCTATTCATCGCGTTGTAACATTAACTGCATTTATGCATTCTCTGACTTCACCGTAGCACTACACTGGATTAACACATCTCCACATCACCTGCAGGTTTTTGTCGCTAACAGGGTTTCCAAAATTCAATATCTCTTACCCGCGAAACATTTTTATCATATTCCTGGGTGTGACAACCCCAGCGACTGTTTATCCCGCGGTTTTATTATAAGGTATTTATTACCTTCGCAACTCTTAGTTCATCCACGATGGATGGGTGGTCCTAGCTGGACACAAAGAGAAGAGACTGATTGGCTTATATCATGTTTTAATCTAGAACCTTCTTACGACGTTCCAGAACTAAAATAGGTTTCTCTCACCACAACCACCGAAGATATCCCATTATTGTGTCATATCGCTTCTCGACATTCTAAATGGACCAAACTTTTGAACACTATTGTGTATATTTATAGATTTCTTAAATATTTACCGCGCAGTAATTTTATTTCCGTTTCCGATTTAGAGTTTGCTGAAAGTAAACTTCTTACCGCTGTGCAAATAACCCATTTCCGCGAAGAATTTAAGCAATTAAAATCGGGCAATAAATGCCAGAAACACGTACAGAAATTAAATCCGTTTCTTCACAACGAACTTATCCGCGTTGGAGGAAGATTAAGTAACGCTAACTTAACCTTCGACCATCGGCATTCTATTTTGTTACCTAGGAAAGATCATGTAGTGAACCTCATTGTAGATCATTATCATCGCATGCATTGCCATACTGGTCCTAATTTATTAGATAGTTTATTACGGCAGAGGTATTGAATTATTACCGCTAGACGAACGATCCGTTCGGTAATAGATAAATGCAATCATTATTTTCGTACATCACCCAAATCTATTTGTCCACTTATGGGAGATTTGCCCCCGGTACGAACTCAAGTTGTACCTAAAGCGTTTGTTCAAACGGGTTGCGATTACGGAGGCCCGCTGTTCATTACTCCGAAACGTGGCCGTGGCGTTCGTAGCCATAAGGCGTATAAATGCCTATTTGTGTGTTTGACAACTCGCGCGATTCACATTGACCTCACCACCGATGTGAGTACTCCTACGTTCATGTCTGCCTGCAAACGATTTATATCGCGTCGAGGACCTGTGTCGGTGATGCATTCTGATAACGCCAGTAATTTCCGGGGTGCGAAATCATACCTTGACGAGCTTTTTAAGTTCATAACGTCAACGCAATATCGCTCTGCTTTAGTGCATCGGCTTAATGAGTATAAAATAGAATGAAAAAAGACACCGCCTAGTGCACCTCACTTTGGATCATGGGAACCATTAATTAAATCAGTAAATCGCATCTTTACAGATCTATTGGCTCGCAAATATTAACTTACGAAGAAATGAACACAGCTTTATGTCAAATCGAAAATGTAGTCAACTCGTGTCCGCTTTGTACAACGTTAAGCCAAGATCCAAGTGAGCCGCTAGCTATAACTCTCTCTCATTTTCTGACCTTGACATCGCTTAAGTATTTACCCGCCACCCCGGTGGAAGATCGAGCGAAACATTTAGTAGAGCGCTATCAGCTGTTAGACAACCTAGTGCAGTCGTTCTGGGACCGATGGTCGCTCGAATATTTAAGCACACTACAGGCGCGCGTGAAATGGAACGTTCCATCTGCAAATATTAAACCAGGTACAGTAGTGCTAGTAATACAGGATACTAAGGTTCCGCCATTACAGTGGGAGATGGGAGTTATAACTGACGTTCATCCAGGTCCAGATGGGATTGCAAGAGTAGCTACTATCAAAACTAGCCGCGGTATTTATAAGAGACCTGTGGTACGCTTGTATGCACTGCCTACACAATAGTGATTATTAAAAATAGATATTAATATATAAGTTTAAGTATTGTTTGTCAATCTCGCAATTTCGTAATACTATTTATATCTTGTTTGCAAATTTTAATTAGTCATCACACACTGTCCGTAATTCGCATCATATCTCTCTATTTCAGATATATTTTGTCACTTATGTAATTAATAATAAGTTACTCTTAAAATATTTTGAAAGGGAACCTTTCAAAAGCCGGAAGTAAAGTCGCGCCGAACATGCGCTCGAATTAATCTATTCGTATTTATCATAGATGGCGGTGGTGTGAGCAAAAATTGTCACTCCACTTCACCTTCAAAAGGAAAAGGGTCATTAGTTCAATATAGTCTTCGCTAATCCGCGCCCGCCGCCCGCTGTTGCACCTTGTTGTGCTCTTACCGCAGGATCAATTTAAATAGTTTTAATTTTTATAATCGCTAGTGTTTTCGGCTATACACTATCATACATAACAGTAACACATACAACATTACACATCACAATATTTAGAACGATAGCCGATTAGTGACTGTGAGTACGAGCTTCTCGGTAAGTAAATTTAATTCCTCTAATTTAAGATACATACATATATTCTCCCGCGCAATCACGTAATTAACGGCCACGAGGTGATAGCTAGTGCCCGGCGTGATTAATGGTAACTGAGTATTACAGAAATTCTTATTATAAAAATAATATAATTAAAAATTTAAATAAAAATTTAATTATTAATATTTAATAATTAAAAATGATATCGCTGGTAGGATTGTAAAATCAATAGATGAGATTATATTAAATGCCTTTAAATCGTTAAATATTTTACCAAAACGTATTGCAGACAATTTTATGAATAATTTTGACACTGCCGTGAAATATAATATGCCAAACTGTAACCAGAATATATTAAAATATGATAAAAACAATTTTCGACTTAATGTAAATAATTGTAGCATGTACTTTAAGAAGGTAACGCCAGATAGTGTATATAAATTAATCAATAAGTTAAGTACAAGCATTGCCAATACAATTTAACCCATTAGCTATATTTATAAATACCTGTATTAAAGAAGAGACGAATCTAGATAAACTAAACTGGACTGTGTTAGACCCGTTCATAAGAACACGTAAGTTAGTAAATTCGTTTATTACTTATAATTTATATAAAAATACTTATGTAATAAAATATGTTGTACTTACATAACACATATCATTGAACCCGTCTTTCGCTAATCCGTTCTATATAAGTACATAATGTCGTCGAAAAAGTCACTAATACCGGGGGGCGGTAATGGTAAAATTAATAATTTGATAAATCCGCGACCACACGATTATTTATTATAGAACATAAGTTTTAATATCTTTCCAAATTTAGAAATAAGAACCTGGAACGAGCCTAAAAATTTGTGCGTATACTGAACTACGTGGCGGGCTTGCTGGAGTTAGTCTGTTCTCATCCAGTTTCTTCGCTTTGTTCGTTATATTATGTGTCATTACAGTTCACTAAATCTCTAACGTAGAAACGTTACCAATTTTGGTGTTACCACTTACTTTTGAAGTGAAGTAAAAATCAAATATTTTAATAAATTTCACCTTATTATATTGTAGTACTTCCGTTTATGATTCTTATACTTTTTATGAAATACGTTCCTATTTATGAAGCAATATAAATGTAATGTGGCGTAAAAATACTCCCCCTATCCTAAATCCCCACCTTTCTTACAAGCTTGTAATAAATAAGAAGAAACTTCATCATTTATATACTTGGCTCAAGGATAGCTTAAAGGATGAAAGGACTTTGATATAAAATAATAGTAATTCTCATAGAAGGGACCTTTTTAAAACGATTTCAAAAAAAGAAGGTTCTATATTCGATTCGCGGATTTTATTGTATACGGCTGAACTGAATTAAAATATTCATATTTTATTCAAAGTGTCATACTTCGAATGCGCTGAGAAAAAATTCCACCCCTAAGTGTGAAAATAGGGAATGAAATATGAATGTAACTATTTAGACAATATTCTAATTTTTACTGTAAACTTGTGATGTACTTACCGTTACCGTTACAGCTTATTAGAGGCCACTGCTGAACATAAGCCTACCCCATAGATTGCCTCATGGGGGGGGGGGGGGGATATTTGAAATAGTTGCCACGCTGGGCAAGCGAGTTGGCAACCGAAGCTTTTTTATTTTCAGTCACTATTAGGAAGAGCCTGCCGCCCATCTCATTTGTTTATCTCTGTCGCCTCGTACGACACCCACGGGATGATATGAGGTAGTAGATATTCTTACACCGTCACTACACGGTAACAGTGATGTTCTTAAGTCCACGCAAAAGCGTAAAATATTTAAACTTTGGATAAAATGTAAAAACCGACTCTAATAACTAAAGACAATAATATGATATAATAATATGATAGAAGCCCCTACTTTTCCTCCATGACCCGGCTTTGATTTTTCGATACACTATTTATTTATTTATTTATGATTAATTACAACGGCTTGCGCCAATGACAGTAATTAATAGGTAAAACTAAACATAACATAAGTAACATAATTCAAAAACAAATAACAAGTCAGAGATCAAACATACTTAACAATAACTAGAGGAAATAAAATAATATAAAACAGAATAAAGTGATAACAACATACAACTTATTTACCTAACAACTATGTCTTAGCACCGACTCCAGAAGCTATTAAGTGGAAGAAATTTATTATTTCTGTACCGACTTCAAAAATGAGGAGGTACTCAATTCGACTGTATGTTTTTTCATGCGTGTTACCTCATAACTTTTTTCTGGGTGAAATTTCGATTATTCTTTTTTTATATGAATGATGGTGCTTTTCATGTGGTCCCATATAAATTGATCAAGGTCTAACCAATAGTTTTTGGGTTATTCTTAATAATTTATATTGAAGTAGGTTGTACAAAATTTTTAAGTTTAAATTATACGAGTAGCTTTTGAAGTCGGTTTTTACTCTTCGTCAATAGTTAAATTATGCGTGCAAACATAGAATTGTACATTTAATTAAGTTACAATGCAATTGATGTACACAAAGAAATCACAATAGTAATCGCAGTAGTAAGCAATATACTCGTAAGCAGACATGTATCGCTCTCATGCTTTATAACAGCTGTTTAAGAAAGTTTGTATCTTTCTTAACCTGTATATAACAGATTCTTCTATCTCTTTAAAATCACAGTGATAAAGTAGTCGTTTAGTAGAGACTATGATGGCATTGGAGATAAAAAAGGGGGGTTGTAGAGCGTTGGATATAAAGCCGAGTTATAAATATACTTATTAACACTATGAGAAATAAAGAGGAATAACGAAGACAAAAGCGCTTCAATTGAGTTATAAATATTGTATATAATACTCAAGATAATACTTAGTAGTACTATATAGTCTACGACAGCCGCGCGGAACACTTCCGGCAGACGCACTGCTGTATACTTGATTCCTAGAATCATAAATAAATTGGATCCTGAGTTTAGGAACTCTATTAATGAAAAAAATATAAAAAACAAACTAAAGATCTTTCTAGTGAGTTCTTTGGATAGCAAGGATCGAATAGTTATATGAATAAGTATAGTAATTTTGTTTCTTCTTTCTTTTTTAAGCATAGCGAACGTAAGCACAGCAACTAAACCTCAGTGGTTTGCGCTGTGTTCAATATGTATTAAAAATTGTACAATTTTTAAGGGTAATAAATGAAAAAAAAAATAGATGTATAAGAATCTTTAAAACCACTTTTACCGTATTGAAGAATTATAGCTCAACAGAAGTACCAAAACTGTAGCGCTTTGTTATATCACTTGTGTGCTACTTGGGACATGCTACGAGTATCGCGTATTATAATAATATAACCAAACGCAATACAACTTCGCTTGCTTTTTATCCTAGAAATAAACGCTCTGCCATCTTACGCTTTTGGAAGGTGTGAACGTGTGTGATTTCATCACAAACATCGGATTTGTAGTTGGAGCTACGCCTGTGGCTGGTGGTGCACCCGCTGCTAATTCAGCTACGGCCCCGGCAGCAGAACCCGCCAAGGAAGAGAAAAAGGAGCAAGAACCTGTAGTGTTCGATGATCAAATGGGCGATCTCTTCAACTAATAAGCTTTATCTTAAAGCTGCGATATTCCATTGTAAGCTTTATGACGCTTGTATAATTATAAGATAATTTACGTTAATATTCTGACAATTATATACATTATAGTGGTATATATGTAGTACATAAAGTTCAGAAACAATCTTTTAAATAATATACATACATACAAACATACATAAACGATAAGGAGCTAGTACAAAAACGTCAAATATCCCGGAACTGTATATTTATAGTACATTAGTACATAATATGTGGGATATTCTATTTTAGTTCTGAGATGAGAAAAGCATCTGTAACCTTCTTTGTTTGAAAATGGTAACATATATCTATGGGGTGCAGTAGCCATTTATTATTAGGTAAATATTACTAGGTATTTAATTTATAGTATTTAAAACAAATAATGTTTAATTACCGATTCCTTTTAAATGATTATCATACTTAAAAATGACCAAAAAGTTTTATACTCGGATATGTAACTAAAACTGAAACGACCAAGTTACAATGTTCTCTGCGAATTTACAGATTCAAGTAAACAACAAACTTCTGTAAGCTGTCTACATCGTATTATCTTAATTAAGTCTATTCCAAGAGTCGGATTATGCAAATTTATTTATTATCATAATATATACTTCTCACAAATAGTATTACACTACTTAAATATTTAAAAAAAATCTAATGTTCGTCAAATAATTAATTATATTTATTTATCACAGTTATAATTTAAAAAAGCAATTTAAGGCCATTTTTAAACCATGTGACCAGTAAATCTTAACGTTTTTAATCTAGGAATGCTAAGCGGTGTTTTAGATCCGTTATATTAGGTTGGTACATGTATATGTTACAGTTAAAACTCATTACCCGTCAAAACACTTTAGACTGTAAAAAATCAGGTAAAAATAGTTTTGAATAAAGACGTTTGTCAATACCACTTGTAACTGATTTTTGCAGTAAAAGTAGTTTTGACTAAGGCTTTTAACTGCAAAAATACTGGACAATAGTAATGTTGACCAATTACATCGATAAAAAGTAGTTTTGACTAACGGCCTTAGTCAAAATTAGTTTTGACTAATACTTTTTGAATTTCTGAAATTAAAAAGTTCAATTTCTTCAATACTATAAAATTTATATGATTATAATTTGGGCCACCCCAGCGGCACATTAATCTACTGTTAGTGGTATTGCGAGTTTTGACCCATAGTCTGAAGTATAAATCAGACAACACCACTCTTGACTAAGAACTTTGGTCAGAACCACTTTTGACTACAAAAATCAGTCAAAACTGTTTTTGACTAAGGGCATCGGTCAAAACCATTTTTGCAGTCAAATGTGGTTTTGACCGGTTATGAATTTTGACTGTGACATATACAATGATTAAACGCCGTTATAGCTCTATTTACATTGAGACTGATGGTCGTTATCTTATTCTTGCTTAAATTCACCATCAACATAAAAGGAAACAAAAGAATACGTAAAAAACTACATTCACTTGGGGAAACAAATATCCTTCATGAAAATTAACAACGAACATATTACTATAGACAAGCACATCAACTGGAAACCACACATCGAACATATTATAAAAAAAATCTCAATTCGCATACGCTCTATCCCAACTTCGATCGTAGTTACGAGCTGTATTGAAGTTGGGTAAGTCCCGCCGCATGCATTGGTGATCTGTCTGTTCAGTTGCCTGTATGCTGTAAAATCTACTGAAGACTGCAGCTTCATTTCACATCTAACAGCCATGAAATTAAGAGTGTGATCGGAGAGTTTTTGTGTTCTTCTGCGACGGGTCTTGTAGAACTTAACTCCGACCGCATGGATAGTTACGACCTGGTCATTCATATCGTCCACTGCATTGCAGTCAGTTCGAAGAATGTAGCACAAACGAAAAAACCGCACTGTCAACATACTACGCATATGCATACTCTTGGCTAAGATTATGTTGTGGGGAAATATTGTACACTTTCAGGATCTATTTATGCTCCAAAAGAAATGTATTAGATTCATCGGCCAAATTGAAAATCTTGACAGTTGCAAACCCTATTTCATTAAAAATAACATCCTTACACTACCATCATTATACATATTTGACATTTGCATATTTGTATTCAAGAACATAAATCACTTCACAAAAGTAAAAGACAATTACAATTTAAACACACGCCACAGAGACAGACTATACCTACCACCATCAAGAATTAAAATGCTAAACCAGTGTCCAAACTGCATGGCTATAAAAATATACAATAAATTACCTATCCACTGAATATACAAAATATAAACTGAAAATAAGATTACACTTTTTATTAATAAATTAAAAACATTCTTAACAGAAAAATGTTTCTACTCAGTCAAAGTTATACCTAAACATTAAGTCAACAGAAATACATAAAAAAGGAAAAAGCGGTTTTGATACAAAAAATTATTATGGACAGTATCAGTACAAGTATAAATATTGTGTTGATATAAAATGTCATAAATGCTTTTATAGTTTGCACGATTTAATACTGTTAAATTATTTACTATATTATTAATTCATTAATGTAATTACTCTATAATGTTTGTTAATAACTTATTTTATCTCCCTTTCTCAAATTTGCAATGCCTGAAAAAGGCTACTAAGTTGAGACAAATTGTTATTATTATAAGACCATTTATGTACACTTGGTTGGCAAATAATGATTGATTGATTGATTGAAATGGAAAGAAGAAAAAACATTGCATGGAGAAAGTGTTGGTCACTAAAAGAAATTCTAAAAGGAAATTACAGTATGAAAATAAAGAGTACTATAATAGACACCTGCCTCTTGCTTAGTCAACTATACGGCTGCCAAGCGTGGAAATATACAAACAAAGTGAAACAAGAAATAAATAAATACAATACAGAGAGCAGTGGAAAGAAGCATCTTAAATATAAATAAAATACATAAAATCAAAAACAATATAATAAGACAAAGAACAAAAATAACAGATGCACTCACGCAAGCTCTAACGTAAAAGTAGAAATGGGCAGGACACGTTTCACGATACCCAGATAATAGGTAGACAATACAAACCACACGATGGAAGGGACCGGTATCTGGCAAAAGGAAAGTTGGAAGACCACACAAACGGTGGGCTGATGACATAATACATTATGCAGGAAAAGACTGGATGAGTAAAAGTAATAAGAAGAAGAAGAGAGAAAGAAGAGAATTGTGGAAGCAGATGGAGGAGGCCTTTACTCAAAATGAGATCCATATCTCTTAAAATATACGTAGTTAACCGTACAAACAATAACTTATATAAAATAAGCTAATAATACTAACAACAGGTACTAAACAACATTGGAATATAAAACGTAGAAATGTAGGGATAACGAATAAAGAGGCTTTCATATTATATATTTTGCGAATAAAATGTTTGTACGCAAAGGACTATTTTCTTGAAACAAATTCAAGAAAATTCTGAAATTGAGCACTGTAGATTATGCTGAGAAATATATATGAAATTTATTACTATTACTATTTATGTTACAAACTCTATCACCATGGTCTTCTTGCTTCCTAAATCTTCTTAATATTAGATAACAACTCACAAACGCAGTAGCTAAGAATTCAGCAACGCATCTGCGGATTGCATTTTCGCAAGTTAGTTTGCATAAGCAACAAATATTGGTTTCGTGTCTGGTATATAAATGTTAGAATTTTAAATTATATATGTACAATCTATTTTTGTAAAACGCCCCAACGTACAGAAGAAATATTTATTTTTTAAAATATGACCTTCTCGATTGTTAATAATCATTACTTCTTGGTGTTTAAAAATATAGTCGTTGAGGGAGTTTGTATTAATTATTTAAATACGAGTAATATTGTTAATTAGACCGTACGTAGTGTATTTAATAGTAGTAATAGTATTTTGCGTTTGGTGAAATACATAATCTGATTCTATTTTACGGTTTGTGAAGTAACGTTACGCAAATGGGATAGCGTTACTGTGACTCATAATAATATATAAAATAGTTGTATTGATATTGGTTTTCGTGACTTTGCTACAAGTTTCAGTATTAGTTTTGTGATATGTGTAATGGTAACTGTGACACTAAGAAAACATTTTGATTTAGAAAATGGGATTACAGCTTCTCTCTGAAACGTGAAAAAGTTAAATAACAGATAACTATAAACTGATACAAAATTATGTTGCCATCAATCTTACATATATTTTTTATAGAATGGGGATGACAAACGCACACACAGCCTACCTGACGGTATGTGGTTCCTGTGGTCCATAGACATCTATCCTCGATTAAGTATTAAATGCAAGGGTACCCAGTTCTCTACACTCACCATACGAAACACAGCAGTGTTAAGCTGCTATTTTACGCTGGTAATCTGTGAGAGCGTGATCCTACCCCGGTCGAGCCGACCCGTTCATGTTACAACCATAATATAGTTGAAGCATGGCTCTACCACGTATAAGAATATATATTTCTCAACATTTTCGTGCCACTTAATTTTTTTATTAACTTATTCTGGCTATCAAACCTTTTAATTGGTCCGTGGTTATGGTATTCAGGTCGGGCTATGATAGGCCGAGAATTGTGCGCACCGTTAGGATGGCGTTTGCTGGGACAAATATCAGTTTGTCCCAGCCGGATATAACGCAAAAACTGATGGAGCGCATAGACGACCTGAAGCAGAGAATCGCTGCTTGGGAGAAGCGAATTTGGTGATATACCGAGAGGTCAACACGGTTCAACCAGAATCGTCTCTTCCAGAGTGATCAGAAGAGGCTCTATGAAACATTGGAGCGGCCAGTGCTACGTGAGGCCCAGCACCGAATCAGGCCAAAATGTTGGGTCGATTGTTAGATCAGAGATCAATGCTTAAGCTAAGATTGTAGACAGTATAAACCTTTTTGACATTTGCCATACTCACCTCTTATGATACCTAGGGGACCAAATGGGTTGATGGATTATCTTACGCCTCCATCACGCGGCTGTTGACTAGTATACGCTAATGAGAATAATTTATTTATTTATAACTTCTTTCCAATGGAATTTCGTTAAAATATATTTATAATGTTATTGCATTTTATAAAAAGTACTAGCGGACTTAATACTAATAGGCATTATTTATGATTTTGACCAAATTATATCGGTTAAAAGTGTTTTGACCAAGAATGTTCGTCAAAACTAATTTTGATTTTTCTTACTCATATGATTAGGCTATTTGGTCTAATTAAATATTTTTTTTATAGGATAAGGGTGACAAACGAGCATACAGTCCACTTGATGGTAAGTGGTTGCTGCGGCCCATAGACATCTACATCTATCCTCGATTACGATTCAAAATGCAGATGTGTTGTCACCCGTGAGGACTAAGATGGAATGCCTCATTCCCAGTAAAAAGGGCCTCCGGCCACCTGCACTCACCAAGCGAAACGCAGAGGTAAACCTCTACTTCACGCTGGTTTTCTGTGAGGTCGTGGTACCACCCCGGTTCGAGCCGGCCCATCCGTGCGACAGCAAAAGCCGCGTGGCTCTACCACTGTTAAATGTTATATTATAGTATATTACACCAAACATGCAATATAGACAGTAGGGTAAGGTGCGCGAACATTTAGATTATATAATGATATAATCGTTAACCACAAATAAATAAAATATAATATTGAAAGAATTGAACTAGAACGTTGGTCAAAACTACTATCGACTACAACAATAAGTCAAAACTGTTTTGACTAAGGGGATCTGGTTACCGGTTACGAGTTTTTAATGTAACAATTTCATACAAAATTATCCGCTTACTATGAAATGAACTAAAATAAACTAATGTATGTATTTGAATACAAATAAGGCTTCTGACCTTTTAACAGCAGATTCGGTAAATGTATGGGCAGTGAAATGTAATAATACCAAGAAAAGCAGTCGAATCAAAAAGGCTTAGCTCCTCCTCATTGAAAGGCGATGACACTGTGCTTTTACATCTATACAAATAAATAAAATTGAAGTGTCTGTTCATAATGTCAAAATAACAGCTTTTTACTAAATGCATATGAAAATATATACGGTATAACAAAAAATTAGCATTTTTGTCTGTCTGTCTGTCAATATGTTTGTGCCGGCCAATTTCCGAAACGGCTAGATTTTCACATGATTATCAGTGACAGATAGCTGATGTTATAAGGAGTCACTTAAGCTACATTTACTTTAGAATAAGAATTAGAGTTATGCGCGAAAAAATTTAAACCCATGAAATTGTAAACAAAATCAAATTGAAAATTACTAAAAATTATTCTGATCAAAGTCGTGGGTACTGCTAGAGCTAGTGTAAGTTGAATGTGTAGTTGAATTAAAAAAAACGTTTAAACGTTTAGTTTTAATGCTGAATTTTGCTAACATTATTCTTCATACACACTTCATTTATACTGTAACCTATTTTTTAGCACTTAACGCCCTGACTCTACATTTTACGTGCCTTTTTAATGACTCAATTTCCAGCGAGCTTTTATATTCACTCACACACTCAACTGTGCTGTAGCAGTAAGGGAATAAAATGAGAGCTGGAGCAATAGCACTCCATACGATGGTGACCATTCCATTGCGGCTTACCTGAGTTCTTTCAAACTTTTTGATGAAAAATATTATTTAAGTTTACATATAAAATTAAAATAATTTAATTTTGAGTTAAAAATAAACTGTTATCATTATTTAAGAAAACTAGACTATTATTTTTATTTATCCAAGAAATAGACATGTCGAAGGATTTACTTTGAATTTAAAACGATGATTAGCCATTAGGTCTTTCGTATTTTTATTCTTTTTTGTTTAAAATGTAATGAGACTATTGAAAATAAACGGTTCTTCTGTTTATCTTTTTTTTATGTTAACTAATGACATAGTAACGGCTTAAAAGATGTTATCACTCCATATTTTACCGCGGATGTTGGAAGAGGCAACTATTGGAAATACCATAAAATCTTATGGCTGGCTGAGTGGCGCGTCAAAGACGTAAGACGTCTGTTACGAGTATCGCCTGCCAGTATATTAAGGCAAATCCTTTCTACGAAGTAAGAAGCCCATTTCTAGCAGTGATTTTTAACAGAATAATGAGAAAGATAATATCGTGTAGTCACGGTGTAAGAATATCCACTATCCCATATCATCCCGTGAGTGTCGTAAGAGGCCACCGAGAGAAACAAGTCAGGAGGTGGACAGCAGCGTCTTCCTAATGACAACTAAAATACAATAAACTGCGGTTGCCAACCCGCTTGCTAATACTTTAAATTTTTGTCTGTCTGTCTTTCTGTACCTGCTAATCTCCGAAATTGCTGGACTGCTCTTACGTGACGGTTCACTGGCAGATAGCTGATGTTATAAGGAGTAAATAAGCCTATTTTCATTTTAGAAAAAGAATTAAGGTTCCGCGCAAAAAAATTAAAACCCATGAAATCCAACAATAATAAAAAAACACGGACGAAGTCACGGGGAAGAGCTAGTTTAATAACAAAATAAACCTAGCAAGCTAACAGCATAGCAAAGTGGCGAAGCAATCAGTTTTGTAGCGGTTTCTAACGGGAAAAAAAGGTTCAGATGCCTGGGTGATCAGTAATCGATTGCTGAAAACAGAATTTGAAAATTCGAAACCGTTCTCGAGATAATCGTGGGACTGCCGGACAGACGGACGGACAGACGGCCAGACGAACAGACGGACACACGTACAGACATCGTGAAATCAATAAGTGACTTCGCAAGCTTCGCCACTTAATAAGTGACTTCGCAAGCTTCGCCACTTAATAAGTGACTTCGCAAGCTTCGCCACTTAATAATTATCACGTCGGTTTAGCAGAAGAAAGAGCAGAGAGAAAAAACGGTGAACATAAATAAAAAAAGTATACGCGTTGAATAAAAAAACGTTCTCGTTTTTTTAACTTTAACAATTTAAACAAGCAATAATTTGTCCAATATATAAATCAGGAGACAAGTCATTAGCATCAAATTATAGGCCAATAGCGCTATTATCATCACTTTCTAAGATACTAGAGAAGCTTGTAAATAGACGACTAAGTACCTATAAAATAACAAACTTCTTGCTGATAATCAATATGGCTTTAGAGCAAATCGTTCAACCGAAGAGGCTGTTTTTAATTTGACCACTAAAATAACACAATATTTAGATGAAGGTAAGAAGTGTTTAGGAGTTTTCCTAGATTTGCAAAAAGCATTTGACACAGTATATATTCCTGTCCTTATAACCCGTCTTCAAAACTTTGGCATTCGAGGAATAGTATTGGACTGGTTTAAAGATTATCTTTCCAACAGAAACCAAAAAGTACGTATTGATGTCTGCCTCAGTGACACTGCTATCTGTTCCTATGGAAGTCCGCAAGGCAGTACACTGGGACCAACCTTCTTTTTGGCTTATATTAACGACTTGTGTCACTTAAATATTCGTGCCGCAGACCTATTCATGTTTGCAGACGATACAGTCTTACTCTTTCATGGTCCGAGTTGGGAATCTGTTAAAAAATCCGCTGAGGAAGGACTTTGTAAGGTTATTAGTTGGTTGGAAGATAACCTACTTACATTAAACACCACCAAAACAAAATGCCCCTTCACGATGCTGACAGCTCTTTGAGGCGCGCGTGGAACAAAACGCGCCGTCGACACGGCCTGTCGTCGTTAGACGGACGGACGGCGAGCTACCCATTGCTCGCCATCCACAGGCCCGCGCCTACGGTGGCCGGGGGCCACGACGTAGCCCCCGACGCCCGAGGCGTCTCCCGCGGCGGCCGGGAAGGAAAGCTGCTGCTCTCTCCTTCTCCCGCTCCGCCACCTCCTTCGCTAGCATCACTGCTTCGCAGATGGTGGTGACGGCATCCCATTCCGTCTCGCTCCGGACCATGGCTTCGACCAGGGCCGGACGCGAGAGGTCACCGCCGCCTATCACCGCTACGAGGACACGGCGGTGCTTCGCCCAAGCAGGGCACACCTCCACGGTGTGCTCCACCGTGTCCTCCGGTCGATCCTCGCAGTGGGAGCACCTGGGCGTTTCCTCCCGCCCGATTCGGTGCAGGAACCTCCCGAACACACCGTGTCCGGTGAGGACCTGCGTCAGGCGGAAGGTGAGGACGCCGTGGCGTCTCTCAAGCCACTCCTCAAAGAGGGGTCTTATCGCCGCTATAGTGGCGTGCCCAACACGCATCCTTGTAATAGAAATTATAACAACCATACAACATGTGAGTGCCCCATTCTAAGTAAAGCTGACAAAATTAGATATCTCGGTATAATAGTTGATGATAAGCTTAATTGGGCTCCACATATTTCTTTTATTTCTAATAAAATCAGAAAGTTTATTTATGTTTTTAAGAATTTAATAACAGTTGCAAACAGAAAACTATTATTACAAACGTACAAAGCGCTATGCCAGAGCGTTATCAGCTATTGCATATGTTCCTGGGGATGTGCTGCTAAAACACATCTTATAGAATTAGAGCGAGCCCAAAGAGCTGTACTAAAAGTAATACTTTCCCTTCCTTACAGATATTCGACAGAAATGGTATATAAGTTAACTGAAGTATTAAGTGTTCGAAAATTATTCATATATCAATGTCTTAGACGTTTTCATAGATGTAGTGTTCCGCAATTACAACATTTAAAAAGAACTATTCGTATAAGTATCCCCAAGGTAAAATCCATATTCGGCAAAAGGAATTATAGTTACCTAGCTCCCAAGTTATATAATATATTAAATAAAACAGTGTGCACAAGAAAGGCTTCAAATCATTCATTCAAAAGTATGTTGTATAATTGGCTTAAAGAATATGACTACGATCAATGCGAAAACTTAATAGCTCCATACGAATAACTTTATGTGCAGTGCAACACTACTCACTCACACACACACACACACACACACACACACACACGCGCGCACACACACACACACACACACACACACACACACACACGCGCGCGCGTGCGCGCGCACACGCGCACACACACACACACACGCGCGAGCGCGCGCGCACACGCGCACACACACACACACACACACACACACACACACACACACACCACGTATATAGTATTAAACTGAGTACTAAGTAATATATCAACATTTCCTAATGTATTATCGACACAAAGTGTTACTGAATAGGAAGGAACTGACTCCTGAAATACAGGGTATCCTAGTTTAGGAGTCAGGGCTCAATGATGTTGTATGAAATGAAAGTGTCAAATAAAGATATTTATTATTATTATTATTTAGGGGTATCTATATAGTTTTCTCATCTGGTTGGGCTGTATAAATATATAATTGTAAATGAAAATGATAAACATACATAAATATCAACAAAATAAAATAAATACATAAAAAATACATAAATAAATAAACACCCAACCAGATGGAAGCCCTCGGCAGGGGAGACCAAACGGCCGAGGGTTAGGGGGAAAGGGAAAGAAACCGGCGGACGATGCGGGCGGTATCGAGGAGCACCGCCTTCTGCATTTGAGCTTGGAGCGGTCCGTCACGGAGTCCCAGTCGCCTCAGATGACCCGAGAGGCTGACTGGGATTAACCCGTTCGCAGAGACGACTACAGGTATAATTTCGGCCGGCAATCCACCCCACATGTCGTTCACCTCGTGAGCCAGGTCCAGATATTTAGTCAGTTTATCTGTTTCGGCTTTCACGAGGTTCTCGTCATAAGGAATGGTAATGTCGACCAAAAATATCCTTGACTGTGCCCGATCCATCAGCACAATATCAGGCTTATTCGCAAGAATAGTCCTGTCCGTGATGATGGCCCGATCCCAGTAGAGCCTGGCGCGGTCATTTTCGAGCACGGCTTCCGGCAAGTACTTATAATACGGCAGTTTCCGATCCACGAGACCGTATTTCAGAGCGAGCTCCTGGTGTAGAATCCTGGCTACTAAGTTGTGCCTGTGCAAATACTCAGAGTTAGAAAGCGCCGAACAACCGGAGATGACATGCCTAAGTGACTCACCGGGATGGCGACAAGCTCGACAGACGTCAACGGTGCCATCCTTTAGGATGTATCTCCGATAATTGTTGGTCTTAATAACCTGATCCTGTATCGCACAGACAAAACCCTCGGTTTCCCCAAAGAGGTCACCGAAACGTAGCCAGTGGAGGGAGGAGACTGTGTCTACGAAAGGCTCATGTAGAGCCTTGTAGAACCTCCCGTGGAGCTCTTTCTCCTTCCATACGGTCTCCCGGTCGGAAATGCTCTGTACTGCCGGGTCTTGCCATTGCTCGTTGGCTAAGGATAGAGGGGTAAGTCCTTTATCACAACAAATAACGTCCCTATAGTATGGATCATCCGCTCTCGTCAGAAAGTAATTACGGAGGCTGCACACTTCGCGATTATGCATGGTAAGCGCGCTTAAAAAGCCGCGTCCACCATGCTTCCGCGGCAAGTACAGCCTCATTACTGACGATCTCGGATGATGCACCCTGTGGGACGTCATTATAGTGCGGACTTTTCTGTCCAGAGCGTTCAGTTCGGTCTGAGTCCACCTGAGTATGCCAAAGGTATACATGAGAACAGGCATGACCTAACCGTTATATGCGTGCGTCTTATTCACACATGACAAAAGGCTGTTAAGCACTTTGGTCAAGCGTGCATAAAACACATCGCAAACTGATTGTTTCATACCCGCCTCATCTACACCGATGTTCTGTGATATACCCAGGTATCGGTATGTTTCAGCCTCGGAAAGGGTCCTTATGTTGATGGGCATAGATAAGTCTATGCCCTCAGAGTTAGCAACCCTTCCCCTTTCTACATGGAGGACCGCACACTTATCCGTCCCCAGCTCCATTCTAATAGAATTGCTAAAATCACAAGTGATGTTTAGCAATTCCATAAGATGAGAGCGACTGGAGGCGAATAACTTGAGATCATCCATATAGAAAAGGTGTGTCACTTTTGTACCTCCTCTCCGAAGCTGAAATCCCCTCCCGGAGCCCCCCAGTAAGGTACTGAGAGGGTTCAGAGAGAGGCAGAACCAGACTGGACTCAAACAATCGCCCTGGAAGATACCCCTTCTTATCCTTATGTGGTTCTCCGCAGCCGTCATCCGCTCGCCTAGATGACAAAGGATCGTACTCCATTGCCCCATACACTCCCCGAGGAAGTCTCGAACTGTACAATTGACCTTATACAGCTCGAGGACCCTCTTAAGCCATGTATGAGGCACCGAGTCGAATGCCTTTTTATAGTCTATCCAGGCGGCGGAGAGGTTCCGACGTTTGCGTTTAACCACCTTGCCAATGACCGCGTCAATGAGGAGTGGTTCCTTGGTTCCACGACCACCGCCCCGACATCCATTTTGAGCGCGCGACATCACCTGATTTAAGTTCAGGTGACGAGTGATTTTCGCGCTCAAAATGGATGTTAGTGTCTTGTATATGGTAGTTAGACACGTTATGGGGCGGTATTTGCTCAGGTCTGTGGAATCCCGGTCTTTAGGAACCAAATGAGTGATCCCAGTAGTGAAGAGGCTCGGGAGCGACTTTTGGTCGAGAGCCTCTTGAAACTGTCGGGCGAGCACAGCGTGACACACCACGAACCCCTTCAGCCAGTAGTGATGCAGCCCGTCGATCCCCGGACTTTTCCAGTTCGGGGCCCTACGGACCGCCTCAGCTACGTCATCCGGCGTTATGATGACGGGGTCCATGGGCGTAACATTCGCACACTGACTCGCCACAACTTCCATCCAAGGGCCCTCGCTGTGGTTTACGGACTCTGACCACAGGCCGCGCCAGAATTCGATACTGTCGGCCTGATTCGGTGCTGGGCCCGTTCCACGTAGCATTGGTCGCTCCAATGATTCATAGAGCCTCTTCTGATCACTCTGGAAGAGACGATTCTGGTTGAACCGTGTCGACCTCTCGGTATATCGCCGAATCCGCTTCCCCCAAGCAGCGATTCTCTGCTTCAGGTCGTCTATGCGCTCCGTCAGTTTTTGCGTTATATCCGGCTGGGACAAACTGATGTTTGTCCCAGCAAACGCCATCCTGAGGGTGCGCACAATTCTCGGCCTGTTATTGCCCGACCTGAAGCTTATCAGCCTGCCGATGAGGGCCCTTGCCTTTGCGACACGGTCCTCAATCCTTCTTCTCCAGGCTGGGATGGCGTTACTTTGTCTAGTAGCGCGTCCAGCCGTGGGAAGTTTGGCGCCAACAATGCGGCAGACTGCCAGTGCGGCGCCAAAAAGAATTGAGTCCGTGTCGCAAAGGTCCCGGCTGGCTTCCAAATAGGTCACCAGCATTGGGTTGAGAGCCCTCACGACAGCCCGATTCCGCTTGCTTAGGGGTATGCGCGGGAGTCGCGGTCGATTTTCGAGAGGCGTACTGCGCGTTTCCACAATCGCCTCATCCAATTTACTCCTCATCTGCTCTAGTTCTTGGGTGACCATTCCATCATCGCCTGAACCAACCAGAGCGGGGAGATCCATGGCGCCCTCTATATGTGGCTGCTGGTCTGTGGCCTGAGGAGCCGCATCCCCAGCTATAGCCGGTTCATTCGATGAGGGAATAGCCTCACGCCGTAGTCGTTCGAGTTCGGCATCATCAAATATTTTTGAGCGTATGATGTACCGAACTCGGTCTGCCAGGTTTTGCTCTGTGACGGGAACTGACGGCTCAAGCTCAGCAAAAAAGCGATGCATCCGAGCCCGATACGCTATCCCTCCAGTTTCTTCCCCTTTCGCCCTATAGTACGCCCGCAATGCGTTTATGTTCATATGTTTTGTCCAACGCATGCGGCGTACTCCACCAGTGGCGGGTGCCGCTTGCCGAGTCCGGGAGGACGCCGCCGACACCAAGCCGTCTGGTGGGGATGATGGACGCGAGGGGCTGCTAGGTGGTCTTGCAGCACCTCGCGATCGGCTGGCGGCTCGCATGCTGTCGCGTCCAGCGCCAGCTCCAGACGCGCCCCGGCGACCCCCAGGCAGCGGCCCTATTCGCGTTCTATTTCTATCCATCATCCATTTAAATGGGCGTCAATTAACGGGAGAAGCCCAGACCCGGCACCGTTTCATGAAGAGGCCATGTGCACAAGCGGGCCTTTGCACCTTCAATTTTGCCGAGGCACGGTGCTAACACCTCTTGGCAAGGCGCTGACTGATTGCACTGACGTAGCAGTTTTGTCACATAACCGTTACGTCAGCGGGCGATGGGGTCGTCACTTCCCTACGCCTTATTATTATTATTATTTAGGGGTATCTATATAGTTTTCTCATCTGGTTGGGCTGTATAAATATATAATTGTAAATGAAAATGATAAACATACATAAATATCAACAAAATAAAATAAATACATAAAAAATACATAAATAAATAAAAACCCAACCAGATGGAAGCCCTCGGCAGGGGAGACCAAACGGCCGAGGGTTAGGGGGAAAGGGAAAGAAACCGGCGGACGATGCGGGCGGTATCGAGGAGCACCGCCTTCTGCATTTGAGCTTGGAGCGGTCCGTCACGGAGTCCCAGTCGCCTCAGATGACCCGAGAGGCTGACTGGGATTAACCCGTTCGCAGAGACGACTACAGGTATAATTTCGGCCGGCAATCCACCCCACATGTCGGTCACCTCGTGAGCCAGGTCCAGATATTTAGTCAGTTTATCTGTTTCGGCTTTCACGAGGTTCTCGTCATAAGGAATGGTAATGTCGACCAAAAATATCCTTGACTGTGCCCGGTCTATCAGCACAATATCAGGCTTATTCGCAAGAATAGTCCTGTCCGTGATGATGGCCCGGTCCCAGTAGAGCCTGGCGCGGTCATTTTCGAGCACGGCTTCCGGCAAGTACTTATAATACGGCAGTTTCCGATCCACGAGACCGTATTACAGAGCGAGCTCCTGGTGTAGAATCCTGGCTACTAAGTTGTGCCTGTGCAAATACTCAGAGTTAGAAAGCGCCGAACAACCGGAGATGACATGCCTAAGTGACTCACCGGGATGGCGACAAGCTCGACAGACGTCAACGGTGCCATCCTTTAGGATGTATCTCCGATAATTGTTGGTCTTAATAACCTGATCCTGTATCGCACAGTCAAAACCCTCGGTTTCCCCAAAGAGGTCACCGAAACGTAGCCAGTGGAGGGAGGAGACTGTGTCTACGAAAGGCTCATGTAGAGCCTTGTAGAACCTCCCGTGAAGCTCTTTCTCCTTCCATACGGTCTCCCGGTCGGAAATGGTCTGTACTGCTGTGTCTTGCCATTGCTCGTTGGCTAAGGATAGAGGGGTAAGTCCTTTATCACAACAAATAACGTCCCTATAGTATGGATCATCCGCTCTCGTCAGAAAGTAATTACGGAGGCTGCACACTTCGCGATTCTGCATGGTAAGCGCGCTTAAAAAGCCGCGTCCACCATGCTTCCGCGGCAAGTACAGCCTCATTACTGACGATCTCGGATGATGCACCCTGTGGGACGTCATTATAGTGCGGACTTTTCTGTCCAGAGCGTTCAGTTCGGTCTGAGTCCACCTGAGTATGCCAAAGGTATACATGAGAACAGGCATGACCTAACCGTTATATGCGTGCGTCTTATTCACACATGACAAAAGGCTGTTAAGCACTTTGGTCAAGCGTGCATAAAACACATCGCAAACTGATTGTTTCATACCCGCCTCATCTACACCGATGTTCTGTGACATACCCAGGTATCGGTATGTTTCAGCCTCGGAAAGGGTCCTTATGTTGATGGGCATAGATAAGTCTATGCCCTCGGAGTTAGCAACCCTTCCCCTTTCCACATGGAGGACCGCACACTTATCCGTCCCCAGCTCCATTCTTATAGAATTGCTAAAATCACAAGTGATGTTTAGCAATTCCATAAGATGAGAGCGACTGGAGGCGAATAACTTGAGATCATCCATATAGAAAAGGTGGGTCACTTTTGTACCTCCTCTCCGAAGCGGAAATCCCCTCCCGGAGCCCCCCAGTAAGGTACTGAGAGGGTTCAGAGAGAGGCAGAACCAGACTGGACTCAAACAATCGCCCTGGAAGATACCCCTTCTTATCCTTATGTGGTTCTCCGCAGCCGTCATCCGCTCGCCTAGATGACAAAGGATCGTACACCATTGCCCCATACACTCCCCGAGGAAGTCTCGAACTGTACAATTGACCTTATACAGCTCGAGGACCCTCTTAAGCCATGTATGAGGCACCGAGTCGAATGCCTTTTTATAGTCTATCCAGGCGGCGGAGAGGTTCCGACGGTTGCGTTTAACCACCTTGCCAATGACCGCGTCAATGAGGAGTGGTTCCTTGGTTCCACGACCACCGCCCCGACATTCATTTTGAGCGCGCGACATCACCTGATTTAAGTTCAGGTGACGAGTGATTCTCGCGCTCAAAATGGATGTTAGTGTCTTGTATATGGTAGTTAGACACGTTATGGGGCGGTATTTGCTCGGGTCTGTGGAATCCCGGTCTTTAGGAACCAAATGAGTGATCCCAGTAGTGAAGAGGCTCGGGAGCGACTTTTGGTCGAGAGCCTCTTGAAACTGTCGGGCGAGCACAGCGTGACACACCACGAACCCCTTCAGCCAGTAGTGATGCAGCTCGTCGAGCCCCGGACTTTTCCAGTTCGGGGCCCTACGGACCGCCTCAGCTACGTCATCCGGCGTTATTATGACGGGGTCCATGGGCGTAACATTCGCACATTGACTCGCCACAACTTCCATCCAAGGGCCCTCGCTGTGGTTTACGGGCTCTGACCACAGGCCGCGCCAGAATTCGATACTGTCGGCCTGATTCGGTGCTGGGCCCGTTCCACGTAGCATTGGTCGCTCCAATGATTCATAGAGCCTCTTCTGATCACTCTGGAAGAGACGATTCTGGTTGAACCGTGTCGACCTCTCGGTATATCGCCGAATCTGCTTCCCCCAAGCAGCGATTCTCTGCTTCAGGTCGTCTATGCGCTCCGTCAGTTTTTGCGTTATATCCGGCTGGGACAAACTGATGTTTGTCCCAGCAAACGCCATCCTGACGGTGCGCACAATTCTCGGCCTGTTATTGCCCGACCTGAAGCTTATCAGCCTGCCGATGAGGGCCCTTGCCTTTGCGACACGGTCCTCAATCCTTCTTCTCCAGGCTGGGATGGCGTTACTTTGTCTAGTAGCACGTCCAGCCGTGGGAAGTTTGGCGCCAACAATGCGGCAGACTGCCAGTGCGGCGCCAAAAAGAATTGAGTCCGTGTCGCAAAGGTCCCGGCTGGCTTCCAAATAGGTCACCAGCATTGGGTTGAGAGCCCTCACGACAGCCCGATTCCGCTTGCTTAGGGGTATGCGCGGGAGTCGCGGTCGATTTTCGAGAGGCGTACTGCGCGTTTCCACAATCGCCTCATCCAATTTACTCCTCATCTGCTCTAGTTCTTGGGTGACCATTCCATCATCGCCTGAACTAACCAGAGCGGGGAGATCCATGGCGCCCTCTATATGTGGCTGCTGGTCTGTGGCCTGAGGAGCCGCATCCCCAGCTATAGCCGGTTCATTCGATGAGGGAATAGCCTCACGCCGTAGTCGTTCGAGTTCGGCATCATCAAATATTTTTGAGCGTATGATGTACCGAACTCGGTCTGCCAGGTTTTGCTCTGTGACGGGAACTGACGGCTCAAGCTCAGCAAAAAAGCGATGCATCCGAGCCCGATACGCTATCCCTCCAGTTTCTTCCCCTTTCGCCCTATAGTACGCCCGCAATGCGTTTATGTTCATATGTTTTGTCCAACGCATGCGGCGTACTCCACCAGTGGCGGGTGCCGCTTGCCGAGTCCGGGAGGACCCCGCCGATTATTATTATTATTATTAACTCTATTCAAAAATCATAATGTAACTATAATGATTGACAGCGAAACTTCAGTGTCTTTCGTAAACCCAGCTTTTAAGGGATTTTTCTTTTATATAAGTAAAGGCGATAAGCGAACATACAATCAACCTAATGGTAAGTTTCCAGTACTTTCCTAGCTTCTCCGGTTCTCGTAACCATACGAAACACAGCATTATGCTGCTATTTGACGCTGGTATTCTGTGTTTTTGTTTGCACTGTAGATACAACGTGTCACCGGGATGGTGACAAGTTGTAAAATAATTGCTCCCAACTATTTTTAAAGATTAAATATTGTAAATTGATAATATCCACCTCGATTTTGAGTAACAGTTGTTAAATATTAGTATTTGTGAAGTAAGTAAAATTCAGAAGTACCTATTTTAATTACTTTGTGTTTAGTGTTCCAACCAAAAGCTATAACGAACATCATTTAAACTTACAGTAAGTGTCATTCTTGTTATCCCTTTAACATATTAAGATTTACCTTTTAAGTAAGTATCGTCCTGGATTTCATTTTGAATTATTTACATTATAATTTAATTTGAGATCCGTAAATAAACTCATACATCTAGACATTTGTAAGCAAATGTCTAAATGTATGTCTTTATTGATATATCTGCTTCTTCGGTTTTCCTTCTTTGTTTTGTTTTGATAGTTACACTTAATAGTAAAAAGAAAACGCGCCAATTGTATAACCAAATTCAAATGGCACTTAAAGAACTTAAGGCTCACAACTCATACTGCTCCTTTAACGATCAGTGTGAGCTGTTGTGTAAAGAAAGGGATGACAATGAAAAGGAAATAATAAATATAATTGCTAAAAAACCTGAACTAAAAAGTGATATAGTTAAGTTGCATAAAGAATATACATTTGTTTTAAAAGAAAGGGATCAACTTCAGAGAACAGTCGCTGAGTTTGAGCAATGCAGCAAAGAATATGAGCAATACCTCAGATTAATTGCTGCATTGCAGCAACAGTTAAGTGAGGCTAATGAGCAGATTGTGCAATTAAACAATACATAGATAACTTGAAAGCGTCCTAATCTCAAAGTCTGTTCAATAAGCTCATAGAATGTCAATCTTCTAAAGCATCGCAACCCTACACAACAATATTTTTTTTTACGTGGTAGTGCTGCAGCTATACGAGTATTAATAGTATAGTTGTATCACGAATGAGTCGGCTCGACCGGGGAAGGACAACTTGACACTGTTGTGTGTCGTATGGTGACTGTAGAGTACCGGAGACCCATTTTACTGGAAAAAAGTCATTCCATCTCAATCCACACAGGTGACGACGCGTCTGCATTTTGATTCTTTATTAAGGACAAATGTAGATGTCTGTGGGTCATAGCAACCACTTTCCCCCCATAACAGTATTTATTAGTGTTAAGGTAGAACAGCTTTACAGTAGCTAATTAAAGTCATAACAAGAGTAACACGTTCCTCTTCTCATTGACACTTTCCGTATGTATATTTGGCTAACATTCTGAGAAACATTCATAATGTCCGTTCAGATCCATTCCATCCAGTCCATTCAGTTTTCAGTTTTTATTTACACCTTAGTCTAAATACTAACAGAAGACAATTCAGTATTCAGATTTTGCTGTGTTGAATAAAGATTTATAATAATGTTCACGACAAGCCTACTGCCTTTAAGCAGCAACTGGTATAAAACAAATATATTTTAATATAACGGATCTGAAAATAATGGCAAGGACAAATATAGACATGAAGAAAAATCTGTTATTCAAAATCCTTATACAAGAGAAAATATCGACTTGATCGTCACATAACATTTGTATTCACACTCAACTTTGAAAACCTTACCGTGTAAAGAGGTAATGTAAACTCTACATTTGTGAAACGCCGCGAGAAAAATTCTCAATTTCTTTCCAAGAAATCGCGTAAGGGAGCTAAAGCCGCGTAACGTGTATACCACTGAGTCGTAAACACATAGGATGAAATGAAACCGAACACTATTTGCGGTTCCTTCGGGAACTGCAGAGATGCGCGCTCACCGAAAGGAGTTTAATATTATAAAAGGTTAGAATCGAACACTACAGAGTTCGTAAATATTTACTGATGGCCCCGCTGTAATATCACCTAGTCTCGTAGAGGAATATAAAGTCAGTAATGTCCTAACTATAGTACATGTTTCAGATAATTAACGTTGCCTACATATTAGTATTAACTTTAGTGATCATTTAAAATAATTAGGCGACTTCAATAAAGGAGGCTGTTCTCAATCCAACTGTTTTTTATTGTATGTATGTATGTTACGCGATATCTTCGTCAATTGTTTATTGATGATTTTTTTAAAGGGCAAATACAATGTTTTATGTAAATTTTAAATGATATTCTTATTGTTTGTGATTTTCCTAAATCCACTCAAAAGGCTCAAGAAATGTAAATTTTACTGAAAAATTAAAAGCCGATTTTAAAAAACTAAAAAGATATAATAATGATGTCTTGTGTTTCCGTGAACAAATATATTTTATCGCGAATAATTTTAAAGTGAAGGTAGTTGAGTCTTGGTTAACATTGGGACATCAAACACCTCAATTCCCCCCGCCGGCATGGGTGCTGTAAAGTACTCGAATTGGGAATTCAAAATAATTATGTATATGCGATAAAATCCGTAAAACTTATTTTCATTTAAAAAAAAAAAATTTCACATAATAAATACCTTCTGAAGTCAGGGCTTTAATATCTTCTGTACACGTCTCAGCACCTACGTTAAAAGATCAATCATGTCGAAATATTTTTATTATTTTTATTTATTTGAAGGTGATTTTTTATTTATTTGAAGGTGATTTTGTATTTTAAGTTACAATCACATTTTTGTTTATTTTTTTTAAATATTAGTATTTTATTTACTAATATTAAAAAAATAAACAAATATATTGGTTATTGCAGCACATGTTACTACTAACTTCGACCAAAAACGATTGTGGATGCAATGCTACTTCTAGAAGAGTTTCTTCACTGCTACCCGTGTGACGAAGCTTTAGTCGCTCAGCGAGGTATGCAATTTTAGAGTTCATTTTAATAAACCAAATTTCAACTTTCTTGTTTACTTAGGTTAGCTGAAACTTTTAAAATTATTAGTTTACTCGAGGCGACATGGCAATTAAAAGCGTTTTTTCATTAGATATAAAATATTTTAAAAAATGTACAATACCTAATGTTTGCCTATGTAATGATTTCTTATATTTACGCGAAGACTACACATTAAATGAAACTAATTTTAAGGATTTTATCCGGATTAACTTTTTTAATTCCCGACGTTTTGGATGCTTTACAGCACGCCCGGGTTCGTCGTTCTTACTGTTCCTGTAAATCCAAGATTCTACAAGCGGTACATAGACGACACTTTCACAATCTGACAAGGTAACTGTATTTTTAGACCACTTTAATTCCATAAACTCTAAAGTACAATTCACAATGGAGCGAGAGGCAAACAATTCTTTAGCTTTCCATAGATGTTTTAGTCATCCGAAACCCTGATAACACTATTGGCCACATTGGACAGAAAACATCTGGCCGCTGAGCTTCAGCACGTCGCCTTGCTCGAGCAAGTTTTACAAGACATCAAGCTTCGGGTCCCGCGCCTACGTCACAGGTACTGAATGAAGCCGGCCACAGTCGAGTGTATGCCTGCTATACTACCCTATATCAGAGGAGTCACAAACCAGGTTGGCTGCATCTTGAAGCGAGCTTCCATGAAAATATACTTCAAGCCGCCCAAGAAGGTTAGTCAATTTTTACCACCCGTCAAGTGTCATATCCCTCCACAAGATTCAGGAGTGTACAAGCTGGATCATGGATGGAAAAGATCTATCTCTTTTACATAGGACAAACAAAAAGATCTATAAAAATCTTTTTGTTTGTCCTATGTAAAAGAGACCACATTCACAATCCAGCTTGTACACTCCTGAATCTTGTGGAGGGATATGACACCTGACGGGTGGTAAAAATAGACACACACAAACAAAAAGATCCATTAAAACCCGCGTGAAAGAATATATAGCTGACTTGAAGCACCGACGTTCCGGGAAGTCTGCAGTGTGTGAACATGTTCAAGATCGTCCCTGTCATTACATTAGATTTGATAGACCACAAAACAAAAAAACACCGATTCCTACCAAGGATGATTCGCGAGGCTATTGAAATTAAAAAACATCCTAATTTCAATAGAGTAGATGGATGGGTGCTGCCATCTGCTTGGGATCCTATAATTAATAAAATTAAATCCAAACCCAAGCATACCACCGCAAAACTTCAAGATACTATAAGCTCATTCTGCGTAGATCGGACTTAAAATTAATATTCAAAAACTGAAGGTTAACGGGCTAACTATGACATCGGGACGTCAAACACCTCAGCCCCCCCCCCCCCCCCCCCCCCGCCCGTGGCCATGGGTGCTAAATAAAGGTGCTAATAAAGCACCCGAAACGTCAGGAATTAAAAAGTTAAATTAAACGCGATAAAATCCGTAAAAATTAGTTTCATTTAATGTTTATATACCTTTTATTTTTTAACAGAAATTTATTTAAAGGTAGTGTTGTACCCTGTAATGGCTAATTGTCGTTATATGTTCCTTAAGTTAAAATCTACGGCTAATTTAGAAATTTCGTGGAGACCTGTAAACAAACATACATAGGTGTCAGTAAAAAAAAATATTATCCTGTTTTTGGGCCTCAAAACAGTTGGTGAAAACATTACCGCTTAATACTAGTTTCTCTAACTATATTTTAAGTGGATCCGTTAACCCTGTATTATTCGAATTAAATTATGAATTCAAGTCACGGTTAGTAATCGAATTGTCGCTACTCTGCTGTTCGGTCTGTTACCCTCTAGTCAGCCACAAAGCGTTTCTTAATTAACTTCTAACCCACGCTATTAATTAGTTCTACGTAAGTAATTAGTTAACTAACTAACCCATTCGGCTAAATCAAGGATTCATTTGAACTATTTCAATATTGATATCACAAACACACTCATATTATAACGTCTCCCATTGTTAATTCAAATATTGGCTATGTATGTCTCTCAATAAAATATATAACTAACAATTTTACTTATAAGTAGGATGTCTAAAGAATGATCTAAAAATATTTACTTTTGATGAAGATTAGTCAGTTAGTAGTTAGATTAGTATTTACTTTTGATGAAAGACTAAACTACAATAAATATATAATGTTCTGATGATTGTCATAAAGTGATTAAGAATTTGGCTACGTTGCAAGTTCAATTCCCGAACGTTACAAAAATTATAGTTACATGGTGTATGTCCCACAGCTGGGCTCCACACATTTCCGAAAGGGCACGGTACAAGTATTACAAAATTCCTACAGCTTACAAATGATTGTACTAGGTCTGGGTGTTTGGCCTCGTGCTATTTAGGAATATAAAATGCATCCACGGTACAAGTCATCAGCCTTGGTGACTTTCATCCATGGGTAACAAACATAGCCTTTAGCCCATAGGTTATGCAGAAGTCTGAATCAATTTTCTTTTTGCAAGTTGGTTAAAGGTAGTAATGTTGACAAATTCTCCGTTTTAGTCTCTTAAATTCGATTTAGGTTTACTTAAAATTTCTATTAACATTAAAACTTCTATCGATTCAAAGATTAAGACTACTTGAAAGTACAGCTTGAGTACTTTTTTACGTACACGTAGTAGTGCCATGCGGCAGCTTTAGAGAGTAGATAAAGTCGTTTTTTATTGGTAAAATATTTTTTAGAATCGGTATTTCTCCACGCGAATGAAGTCGCAGTGTATAAACAAGAATTTTGTAAGTTTTACTATTCGCTTTGTTTTTTAATATTGGAAAAAGGAATGGATTTCCTGACTGGCAAGGTTTTCAGTCCGGACCAGGCAACGCTCCGTAGCTTGTGTGTTCTATATTAGCAAAGTCATTCAACATTTCATCATTCATTCATTTTTCTTCAACGGTCAGAGGAAAAAATTCTTATCTTTTCCCAATTCGAATCTCAATTCGAAACGGTAGTTGATTTGAAAAGATGTAAAAAAATACATTTGAGAAACGAAATTTTATTTTCATACGTCAAAGAAATTAGTATTTTTCATTTTATTTTAATAATTCCGATAGAGTTACCTAGGCTTTGGTATTTGTTCGTTCCATTTATGCTATTGTGGCGCGATGACAACAACGCCACAGTTAGATGGTGATATATTATGCTAGATTCTGTTTGTTGTTGGCCATGCTTTAAACCAAGTAAGTTTCGCTTATTATTGTTTTGTTTGATGTATTGTTAATTCTGTAGAAAGGAGTATTATTTTTTGATCTACTATCAGATAATTAATATAAAAGTAATATCCTTTTCCCCTATATGAAACCAGTGAAAATAAAAAGTCAGACAACTTTTATACAGTCAAATATTGTTGATGTAAATCCATAATTACTACTTGTGTATTTGGTCATCTGGAGCTGGATTAATTGTGTATATTTTATAATAATTTCTTATTTATTTAACATACAGGCAGAGACAACAAAATAAAAAAAATGTAGTTTATTGACATTGAAGTATAGTATATATGTACACATATTGTTCGGGATTGTAAACTAAGGTGATGATAAACTTATAACGCTTGGTAAGTTGGATAAAAATATATTTTCGATAAGTTTACAAATTATAAAGGCTATAACTACTGATAATGAGTATTCTTAATAGTTATAAGCGAACTGATTTTAAAATACATTTGCCGCGGAAATGTGTAAAAGAGGTCAATACAATTATAAAATGATGATTTTACAATTGTACGTTGCATTTCATGCTCGTACATATTCCCGGGCAGCAAAGTTGGGGTTAGTAGAATGATGGATGCTAGTGTGGCATAATCTAATTACAAAGTAATACCATTGTTTCTTATCTATCTTGCTAATGATAACTTGATTGGTACATGAATTTATAAGGTGACTAAACAATATTCTTATCTAAGACTGGTCTATGCACACTGGTTTGGAATTGCGCACACTGATCTGAGCACAGGCGATGTGCTTCTGTTTTGCTTAAACACACGTGCATTCTTTTTTGAAAAATTTTTTGCACTCACACTTTGACACTGATTGCACATAACTCATTCACTACACTGAGCACTGACACTCGGTAGAACCTATGGTGACGACGTGTTCCGTCATAGGCAACGACATTCCCGCCTCCGCCATCCGAATCCTGGCGTACAGAGCCACCAGCTATAGGCCAGGGTGCCCACCGCATCAACCGCAAATAACACATATATCGCAGCGTAGTAGTGGACATCATGATAGGAAACCCTCTCTGCTAGGAGCTCGTTGTCCTTCATAATCCTTCTCTCCGTCTGTTCCTTGATCACCTGCACCTGTAGATTATTGACTATATCATCATTCGTATTGTTCGGTAAGGAGCGATCGGCTAGCGATATGTTGATGATGTGATTAATTGGTGATAACTTAGGGACTCGTACGTATATCAGAACGCATGTTCATCTCACTAAGTTCTTGTCGGTGTGAATAAACAAAGAAATCAGGTGCTTTAACTATACAACCTTGATCCACATTAAATAGGCCAGAGCGGATCTATTGCACTGCCGTAACTTGATCGTCACATAGCAACTTCATTTTGTACTGGTCGCAACAAAAATAAAAATATGTATTTAGTTTATTTACATCTATCCAGCGATTGTAGCATGATCTGGTAATCGTTTTACATTTTATCGAGAAGGGCAGATTCTCGCAGAAACCTTTTATGATGGCACAAAATAATTTCGGAGTCTCTTCTAGTACATAAATCCAGGTCCTTTTCGGTTAGTGGCACTAGGGAGTCTTTCTTCAAATTGATAGCGATGTTTTTTTTTATAGGAAAAGGGTAACAAACGAGCACACAGTCCACCTCATGGTAAGTGGTTTCTGTGGCCCATAGACATCTACGTCTTCGAGTACGAATCAAAATGGAGATGCGTTGTCACCCGTGAGGACTAAGATGGAATGCCTCGTTTCAAGTAAAAAGGGTCTCCGGTTCTCTACACTCACCATACGAACACACAGCAGTGTTAAGCTGCTATTTTACGCTGGTATTCTGTGAGAGCGTGGTCCTTCCCCAGTTGAGCCGACCCATTCGTGCTACAACTATACTATTAATAGCTGTAGCATGGCACGTAAAAACCCACCACGTATCTTGATATTGGTACTACGGAAATTTCTTCTTTATTTTCTAATATATAAGGTACTGGAATAGCTTCCAGGACTTCAAACATATCTCGGCTGATGAGAGGTATCTTGATTTCGAATATGATATAATTACTCCTTATTCGAGCTCGCACCTGCAGTAAGTTGTATATTTCATATAAATTATAGTTATCTATTAATAGTGATAGGTCTTTTGAGAGCTGACCTGCTATAGCGTTCAGTTCTTGTCTTAACTGATTGGGAGATAGCAATTGGAAACTAAATTGTCCGTTGTATATATTTGTAATAGTGTCGAGTAAATGTTGGTGTATATTTCTGAGGCTGATTATAAGGTTACTTGTCATCGTGGCTGTACTGATAAATTCTATTCTCTTCGCAATGTGATTGTGCTTTCATAATTACACACATATTATTTCAGTATTGTATATATTTTGTTAGCGCCGTATTACCTTCTTGATAAGGGAATGTGTCATAGTAGACAACGAGGCGCCAGTCGTCTCGTATTAAATGCATGTTTGTTATGGTATCAAAATAGAGACTGCTGTTTTATAATGGTGTTATGCTATAGGAGCATTGTACTGTCGAGGTCATTGTAATAAAGAATAATATACGATTTAATAATTGACTTTAAGCAATATTCTTTTCCTTCTGCTTGATTAAGGGATAGATTTATTTTCATTTTCTTGATTTTGTTTTTCTGTTGTACTACTTGTCCCTTCTTGATTTTACTCAACCGGTAAAATTTAAAGTTTCATGATTAGTGGTTGTAAAGTTCCGGTTTTGGTTCTAAGATTGACAACTCTGACATACCTGTCGTTGCCCGGGTGTAGCACAACACGGCCAAGAGGCCACTTTCCCGGTGGAATGTTATCGTCCCTGATAATGACGATGTCATTCTCTTTGATATTTGGCTGCGGCTTTCTCCATTTACTTCTTTTGGCTTTTCTCTTTATACTAGGCTTATATTGGGTGAAATACTCGTTGCGCCATCTTTCCCAAATATCGTTAAATATTTTTTAGGTTAAATACCACCTTGTCCTTAAATTAGTTTCGGTATCGTAGATGTTCAACGTAGGACCGCTTGAAAGAAAGTGGGCAGGTGTTATGACGTCTAAGTCATTGGGATCTTCGGTTCATGCACATAGAGGTCTCGAGTGAGACATCCCTCCAGTTGAGAAAGTAGGGTGCTGTATTCTTCAAAAGTAAGCGCTTGTTCGCCAACTACGCGCTTAAGATGATATTTCAAGCTCTTAACAGCAGCTTTCCATAAGCCGCCCGCTGATGGCCAAGCGGGGGCATTAAAGTGCCATTCAATTCTCAAACTGGCAACTTCCGACATAAAGTTTGGTTTCTGTTTAGTTTGGTTTTTGTCTTTGGTGTCTGTGTGAGTTTCTGAGGTCAGTACCAGACGTACTGCTTTTGTGACCATACAAACGAAAACTACGATATATTTCTTTGTAGTTTTGCCACCACGACCCTTGTTGGCCTTCACGGATACAAAACCTCTGTAATCGACGCCTGTATGAAAGAAACGCTTAGATGGATTCGATCTTGCTGAGGATAAGTCTCCCATGAGTTGATAGTTTTGGTCAGGGCTGTGTCGGTGAAATTTAGCACAGTGGCAAAGTCTTGATTTAGTGGTTCTGATACCGCCGAGAAGCCAGTACTTTCGTCTCATGAAAGCCGCTGTTAATCGTACTCCTCCTTGATAAGTGAGCTCGTGTACTTCATCTAAGGTAAGACTGGCTAATCTCGAGTGTCTTGGAATGATGACTGGATGCGTAGTTTCGGGATCGATGTTAGCATTGCTAAATCTCCCTCCAACTCGAAACTCCGTCCTTGTCAAAAACTGGATTCAAATCATATAGTTTACTCTTACTATTCACGCTGTTTCTTACTTGCAAATCTTTTATTTCTTTATAAAACTCCTGTTGCTGTACTTGCTTGATAATTAAAATTTTCGCAACTCGCAACTCTGTTGCTGATAAATAGTTTTCTTTTGACTCTCTGTAAATAAATCTTAAAATCCAACCCAAAACTTTGCATTTGCATTTTGATAATAAACTGTAACTTGTTAATAATCGCTGTATGATTTCATGCTTCAAGCACCATGCTTAATGACCTCAATAGTGTCTCCCAACAAATAGGTCTTAGGATGAACATGGACAAAACAAAGATCATGTTGAATGTCCATATCACACGTATGCCGGTAGTTGTTGGGAGCACTAAGCTCGAAGTTGTTGATGAGTATGTTTACCTGGGACAAACAGTCCGACTAGGTAAGTCCAACTTTGACCGAGAGGTCAATCGACGGATTCAACTCGGCTGGGCAGCTTTCGGGAAACTACGGCACATCTTCTCGTCAGACATACCTCAAAACCTTAAAACGAAATTGTAAAACCAGTGCGTGTTGCCAGTGATGACTTACGGATCTGAGACGTGGTCCTTCACTGCTGGCCGTGTGAGGAAGCTCAAGGTCGCTCAGCGAGCTATGAAGCGGGCTATGCTCGAGGTTTCTCTGTGTGATAAACTTGGAAATGAGTATATCCGCAGTAGAACCAGAGTAACTGACATAACCCAACGGATTAGTTAGCTGAAATGGCAGTGGGCCGGCCATATAGCTCAAAGAACCGACAACCGATGGGGAAGAAAGGTTCTTGAGTGGCAGCCTCGTACCGGTAGGCGAAATGTAGGGCGACCCCCCACGAGATGGAGTGACGACCTGGTAAGACATGCAGGAAGTCGATGGATGCAGGTAGCTCAGGACCGTGCTTTGTGGCATTCCTTGGGGGAGGCCTATGTTCAGCAGTGGACTTGTGAAGGGTTGTAATGATGATGATGATGATTATAATTTCATGCTTGAAGGCTACCTGTGTAACGCTTACCAATTTTATTTTTCTGAGTCATGTCCTAGCCACTACAAAGTATGAACTTTGAGTTGAGTGGCGTTTAGACCTCGGCTGGCACAATCAACTGGATTTTCCTTTGACTTCATGTAACGCCAGCAATCAGGTGGCATTGAGGCTGTTATTTGTTTCACGCAGTTAGCTACAAATGGCTTTCAACGCTCTGGGTCACCATGAAACCAACCCAGCACTGGTGTCGAGTCAACCCAACCATAGATCTTGATATCATAGCTAGACAGGTTTGAAGTAATTTTTACCATTAACTTGGATAGCAGCACTGCTTCGCTTAACTCTAGGCGAGGCAGAGATACTGTCTTTCTGAGCGGCACGAGTTTTGTTTTGGCAGCTACCAATGTAATTAATGATGAATTCGTCGCTGGATTTTGCAGTACACGACACAAGCGCAGGCCTTAATGCTTTCATCATAAAACCCGTGCAGTTCGATGTTGTCTTTCTCCATTGTTCCTAGCCATCTGGGCACGTGATAATAGTTGATCTACTCGATTTATGCTCTAATCTCAAATTAACGTACAACGGAATGCCGTTGTACGTTAATTTCGTTAGGTACGTATTCGTCCCATTTAATATCCACTCTCCAATTCTCTTGAAATAAAATATTAAGTTTTGTGGTGAGTGGAGCGATCTATCCCATGGGTTCATATTTTTTAGATATCTCTGTTAGCATTATTCTTTTGGTCGGTCTTGATAACGAGCTAGTTAATATAATTAATAGAATCAGGCGTTACTTTGCGGAAATCCATTATAATGGGGTCGGTATAATCTAATTTGCTTAATTCCGCGTAACGAAAGAAAATGATGTGTACTGCCCAGTTTTAAGGGAACCTCCCACCCTCCCTCAATCGCGCGCGCTATACTCGTTGCCGTCAATCCCAGCACTACCACTCCCAGCACCACCACACTAGGCACGACACACCACTCTCGAAAATACGATACGGTTTTCGCCTCTACACGAGGCATCCTCGGGACAAATAGACTCTGCGGAGGCTGGCCGCTAAGTGAGCGGCGAGTTTTTTTTTGCGCCCAGAAGCAATGTAAAGGGCTACCCTCTGGGAAGCGGAGGAGGGAGGTGGTGAGAGCTCTAAACATACCACGCAGCCGTCTGCATGATTATGTGGGACTCACTATGAAAACTAAGTGCCTACCCTCTAAACACCACCTGGGACTGGCTTTGGCCTGCATGGCCTTTCTGCTGAATCGGAAGCGAAGCCCTTTAGGGAAAGGGGGGTGCAGGCGGCGAATAAATCGACATACATTTCATTAAGTGTCCCTAAAGTATCGTGGTGGGCCCAATCGCCATACAAAATGAAATTATCTCTTTTAGTTTCTAAGCAAATTGACACACTTTACAATACAATTTTGATTAATAAACTTTTACTTTTACTTCTATATTCATAACATGTTACCCACCAACCATGATATGAATACCAGCGTTAAATAGCAGCTTAATACTGCTGTGTTTCGTATGGTGAGAGTAGAGAACCGGAGGCCCTAATTACTGGAAACCATCAATTCCATCTCAATTCTCAGGGTTGACAACACATCTGCATTTTGATTCTTAATTGAGGATTAATGTAGATGTCTATGGGCCACAGCATTTACTTACCATCAGATGGATTATGTGCTAGTTTGTGATCCTTATTCTATAAAAAAATATATATACCAAAGTAGTCGGTGCATGGTATGCGGGTATTTTTATTACATACCCACGTAACACTCACAGTCTAAATTAAAAATACCATTTGCGACGTCTCATGGTTTCACATTCAAATTTGCTATACGCGTATTTAATTAGCACACAAAGTATATTTGTTTACACTATTTTGACACATTTGAGAAATTTAAAATCCAATCTTTATATATATATATATGTGTGTGTGTTTGTGTATAATATGAATAAAACACTTTTCTATTTGAAGTTAACTAATTCATCCATTTGTTTAGGCAAGTCCCATTCAAATATTATTACAACCGAAAATAGAACGAAATGAATAAAATTATTGACAAAGAGAGTGCGAAGCTACAGAAACATAAATTCTAACGTACAAACTAGGTATGTTTGAGCGGATAAAATTAAGCCCTCTCGAAAATTATTAATTGCAATTATACTTACCAGCAATTATACTCGCCGAGTACACATATATACATAAACACATAAACACTCACGCCTGTCACCCAGAGGGGTAGGCAGAGACTATGGAATTCCATTTGGCACGATCCTGACACACCTCTCTCGCTTCCTCCACATCCATATACCTACGCATACACGCTCGTCGGTTAAAGGTACTCTTAATTTGGCCCATTTACAATATATCGCCTATTTGGTCGATAAACTTTCGCCTAGGGCGACCCTTCCCGACTCTGCCATTCACCTCTGCAACATAAATTTGCTTTGTCACTCTTTCCTCATTCATTCTTTCTACATGACCAAACCACCGAAGCATTCCTTTCTTAATCCTAGTCACAATATCATCTTGCAAACCACACATTTCTCTTATTACACTATTTCTCACCCTGTCATTCAGATTCAGCCCTAGCATACTACGTAATGACCGCATTTCTACAGCATTTATTCTACTCTCGTGCTTCTTCTGCCACACCCAACTTTCACTACCATACATTAAAGTAGGCACTAACACAGCATTGTGAATTGCCAAACGTGCCTTTTTGGACACATTCTGACTTTTCACAATAGAGTGTAGATCCCCATTTAATCTATTTCCTGCATTCACTCGTCGTTCTATATCCTTATCATATCTACCATCCCTGCTAAACACACATCCCAAATACACAAACTCATCTACTTGCTCTACCAACTCCCCTTCTATTCTTATTTCACATATCGTTTTACTTTCTTCTCTTTCAAAAACCATAACTTTCGTCTTACTTGCGTTCACTTTCATTCCCTTTTCTTTTAATGTCCTGTTCATTAATGTAACCATCATTTGCAACTCGGCTGCCGACGACGCAAGTATGACTTGATCATCGGCGTACAAAAGGCATTTGACGGTTAACTCACCCATTCTTAACCCGCATTCTTCTCCTTTCAAATTTTCCAAACAACTGTCCATAAATAGGTTGAACAGCCACGGGGAAGCCACACAGCCCTGTCTGACACCTTTATGGATGCCAAACCAGTCCGAGTAGGCCCCGTTGATCCTGACACAAGCACTAGAGTCCCTATATAGAGACTTCAATGCCTGTATCAAGCCAGCGCTCAACCCAAATGAGTTCAGTGTTTGCCATAACACATCCCTGTCCACTCTGTCATAAGCCTTCTCCAAGTCTATGAACGCACAAAAAACTTTTTGGTTTTTGGCCAAAAACTTCTCCGCGATCATGCGCATGGAAAAGACCTGATCTGTACATCCCATTCCCTTTCTAAATCCCGCTTGCACATCCCAAATTTTTCCATCAGTTTCTTTCATAACTCTTTCAATTAGTACCTTAGCATACAGTTTTCCCACAATGCTAAGAAGGCTGATACCACGGTAGTTTTTACAGTCCTGCTGTGATCCTTTTCCCTTATATATTGGGACTATCACGGCTTTGCACCAGTCTCCCGGTACCCGCTTAAGTTCCCAACATAAATTAAACAAGGTGCACAGCAGGTCTGCCACCACTACTTCTCCAGCCCTTAGCATTTCGAGAGATACTCTATCATAACCGGCTGCCTTACCTGCTTTCATACTTTTCATTGCTTTCATTATTTCATCTATACTTATATCTCTATCTATTTCCTCTTCTTCCGGAATTTCTATTTCATTTAATTCAAACGTCTCATCACTCATAAACACGCTTTCAAAGTATTCCTTCCATCTCCTTAAACTCAAAACTTCGTCATTCAGAATACAGCCATTCTGGTCTCGTATAGCATTCATTCTAGGCTGTTTTGAATGTCCCCTGGTAGTTCTTACGAGTTTCCAGACCATTTTAATGTTTGCCTGGAAGTTATCCGATATTCTTCTATCATTCATATCCGTTCTTTCTTGCTTTTTCCTTTCAACTACTTCTTTTACTCTCTTATTTAGGTGTCTAAAGACTGCCTTTTTCCTTTCAATATCATCATTCATACTGCTAGAATTACTAGCCTTGGTTGCTAGTAAATCTAGCCATGCTTTCTTCTTTGCTTCAACTTCCATCCGTACCTCATCATCCCACCATAACGTGTTAATTTTCCTTTCATTCGTTCTCTTACTTACACCACATACTTCGGTAGCTGCATCCACTAAACCTTTCTTGACATTATACCACACAGTCTCCAAGTCTAAATCATTCATACACAATTCAGCCATACCACTTATATTTTCTCTCAATCTATATTTGAACTTCTCTCTCACACCTTCATCTTGTAACCTCTCTGTTCTTATACGCTGTAACGCAGTGGTAGACACATGTCCGATGCCTCCAACGTCTGAAAAGACCATTAATTCGGCATAAGACCAAGTAATGATCCGTCCCTACGTTAGAGCCCCGGTAAACCCTTGTATCTACCACCGCGCTCCTCATTCTTTCATCAACAATTATGAAATCTATCATACTTCTATCATCACCTCTTTCCCATGTATACGTGTGAATCTTCTTATGACGAAAGAAAGTGTTCGTCACAAAAAGACTCTTTTCCACGCATACGGCGAGAAGGCTTTCACCATTCTCATTTATACTTTCATCACCAAACGTTCCCAATATCCTTTCATAACCAAGCCTCCTCACCCCAACCCTTCCATTAAAATCGCCTAATATCACAATATTTTCATTAACCTTGCATTTCATTAGCACCATCCTTACCAACTCCCAAAACTGCTCTCGGATATAAGTGGGCTTAGACATGTCTGGGGCGTAGACCCCTAAAACAAACAACTTCTTTAAGCCCACTTTCATTCGTATCCATAGCAGTCTCGGGCTTACACATTCATACTCTTTCACACAATGACCCATTCTTTCTGAAAGGATGATACCGACTCCCTGGCATGCCCACTCGGTCTCGTCTACACCAGACCAGTACGCGGTATACATGCCATGTGTAGTAGCATCCTTTCCCTTCCGTTTCGTCTCATTTACACATAACACGTCTATTCCTCTATCATGCATCATATCGCATACTTCATCCATCTTATCATTCATTCCTCCACATACATTCAATGTAGCCAGACGGGCTTCCGCAATCCACTTTTCGCCCCTCCGGGGGACAGAACGTGACGGGTGGCGAACCTCGTCGCCGGTTTTCCTCCCGGAGATTCTTCGCACCCCTGCCCCATTAAAGGGGCGCCGGGAACTCGGGGCCATTTCTTTAATTCTATGCCTCATGGTGCGAAACTAGGGTGTGGTATTTTTTACGCCGCTACCACACGGCGAGGAGCCGAGTCAGTTCTTTCGGCTTTGTCGCTTGTTTAGCACCACCCGGGGGACACGTGTAGGGTGGGCCTAGGATTAGGTGGTCAAAGCCTACGGACGCGAGCGTCCGTAGGCTTTGACCTACTAACCTAACTAATGACCTACTAACGACTGACCGCATTTAAAAAATATCCTATTTCTTTCTCCACTATAATACATTTGATAGAAGAAAATGTCGAAAAGTTTTTTTTCTCAAAAAAAATATAATAATTATCCCCCCCCCCCCCCCTCGTCTCGTTCGTAGTAAAGAGCTGTGCGTAAGTGCTCACTGCCCTGATACAATTAACCGTCCCAAAGCATGCGCGTTACGACAATGCCAACTTATTTTTTTTTTATATTAAATTAAACTGACCAAATATTTATATAAACTGACCAATTATCAGCGAATGCTTCTCGATCGCGCATATTTTTTATTTTTATTTTTTTCGCGAAAGAGGTGCTAAAATTTCTCAATGACCTTGAAAAACTTTAACCCTTAATAAAAAAATTCTAACGCTGACCAATTTATAAGACCGACTGACCTTTTATGACCAATTTCTGACCTTTCAGATGGCATAATTGGTCAATCAAAATTCCACACATGAGGTGCTAACATCGCGGAGCTCCAGTGACGGCAAACAGTTTTGAAAAGTGGGTCAAACAGAAGTAGGTCAAATATTGTTGATTATTACTTTAATTCTAGTTCGTGGGTTAAGTAGTCAGTGGCGTTACTTAGAAAAACTCATTGAGTTATAGGTACTACGTACTAGAGAAGCCATTCCGAACATTGACTATGTTCAACTGAACTGTAGTGCAGTCCCTACAGTCCATACAAACTAAATATTGTGTAAATTGAAGATTTGTTTATTCCATAAAATAATTATTATTACATTTTATTTAGAAATATGTTTGTTTAGATTAAATGAAGATATTTTATAATAAATTCTTATATTTATTTTATATCAATATCTTATTTTATATCAAATTAAAGTCTTCGCTCATGCGCGACTACTACTAACGCGCATGCGCGAAGACATAGAGTAGGACACAATTTTTGTTTGGAATGGCTTCTCTAGTACGTAGTACATATAACTCAATGGAAAAACTACTTTATTCGGTTGTCCACTTTTAAAATCGTTTAAATTATTTTACATTTCCAACATGATTTGTAACTTTAACTATTGCTAGAGAAGCAAATAATAAAGATTAACGTCAAATAATTTATATAAATGGTATGATATGCGGTCTGGAAGCACCAAGTAACACCATGCCCATTCGGCAGTTGCACTAATATTTTGATTGTGTTTATATTAACCATTATAAAAGTTCGGGGAAAAAGATGTCTTACAAATTCAAGACATTTTTTTTTCAAGCACATTTTCAAGTACAGTTTAATAACATTTAATTATAATATATATATGCCATTTTGTACGGTAAATCTTGCGATTTTTGATCAAAAAAATGCGACAAGTACTTTTGACGGTCTCCTCTTTATGTTGCATCATGATCTTTTTCGCACTTTCTTGTTGTAACTTTGTGGTACTCTCATTCACACTGCATCAGGTCCATAAACATCACAGTTTTTGTCGCGGCTGGAGGCGCATTTATCCCTTTTTGTAATAAAACTTCAAAATGCATCGAGTTTCTTCGTTAGATTCACTCATTTTGGCGAACAGAAAAACAATTGAAAAATGGCGAGAAAGTGTTTTTTCTTTTTCTTTTCTCTATATATATTGATATGAAACCAGCCAGATACAAACAGTACATCCAAAGAGTGTTTTCTTCAATTTTATACAAACAAAATACAACGAAACTATTCCCCCGACTTATTAAACTCAATTAAAAATAAGTTTAACAGACGCGTAAACCCTGTGTCACTGTCAGAACCTACGACTCGCACTCGTTCACTCATAAAGATAGAGATAAAGATAAAGATATTTATTTTGTCAAACATGAGTAAAAATATAAAGGTGTTAAAAAACTTAAAACGAGCTACATGTTTTGCCATTTATGGCGTACAAAAATTATACTTCATATTTCATTAGTTATATAAGATTAAAACTAACCCTACGGACCTCATTCTAGATGTGCAATTTCAATGGCATCTCCTAAGATTACATTAGAGAAATGTTACAATTCAATATTTGGCTTAAAAAAATCAATCATTTAAGAAATCAGACAAGCTGTAATAAACATTTGGCTATCAGATATTTTTTTAAGATGTAGCTTAAAAATTGTAGTAGGCAATTGTTTGATGGTTTTGGGGATTTTATTATATATTATTGGCGCCAGACAGAAAATAATTTTATGCATCAATGCCGTTCTTGATCTAATTGCGCATAACCTGTTACTATCCCGGCGATTGCGAATTGTAACGTCCGATAGTTTGTTAAACAATTTAGGGTTACTGTGAACGAAGTTTGCTATTTCATATATAAATAAGGATCATACCTAGATTTATTATCTTTGCTTAGCCCGCAAGCCTACTTACTATTAGATAGGTTATATATCAAACGTTATGCTATTTATGGATACAAAAAAGATAAACAATTATTCCAGTGCCGACTATTACGAAATTTGGTTGCTAGCTGACTTGCTTGCGGCAAGCTCCAAGTACCTGAACGGCTCAGAATCTAAACGGAAAAGATATAAAAGTTTAAAACGTATTAATGGATTCTTGCTGTTGACAACGCGAAACCTGTATTTTTAATCTTCCATTATATTATGATGAATGCTGTACTTATACCAAAGATACCTAAAATTACGGCTATTGCCTGTCTGGCTGCCAAGCGTTTATATCTTATGATTTATTCTATCTCTAGAAAATGCCTCTGTTCTGCAATGGATTGAACATGGTCTAATGTGATAAATAATATGCACTCGCACTAAATCAAATGGTAAGTGATTAAGGGAACATAACGCCATCACAATGTTAAATATAAATATAAGATATCAATGAAAAAAATATTTCGATTTAGCTTACAACTTCAAGTCGAGTACCAATTTAGAGCAGAGTTAATCCAGAAACTATTAAGTTGTTGGATGGTGTAGTGAAAATACACAAGAAAAATAATTTTTTTTTCGTGTAAACTAAAGTTAACTTAAGTTAGAACTTAAAAACAGAAGCACACTCTTTTATTTATTCGCTATTTGTGACCTATAACAGACGAAGTAAAATCCTTTGTGCACATACAGTAACGCCACGTCACGTACATCGCCTCTACGTATATAAAGAATCCATCCGTGCGTGTTTTCATTCCATGATAGAATAGGAATAAAAGAATAAAATATAGTGAAACTAAATTTTAGATACCGTTTTATAACACTTCCGAATAGAATAAACTCATTTTATATATTCGGCTCTGTAGCACAGTGGGTCGTTTAGTTGCTGAGGTACAGGGCGCGGGTTCCAATCCCGCACGGGACTCTTTTCTTTATGTCTTACAAATATTTTTCCTCATGTAAGTCCATGGGATTTATATACATATAAAACGCCACCACGCTACAAGAGAAAATGCTACACCTAATGCTCTGTCTGTAATATTATTTTTTTAACAAAGATATTAATATTAAGAAAGAGACAATATTTAAATTATATCCAAAAAATACATAACTTACATAATACATACATAATACCCGTGCGGTTCAAGAATGGGATTTAAATTAGCGTCGCCTGTATTGATCTCTCGCTCGTACACTGTCGCTATGTATACTCACACCCACCGGTAAGGACTGCAAAAATCTATGTTGCGATATGCGTTTTTCGTACGTTCTAAAACTTTTCATTGGAATCAATGATAACAAAATGCCATAAACTACAAAAAAATGAGTACGGTTTTGCTAATTTGTGAGCTACATACGTTTTGAGTTTTCTTTATGATTATTGTTGATTTTGTTTGTTAATATTTTTGTATAAAGTATTTGTATACTATTGAGACATGAGTAACCATTTTTTACATTTTCGTTCGTCTGTCTATCCGAGCGAATCTTCGGAGCCATTCCGAAGATTGTATTGAAACTTTACCAACAAATGTAGAGTAATACCAGAAATAATCTAGGTAAATTTTATCCGAAAAATTTAGACATTTTATGAAAATAGGAATATTGATAAGATAAAATAAAATTATATTAAGTTTAAATAACGCCACATTAATAGATCCAATCCAGGCACAGCCAGGGCAGGTCACTAGTTTTAAATGTAATTTTAAAATTAATATACCTACTTGCTTGCGTATCCAATTATTTTTTCATTAATAGGATAATTCCAATTAACCAAATAATATAACGTTAGAACGATATAACGTTATTACCAGGTTTTCGCTATTGTTGCTATGCATGTTGATAGTAGGGACACGATGAGCAGCCATTTAAATCCCATTCTCTATCGGTACGGACTGTACATAAACATTTACACATGTCAACCAGAGGGATAGACAGAGACTACGGATTCCATTTGGCATAACCCTGACACATCTCTCTCGTCTCCTTTACATCCATATACCTACGCATACATGCTAGTTGGTTGAGGGTACTCTTAATCTGGCTCATCTTCAATATATCGCCAATTTGCTCAACAAACTTTCGTCTAGGGCCTCTCTTCCTGACTCTGCCATTTACTTTTACACCAAAGCATTCCTTTCTTGGCAAAGAGATTAATATTAAAAAATAGGCAATATACATGTATAATTTTTTCCATAAATAGATAAAGAAAGAAAGTTTTTATATACCGCGTAAGCTTTATAACCGACTCCAAAAAAAAACAAGGAGAATATTCGACTATATTCTTTGTATACGCGACGCGTACGTTTCTACTATTGTTGGCGATTGTAAAACAGTTTTAAGGATTTTTTTATCAGATAGAGTACTCACTCGAGGGTGGTTTCATTTTAACTTAAAGAAAAAAGCACTCTTGCGGGTGGCGGATGACATTTTAGTAAAATAACTTCCAGATAATTTAATAGCATGTGAAGTCGTAATTTTAATTCTTCAATGACCTTAGTAGCTTTGTATATATCATAATTTTAATTATGTTCAATTCTCAACCTCATAAACATGCGGTGCAGCCTGGAGACTGACGGACGAGGCTCAAGAAATGCTCAATAGCAGCCCGGAGTTAGAAAATTTGCGGAATTTAATCCCTACCTCTGAACACACATAGGTCGTGTTGGATTGCCGTCGTATCGAACTATGCGAACAAGAGAATAGAAAATACACCTGTATATTCACATGCTCGTGAAGTATAATCCTACCATGTGCATCTGTTTTGAAACTAACCAACGTGAAATCCAGTGGAGAGGACATTATTATTTGATGGTGTTAATTTCTTACATGAGCCGTTCTTTGCAAGTCTCTGAACATAGAAACATACTGTGTCCTGTACTAGAAAGGTGTATGTATTTTGTTTATCGCAATTTATAATTATAATTGAACCTAGGAACACGAAATAGAATCCCGAACGAAACTTTCTAAGCTTCATAAAAAAGTATCAATATAATTCTGATATAGTGCTGATTTTCAATTAGGTCTGTGATTTTTAATTTGCTGTTGTTGTATTTTATCCTATAAATAAATTTCATCTGAGGAATGAAAAATTGGACCTTACAATTCACATTATTTTCATCATCAATATCAACTTTAGCATGCCGAGACTTTGCAATTATTTCTTCTGTATCATACAGCTGTTTACATACAAAATTTTACATAAACAATCATTCAGAACCAGAATAATTATTTGTTGTCCATACATTTTCTACACGGGGTTTGAACTCGCGGCCTACAGCGTTGCAATTAAAGGCTATTGTATTTTTTTTCATTGAGATTTATTTCATTACATTAATAATATCTGACAGTTTTGAAAATGACTGACTACTCTCGCACACCATTATAATCTTTTTTCCATAAGCTTACTCTTCAATAACCATTAATTTCTATTTAACAGCATTCGTGGTCATTATCATGTCGAAATAATTTAAAAGTAAGGACGATAAGTATTCATTTAAAATATAAAATCAATTTTAATAACATATAATGTACAATCAGGACTGAGCTTCTTTGCTCAGTGAATTAATGAAAACATATACGTGAAAACAAATCTGTGTACTATTCACATTATAAAGATTTTATAGAAAGCAAAGTTTAATAGAAATCGTACAATTAATTTTAGAGGAGACAGCAGCAAAAATCGCATCGGAGTCGACTACGTTACCCCTCGCCTCAACTATAATATATTCGAACATCGATCGAAGGTGGAATATTTATAGAATAGGAGTTGGACGTGATTCTCAGTTAACCAACATTTTCGTGCTGCGCCATAATACATATAATTGAAACATGGTTTGAACACGGTTTAATGCACATAATTACTAACATATGTTTTCTGGTAGAGTTTTCATTATTTTTTCTATTATTTTTCTAATCAATAACATCGAAGTAATCTATTTCCCACTGCTGTTAAAACCTATTATATTAATTTCTGGTTTGCTTCTTTTTTAATATGGGAGGGGCCTTTTTTTGTATGGGGGAGTATACAAGCATGCGGCTCACCTGATGGTAAGTGACTACCGCCGCCTAGGAACAATGGTCCCTAACTCGTATCGGTCCAGAGAAAAATTTCTTCTGTATGCGTTACACACTGAGTTTTGAATGTACAATTTAACTGATATTATGTGATGAATGTGGTGATCCATTTTCAAAATAAATTTTGTCTTAGGGTTTGCATCATCTTGTAATCTGATATCAGTCCTAGTTTACAGGTGAATTACTGCACCGTTCCCCTCTCAATAATACCCACTCTAGTTCTCCCTTGCCCTTTACACCTTTTTATAGAAGCACGCTAACGAAATAATTCGGTTTGTTTGTATCATCATTATCATTACAGCCCTTCACAAGTCCACTGCTGAACATAGGCCTCCTCCAAAGAATGCCACAAAGCGCGGTCCTGAGCCACCTGCATCCATCGACTTCCTGCATATCTTACCAGGTCGTCACTCCACCTAGTGGGGGGACGCCCTACACTTCGCCTGCCGGTACGAGGCTGCCACTCGAGAACCTTTCTTCCCCATCGGTTGTCGGTTCTTCGAGCTATATGGCCGGCCCATTGCCACTTCAGCTTACTAATCCGTTGGGCTATGTCGGTCACTCTGGTTCTACTGCGGATATCCTCATTTCTGAGTTTATCACGCAGAGAAACTCCGAGCATAGCCCTCTCCATAGCTCGCTGAGCGACCTTGAACATCCTCATCCGGCCAGCAGTGAAGGACCACGTCTCAGTTCCGTATGTCATCACTGGCAACACGCACTGGGTGTACAGTGCGTGTATATTTTATAGTTATCAACAAACAATTCTGCAGGTACAGAATTTGTTGTTTTCGCTTTTGTTGTTTATGGACACTATACCTAATCGTGTAAAGACAACAGAGTAACGTGCTGAATGCAAAATGTACTTGTTGCATTAGTACTTACCTGCGTTTTCTCAACGAGAAATTCAACAATGTTTTAAGTGCGACGGTAAAGTGTACAAGATAATACGTAGGCTAACGCTAGCCTTTAAAAATACAAAAACTTCAGCATGGGCTCGCGATGTATACGACGTTATCATTCACCAAGTATATGCTTTAAAAAGAAGATGTAAAATTAATACTACTTTGTAAAATATTTTCCCTGTAATCCCTTAGTAGCTAAAGAATTATACTACGTTTTTTGTCGGGAGGGCATGCTATAGAAAGTTAATTACACTTTACTCATTTGTAGGACAATATCAATAACACATATGTGGGTCACGGGACAGGGTACGTGTTAAGACAGGAATATTTTTTGTGTATCTGCCAACCAACTATCTGTATGTCTGTCTGTACTAATCTTCAAAATGATTGAACCAATTGTGATGAAACATTAGGAAGAAATAAAGAGCATTGAGATCACTAAAAATATGAAATTAGACAACAATTCTTAATCGGTATCGTGACTGTCTGTTCTGATAATTATTTTAGTACAAGAAAAGGAGGCTATGCTTCGGAGAGGCTGTCCTGCTGTTGGTTTGCATTCTTAATCTATTTTGTTGTTATCTTATATTCACTTCTAACTACTCACTGAGTTCCAGGAAAGTTCTATAACATAAAGAAGCCATTAATATAAAATGTATCTTGTCTTTGAATAAATTTGAGAGTAATTTCTAACAATACATTCAATCATTCCTTTAAACATATTTTAAAAATTTCCCATATTTTTTTAACAAAGGCTTAATGTTACTTCTTTTCGAAATTTTAAAAACCAAACTTTGCTTATTCTTCGCATACCCACTGACTGCTTATTTCTTTAAAGCAATACAAGACCGTTCCTTTAATATCTCATCTACAATCAGTACCTGTTATAATGTAAAAAGCTATACGATATATATTTCTTTCGTATTAAATACGAAATGGTATTTTTGTTATTTTACCTAGCTGTTCAAGCTGCTTATTATCTTGCATAAGTCTCCAGGGAAAAACATACTAATATACTCACTCTTTTGACCAAACTCTAAATCTTTGTAATTAAGTGGCCCCCCGGGACTTGACCGCCATGTTCACAAAAAGCGAGAATCTTAAATGCTTTCATAATTCATTTTCTCAGCAGTAAAATGGTTTTTATGACGTAAAAACATTTGAAAGGTAATTAAGAAGATTTTACGTCAAAATACTTTGTAAAGTTTCGAAACGAATCTTATGAAATATAAAATATTATTCCGCAGTGATTGCATAAATTTAAGCCAATAAAGAAGAAATGTTTTAAGTTTTATCAAAAATTAATGACAAATTATCAGATAAATAATGTTAAATTATTATGGTTATCCCCTACTATGAAGGGTAAGTCAATAATATTACAGACAAAAAAACAAAAAGGGACCGAAAATTGAACCGGCCTTGAGGCGTGCCTTAGTCCATTTTTGTACTATTGATCCTGAAGAACTATATAATACTTACTTTTAATATTATATCAAGTGATGTACAGGACACTGTCATAAAAAGACCGATGACAACCGGATATCAAAGTTACCTACTTACCTACTTGTCAAAGCCAGCTTTTATTTATTAATAAATAAGTGACGACCTGGTAAGATATGCAGGAAGTCGATGGATGCAGGTGGCTCAGGACGGTGCTTTGTGGCATTCTTTGGGGGAGGCCTATGTTCAGCAGTGGACTTGTGAAGGGCTGTAATGATGATGATGGTGATGAAGTGAATAAAAAAATATATTTTATTTTTCAGTCAGTAGGGTGATCGTAGAGTCATAATATGTTAGTTATTCAAATAAAACTTAAAAACTATGTTAGTAAATAAAACAAGATGGAGATTTACAACAATTGGGGGATTTATCTCCATGTAGTACATATAGCCTGACAAAACTACCCATATATATAATTTCAGCTTCCCCTCAATCTGCGTATCTATGACTCCACTTTTTACGCATGATCGCAAAGTAGTCATCAGTATGCATATCGTCTACCATGCTTTGTTGTAGTATCCATCCTGAAGAACTCTATATAATACTTACTTTTAATATTATATCAGGTGCTGTACAGAACCCATAGTCATAAAAAGACCGATGACAATCGGATGTCAAAGTTATCTACATACCTACTTGTCAAGCCATTTATTAATAAATAAATTAATAAGCAAAAATATCTTTTATTTTTCAGAAGAGTTTTTTTTACATTTGGATATCTATTCAAGGATTCTAAAGTTTTGTCTTCATCTTTTAAATATCGTAGTGTTTTCAGGTCTGTTGTAGTATTGGCATTATCGCTGGCTGCTGAAGAATCAGAGTCCTCAACAAACAAATGATAACAGGATTCAGTCTTTTCCTTCTTTTTATTATAGTTAGTATGTTGAGAGTTGGATATGAAATATGAATTAAGAAAAATTACAAAACCGTTTTGCATTTTACAAATATTAAATATTACTATTAAGTATTTCAAATTTCAACTACTAAATACAAAATATTACTATAAAGTATTTCAAATATTTCAAATGTTAATAATGGCATCCAAGCAGATGTAAATCAGATGAAATTATTTTTTTTAATTTAAATAGCCTTTCGAATCATTTTCGGTAGGAATCGGTGTTCTTTTGCGATGATTTGTAGATTAACAAATTTGATGTAACGACGAGGACGATCCTGAACATGTTTACAGGCTGCAAACTTTCCGGAGTCGGTGTTTCACATTTAGTGTTGCCCAAATGCAAGAACAAGACGAGACTTAGCCAGTCTTGGTCTTGGTCTTGCGCCAATACACCTGGTCTTGTTCTTGGTCTTGGTATTGCGCTCTCAGTCTTGTTCTTGGTCTTGGTCTTGCAGCAAGAGTCTCGCAAGTCTCGCAAGCCTTTTGCTATTTATTAAACGTTACTTTAGATCTTAGAACAACTTAACACAGTAGGCACATTTTGAGCTTGAATTAACATAGCCATAGAAAGACCAACCAAATTAATAAATGTCTAAACATTTAATGAGAAATTCGAAAAATCAACTGATACCGGGTGGGGTTTGAACCCACGACCTAAGCGGTCATATATAATTATGTAAAGCGATAAGTCAAACATAAAATCTCAAATGTATATGTAGATACCAAATCGGTTTAGAAATTTCTAGTTAGTCCTGTGTAGTACGAGAGGTCAGTTACAAGCATTTTTGTCTGACTTAAATTGAAAAGGTGAAAGATCTAACATTTCTTTTGGAATCTTATTATAAAAGCGTATATCGCTACCCAAGAACGCATTATATACTTTGTGTAACCGGAAAGCAGGTATTGTGATTTTATTTTTATTTTTTCTACTATTAAAGTTGTGCAAATCACTATTATTTACATCAATTCGATGCAATCAATTTCTTTAAACGGTTCTCTAAGAGATACTCAGGCTCCTAAAAAGTACATAGATCCTATTTTACGCTTTTTATTTAATATGCACACTTTTATATTATTCGATTAGCATTGTACAAAATGTTTACACGTTTCAAGTGTGTTAAAAATGTCTACAATATTTATCAAATGGGTGACGACATATTCGAACACTTTGTGTTCAAAAACACACACTTCCAAAGATCGAGATTTGCAGTGAACTTATTGAACATGTTTATCTATTAGGTAATAATAATAATAGTAAGTAATTATTATAAACCCATATAGTTAATATTATAATAATTACTTACTAGAATAAATTATTATGGTATCTACCAATCCTTACCATTATCTAATTACAATATTCCTTGCGAGATCAGCATAATGTATTCGTGTCCATTCTGAGCACCCGGAAACTTATTTTATTCTTTGGAACATGTACTCTGTGGCGGCATTCAAACCATTCAAACAGTGTCAAACGTAGTGCGTGCGGCGCGGCGGCGATGATTGAATGCGATATCAATAGAAGCCGCCGGCGCGTGTATCTTGACCTTGTATTTTCGAATAGCTGAAAAATTTCTTTGACAGGTCAGTATTCGACCTTTGATGATGCCGACAACAAGACGCCGCGCACCATCAACGTGCCGATGGTAAAAACTAGGGATGCACTGTTTTTTCTTTTAATGGATATTTTTATCCGCTATGTATGTTTATGGTATGGTTCGTAATGCGCATAAGTCCAATTTTCCAAATTTTTTTTATATATTTTTTATGTCTCATAGACTCCCTAAGCGTAATATTATACTCCTATATAATAGTATACTCCCTGAAACGACACTCATTCCTAACTGCAAGACGCAAGAGTCTCGCAGGCTTAGTCTTGTTCTTGCTCAAATCTTGCACGGTCAGTCTTGGTCTTGGTCTTGCTAAAATTAGGCGGTCTTGTTCTTGGTCTTGGTCTTGCGAAAATGCAAGAACAAGACCAAGACTGCAAGACCAAGACCGATTTTGGGCAACACTATTCACATTGTAATATCAGTGTTATTCGGCGGTTAGATAGCTATCGTGGATAAAGCTTTACTCAAAAAAAGCAAGAGCTGTCTGTGATATCTCTGCATAATATCAGAACATTTAGTAAGTATTGGACGGAAACGAAATTCGAGTCATTGCCGTCCAATACTTGTATATTATTAGACCTTCTTGAGATCTGGCAGAACAACTAATAAAAGTAAAAAGAAAGAAAGAAAACATTTATTTTACCACATAATGGCTACATCATATTGTACATAATATTTTCCATAGATATTTATTAAATAAGACGAGACTTCGCCGAACGTGACGAAAAGGTATCGCACTCGTTTGACGCGGCAAACCATGTTCACTGGTTTTCTGTGTAACCCTTTCCAATTATTTTGTCTACCTTAACAAATTATAAATAACAGATAACAGAAAATAGCAAAATAATAAAAAAAGGCCCTTTTCATAACTTATGTTAAATAATATCAAGAGTTATCAATTAGTCTCGTCCACTATTTTTTCATGACAGCACTCCCTCACGCACAGTTTAACGGACAGTCTGAAAATTTCAGAAACACTGACTTGAAACTCTCCATTTTACAGAGTACATACCATACCCTGCTGCTATGCCTATGCATAGGGTATGCCTGCTGCTACTGTTTTCAATAATGAAAAATGCTATTAAATAATACATCAATTCCCGTCCCCAGGATTCTTGAAACTATTTTTATACGTTTATTCACATAAACTTACATATACAATATTTATTATAATAATGCCAGTAAAGTAAAATAAAAATCATTGTTAATAAAATTCAAAATTCGTTTAATATAAAATATATATATACACAGTCAGGTCATAAGTATTGTCACACAGTAAAAACTTTTCTTTTAGATAACTAGCCACAAAAAAGTTTATTGAATTAGAATTTCGAATTGTTCATGAAAATAAAACTGTATACTTTTTAGAATTTCACTCATTTTTAAATATGGAGTGGACGCTTAAATAAGACCGTGTTGCAGTTATTGCGTTGCATCGTTGCGGTTACGCGCCAATTCAAATTTTTGACATACTGAAAAATTTTAATATAACCAAAAGATTCGTTTATCGTACCATCAAACGATACAATGAAGACTCTAGTGTAGATGACAGGTCAAGAAGTGGTCGCCCTCGGTCTGTTAGGACTCCAGCAGTGATAAAAGCTGTGAAGGCGCGAATTCAAAGAAATCCCAAACGTAAGCAGAAACTGTTGGCCCTTCAGATGGTTTTAAACAGAACCACGGTGAAAAGGATGTTAAATGAAGACTTAACTTAAGGCTTCGGACATATCGAAGAAAAACAGAACATCGTTTGAATGCTCGTCTAATGGACCTGAGACTGAAGAGATGCCGCGCTTTGTTGAAGCGGTACGCGGGAAAAAAATATCGGGAAATTCTTTTTTCGGATGAAAAATTTTTTACCGTAGAAGAGAGCTACAACAAACAAAATGATAAGGTGTACGCACACAGTTGTGAAGAAGCGAGCAACCGTATTCCGCGTGTCCAACGAGGTCATTTTCCATCCTCGCTCATGGTATGGTTGGGAGTTTCTTATTGGGGCTTAACAGAGGTACATTTTTGTGAGAAAGGTGTAAAAACGAATGCAGTTGTGTATCAAAATACAGTCCTGACGAACCTTGTGGAACCTGTTTCTCATACCATGTTCATTAACAGGCACTGGGTATTCCAACAAGATTCGGCGCCAGCTCATAGAGCGAAGAGCACACAAGACTGGCTGGCGGCGCGTGAAATCGACTTCATCCGGCACAAAGACTGGCCCTCCTCCAGTCCAGATTTAAATCCGTTAGATTACAAGATATTGCAACACTTGAAGGAAAAGGCGTGCTCAAAGCCTCATCCCAATTTGGAGTCACTCAAGACATCCTTGATTAAGGCAGCCGCCAATATTGATATGGACCTCGTTCGTGCTGCGATAGACGACTGGCCGCGCAGATTGAAGGCCTGTATTCAAAATCACGGAGGTCATTTCGAATAAACTTTAGTGTCATAAGAATCTATGTTTTGTTAAGTTTATTTTGGTATATAAATGGTTACATAATGAATAAACTTGTTTCAATTATTTTATATTAAACATGTGAGAGAATTTATGACCCAACTAGGTATATATATATATATATATATATATATATATATACATACATATAAACACTCACGCCTGTCACCCAGAGGGGTAGGCAGAGACTATGGACTTCCATTTGGCACGATCCTGACAGATATATATATATATATATATATATATATATATATATATATATATATATATATATATATTATTTTTTTTATGAAAAAGTTTGAATGTTTATATGTAAAATAGCAATGTCATGGGATTAGGACTGTGCCGGACGGGCGTAACTCTCCGGAGTAAATGTTGTCGAAGATACTCCGCGAGTCGCTCACGTCCTACACCTGTAGGTTCCGGAATCCTCCCACTGCCGTCTTTCACTGCCGTCTCTGCGGTTGCTGCGGATAAACTGTGGACTGAGGTTCAAATTAAAATGCACGATTATAAATTAAAATAGCAAGGGAGTGGCCAGCGGTTCGACTAATTAATTTGTCGCGAGATTTTACAACTATTATTTATTTATCAACATTATTTAAAAACGGTTGGTCAACTATGGTTGTTCACTATGGGTTGTTCACTATATATTTTAAAATATTTAATTCAAATGAGCGGTAGTATAAAAATATCTGTCCGGAGTAGTTGGTTCTTTAACACTACTGACTAGCAGCTATTAATCAACTAAAATTAGTTGAATTTAACACTTGTGTAACTGCGAATATCAGTTATCACTTTTTCCGTCTAGCTAACACTTTTCACTATATGTCACACCGAATTTTCAGTTGTGACCTTTTTCCGCTAGCTAACACTTTTTCACTATATGCCGCACCGAATTTTCAGTTACGACCTTTTTCCGCTAGCTAACACTTTTTTACTATATGCAACACCGAATTTTCAGTTGCCACTTTTTTCGGCTAGCTAAACACTTTCACTATATATTTCTGCTAGTCACTGCAACTACTACCGGATACTACTGCTGGGCACTGGTAGTTCTTCCTACTACCATATTACAATGTTTCGCCCCCATAAGGTAGACTTCGGCTATACTCTATAGTGAGCCGCTTGCCATTTCCCATTTGCCTCTTTATTTTCAAACATTTTTCTTTATGCAAATGGCACAAATTGCAATATTTTCTATATAATACTAATCTTAATTTTAACACGCTATACATTATTAAATAGACATTTTTGGTCTTCATTAGTACGTGATAAAGGATAATTAATATATTTACATTCAACAAAGTTATTAATTGAAATGTCCTAAACTTTTACACTAATTGGGCATATTAATTCTTTAATTATCCTATAACTTTTAAATTGTGCTTAATTATACGAAATATTTCTTTATTATAATGATCTATTCAACATATGCTAACTAAATATCATATTTACAACTCTTTTCGGATATAAAAATATTCTCATTAACTTTTTGCATAAACTATTACGCAGTTAATTTAAATTTCCAGAAAGTTCTATAGCGCGGCGCGCTGTGATTGGTCGGTTTTTCTTAAACAAAATAAAGTTGTTTATATTAACTACTATTAAACCGACCTTTTATACAAACATATTGAGAGTTGTAAATACATGGTAAAACTATATTAATACATTATTTAGTCAATATTTTCCGTATTTGCACTTTTTAAACAAATCAATATTCTTTAATCACTTTTTCGTTTAAAGTCTTTTTGGCCGTCTCGAACATTTCTCCCGCCGTGCAGCGTCGCGAAGACTCGTCGCAGCGTCGCTGCATAAATTTCGGTGAGAGACGTTGCCTCTACTTCGGCAGCGGCACGAGTTTCCTGGTTGGCCTCTTGATTAGTCCGTTTGCTGTGCGTACCTCCACAGTGCGGATCTGTCCGTCCGCACCGGGGTAAATGTTTTCAATCCTTCCTCGTGGCCAGGTGTTACGAGGTAACTGGCTGTCAGCTATGAGGACTGGATCGCCCACCTGGAGATCGGGGCCTTGACCATGGGCCTCCCGCCGGTTTTGAAGTTCCGGCAGATATTCTTTGACCCAACGCTGCCAGAACATGTCAGCGAGTATCTGGGAGCGTCGCCAGTGTTTTTTGCTGTTCGTATCTTTTTCACTAAAAACTCCAGGTGTTGGCAGTCTCGCAGATCCTCCCAATAGGAAGTGATTTGGAGTGATGGACTCGTTGTCTTTGCTGTCTACTGAGATGTGAGTCAATGGTCTGCTGTTTACTGTATACTCCACCTCGCAGAGCAGCGTGGTCAAGACATCTTCGTGCGGATGTCTCTCATGAAGGACGGTGTATAGTGCCGTCTTCACGCATCGAACAAGGCGTTCCCACACCCCTCCCATGAAAGGCGCGGAGGGGGTTATAAATCGCCACACTATGCCTCGTCGGCTGGCTTCTTCTCGGAAAGCCTCTCGAAGCTCTTTATCGGCACCGTGCATATTGGTGCCGTTGTCCGAGTAAATCTCGGTGGGACATCCTCGGCGCGCTGCGAATCTTCTCAATGCCAGTATGGCAGAGTCTGCGCTGAGATCTTTCACAATTTCCAAATGTACAGCTCGTGATGTAAGGCAGGTGAAGAGAGCCACGTATCTCTTCTGATGCTGACGTCCCACTGTTACGGAGAGTGGCCCAAAATAATCCAGGCCGGTGAACGTGAACGGTCTCTGGTGATGTGCGAGACGCGTGCTGGGATGATCACCGGTGGCTGGCATGGATGGTTGTGCCTTTCTTTTACGGCACTGAACGCATCGGCTTACTATTCTTTTAGTAGTGGGTCTTAGTCTGATTACCCAGTAATGCTGTCGAACCTCGTTGATGGTCGGTTCGGTCTCGCAATGATGCAGGCTACGATGCGTCCAATCAATATACAATTGGGTGAGGTGATGATCACCATCCAATATAGCTGGCCCTTTCATATCTTCAGAGACTCCTTTTACAGCGGCTATTCGACTTCGTAGCACAATGATCCCGTCTTTTAAATGTATCTGAAGCGGTCGTAGGCGGCTATCATGGGCGACCCTCTTATCGTTACGGAGATCGGCTATTTCTTGTGTGAAGGACTCTTCCTGGATGACATGTACCAGGAGCTTTTCGGCCTTTCTTATATATTCGGCCTCCAGTGTGATGTATTTGTTTACATCTTTTCTTTTTACCTGACTGGGAGGCTGCGCGAGACGTCGCGGATTACATTTCAATCTCCTCCAGTCGGGGTCTTCCTCTCTATTTCTTTTCGTCCTTTTGTAAAAGGTCCTGTCGGTGGTTTTGCGGCAGAGTGTTATGAATTGAAGCACTCTGGCCGTAGCTCGCACTAAGCGTTCCCATTTTGAAAATTTCATCGGATCGGGAATGGTTTCTCTGTATAGTGGAGCTCTATACTTTTCTTTAATTGTCAACGATCTTTCCTCGCTTGTAGGTACGGAGGACGAGGGTGTAGACCTCTTAACTGTAGTTTTATCGTTGACAGGCATCGTGACATCTTTCTTTGTCCAGAGAAGCTCTTTTTCTATATGCTCGTCTTTCAACTGACGGGTGCTGCTATTTAGTATTTCTTCAGCTTTCTTCTCTGGACCGGAGTCTGATCTTCTTGGGTTAACTACGAGAGATTCTGGCGCGAAATATTCGCGGAGTTGGTCATCTGTGTTCTCCTCGCTCGTGTACAGCTCATTGGCCGTGTAGATGCGCTGATGTGGGGCTTTTGTGTGTGCCCCGTGTAGCACCCATCCCAGTTCTGTGAGCGAGGCGATTGGCTGGTGCGGTGGACCTCTGCGGACTTTAGTGGCTATTAAGAGTCTCCAGTTGTCTTGTCCTATCAGGATCTTAGGGTTGCCTGAATCATATGTCAATTGATCCTTTAAGCCTTTCAAATGCTTACAATTTTCTATGTCTGTTGCACGCACAGTCTGCGGCCCCAAGTTTAGGCTGGCGACCGTGCGTGCTCTGAGTGGCACCCTTTTTCTATGGAGACTCTTCAGTGACACTTTGACTCTTTGGGAGTCCGGCGAATCGAGGGTAGTGTTTCCGATAGCTGTGATCTTGAATGGGTCCAACCGCCCTTTAGCTCCAATTTGATCGGCAATCTCTTGATCCATTAACGAGACTGTCGACCCATCATCCAGCAGAGCGTGTGTGTTTATTGCTCCCGCCGGTCCAATTACTCTAACTGGAATTATCTTTAAGTAAGCTTGATGCTTTGATATAGCGAATGAGTTTGCAACTGTCTCTTGAGGTTCTTTTAGTGGGCCCTCTGTCTTCTCCTTTCTATTATTATGAAGGAGTCGATTGTGTGTTGCGTTGCATCCTTTAATTCCACACTTCGTGGTTTTGCATTTGTGTGTCTGACTTCTATAACGCAGACACCGGAAACATAAATTCCTTTGCTTGGCGAGTTGCCATCTTTTATCAATATCTGCTTCTTTAAACTTGTTGCAGTCGGATCCATAATGACCCTCTTTTTCGCACACGCTGCATTTCGGAGACGGCTTAGTGGTAGCCGTGTGCGTCCTATGTGTTGGACGATTATTTTGCGCTCCGTTTATGATTTCCGGAGGCGCAAATGCACTGCAGAAGCGAGCTTGCTCGGTTATAAATTCACTGAAGGAACCGAGGTCTGGTCTTGAGTCGTACTTCTCTGTATAAATTCTATACCACTGCGCGCGTATAGAGTTTGGCAGATTGTCTGTGAGGTGTCGTAGCAGCTCTGCGTTAACGAGGTAATGGTCTCGTTTGAGTGCTCGAAGAGTGACGACGCTTCCCCTCACTTTGCTCGCGAATGTACAAATATCTCTGGGTGCCTCTGTACAGCGTGGTAATCCCCGTAATTTTTCGGTTTCGGCTTGCGCGATTGAATCTGGACGCCCAAAATGTAGCTCCAGTTCTCGCATAATCTCATCTGGTTTAGCATGCCCGATGAGTTCTGAACTGACTGTTTCCAAGGCTCTTCCTTGTAGACTTCTTCGTAGTCTTGCAGTATTTTCTATGTCATTGAAGTAGCCTCGGGTTGTTTCATAAATGGCACGGAACGAAAGCCATTCGGTATGTGCTCCGCTAAAGCTTGGCAGCGTCATTATCGCTTTTGATGCTGCGAAAGTATTCGACGATGCACTCTCTGGTTTTGGTTTGTCAGCGAGTGCGGCTATAGCGGACGTGAGCTCCGATATGAATGGTCGGAGCACCCTGTCTTCATTGCTGACAGGTGCCTGGTTAGGCCTTTTTGTTATGGGATTCTTGGTTGCTTCTTCCGGATAGGGATCCTGGTAGGTGGGCTCTGATACAGCAGGTAGGAGCCCCCTGTCTTCATCAACCTTGGAGTCCTGGCAAGTCTTCTGAGGTACGGGACTCTTCGGTATATTTTCTGCATTGGGATCCTGGTAGGTGAGCTCTGATACAACAAGTAGGAGCTCCCTTTCTTCATCAACCTTCGAATCCTTGTTTGTGAGCTTCATCGACGGCTCACTGAGGTCGACAACCTCCGGGGGTGGCTTTGTGATGTTTTTATTAAGTGGGGCCTCCCTACCGGTGGTTGCGCCTTGCGTTGGCTTTTGCTTGGCTACAGAATTTTCGAGCCAAGATCGGACATACTCACTTTTGGAGTGACCATCCTCATCATAGTCGTCCGATTCATCATCTTCTTCAACCATTTGTAATGAGATCTGTGCGAGTTCCAATTTTATTCTCAGCACTTCCTCACGAGCCTTCAAAACCTTTTTATTTGGCCGAGTGGTCCTCTTTGACCTTGTACTTTTATCGGTGTGGCCCCTTGGTGGCTCTTCGGCGCGGGAATATACCCGGGCTGTTGGCGGTGATGCACAGCGAATGTCATCGTTGCCTTCTATTTGTTCCCTCTGCTTCGGTGTACCAGCTTTAACAACGGCTGGCACTGGCAGGTGTACCCCCCCATCGCAGGGGCAAGCTATCTGTTCTCTCTGCTTCGGTGTACCGGCTTCAACAACGGCTGGCACAGGCAGGAGTACCCCCCCATCGCGGGGGCAAGCTGGCGCCTCAGCGCCTTCTGTTGTGGATGGTGAGCGTGGTGGCATCTGGTGGCGGACGGTGTCGGTATTATCCGACGGTCCATCATCCAGACCGACAGTCCACGCCATGGTTCCCCTTCCTTGCGAACGCGTGATCGGCATCTTGATTCTGAAAATTCAGCAACTTTAAAACGGTAGTGACTATGTACCCGGTTCCGAAATACTAACGGATTGACGAATCCCGTTCGAATGACCAGCAAATGTGGTCCGGTGTATACGGATGATTCGGCTCAAAGGACCATAAAATGGTCCAGCCAGCAGTTCAATCGGAAGTATCCGGCTCGAAGGACCATAAAATGTGCCGGACGGGCGTAACTCTCCGGAGTAAATATTGTCGAAGATACTCCGCGAGTCGCTCACGTCCTACACCTGTAGGTTCCGGAATCCTCCCACTGCCGTCTTTCACTGCCGTCTCTGCGGTTGCTGCGGATAAACTGTGGACTGAGGTTCAAATTAAAATGCTCGATTATAAATTAAAATAGCAAGGGAGTGGCCAGCGGTTCGACTAATTAATTTGTCGCGAGATTTTACAACTATTATTTATTTATCAATATTATTTAAAAACGGTTGGTCAACTATGGTTGTTCACTATGGGTTGTTCACTATATATTTTAAAATATTTAATTCAAATGAGCGGTAGTATAAAAATATCTGTCCGGAGTAGTTGGTTCTTTAACACTACTGACTAGCAGCTATTAATCAACTAAAATTAGTTGAATTTAACACTTGTGTAACTGCGAATATCAGTTATCACTTTTTCCGTCTAGCTAACACTTTTCACTATATGTCACACCGAATTTTCAGTTGTGACCTTTTTCCGCTAGCTAACACTTTTTCACTATATGCCGCACCGAATTTTCAGTTACGACCTTTTTCCGCTAGCTAACACTTTTTTACTATATGCAACACCGAATTTTCAGTTGCCACTTTTTTCGGCTAGCTAAACACTTTCACTATATATTTCTGCTAGTCACTGCAACTACTACCGGATACTACTGCTGGGCACTGGTAGTTCTTCCTACTACCATATTACAATGTTTCGCCCCCATAAGGTAGACTTCGGCTATACTCTATAGTGAGCCGCTTGCCATTTCCCATTTGCCTCTTTATTTTCAAACATTTTTCTTTATGCAAATGGCACAAATTGCAATATTTTCTATATAATACTAATCTTAATTTTAACACGCTATACATTATTAAATAGACATTTTTGGTCTTCATTAGTACGTGATAAAGGATAATTAATATATTTACATTCAACAAAGTTATTAATTGAAATGTCCTAAACTTTTACACTAATTGGGCATATTAATTCTTTAATTATCCTATAACTTTTAAATTGTGCTTAATTATACGAAATATTTCTTTATTATAATGATCTATTCAACATATGCTAACTAAATATCATATTTACAACTCTTTTCGGATATAAAAATATTCTCATTAACTTTTTGCATAAACTATTACGCAGTTAATTTAAATTTCCAGAAAGTTCTATAGCGCGGCGCGCTGTGATTGGTCGGTTTTTCTTAAACAAAATAAAGTTGTTTATATTAACTACTATTAAACCGACCTTTTATACAAACATATTGAGAGTTGTAAATACATGGTAAAACTATATTAATACATTATTTAGTCAATATTTTCCGTATTTGCACTTTTTAAACAAATCAATATTCTTTAATCACTTTTTCGTTTAAAGTCTTTTTGGCCGTCTCGAACAAGGACGTAAGAATAATAATAGAATCAAAGGAGATTTTCTAAAGTAAGCACATTTAACAGTCGAAAAAATAACCAGATGGAAGTTAGCGTAGAACATTCTTTTTTTTAACTAAACTGTATGCCAATTAATTGCTCCATAAATGCTCCAGCAGAATCCGAAATTGCTCCAGCTCTATTATTATTAGTTAATTAATAATTAATTAAAAAAAATTAAGTATCAAAAATTTAATTTTGCAATAAAGTATAAAATATCTACTTTTGTAAATTAAACTGTATGCCAATTAATTGCTCCTTAAATGCTCCAGCAGAATCCGAAATTATTCCAGCTCTATTGTTATTAGTTAATTTATAATTAATTATTAAAAAAATTAAGTATCGGCATTTCAATTTTTTTAAAAAACATAAAATATCTACGTATTAAAATTAAACTGTATGCCAATTATTTGCTCCTTAAATGCTCCAGCAGAATCCGAATTTGCTCCACCTCTATTGCTATTAGTTAATTTATAAATAATTTTTAAAAAATGTAAGTATCGAAAATTTAATTTTGCTATAAAACAGAAAATATATAATTTTTAAAATTAAACTGTATGCCAATTATTTGCTCTTTAAATGCTCCAGCTGAATCCAAAATTGCTATAGCTCTATTGCTATTAGTTAATTAATAATTAATTTTAAAAAAATTAACCAGGAGGAAGTTAGCGTAGAAAATTATTTTTTTAAATTAAATTGTATGCCAATTAATTGCTCCTTAAATGCTCCAGCAGAATCCGAAATTGCTCCACCTCTATTGTTATTAGTTAATTCATAATTAATTTTAAAAAAATTAACCAGAAGAAAGTTAGCGTAGAACATTATTTTTTTAAATTAAACTGTACGCCAATTATTTGCCCCTTAAATGCTCCAGCTGAATCTGAAATTGCTATACCTCTATTGTTATTAGTTAATTTATAATTAATTTTTTAAAAAAAATTAAGTATCGAAAATTTAATTTTGCTGTAAAACAGAAAATATCTACTTTTCAAAATTAAACTCTATGCTAATTAATTGCTCTTTAAATGCTCCAGCAGAATCTGAAATTGCTCCACCTCTATAGCTATTAGTCAATTTATAATTAATTTTGAGATAGTGATCCCATTTGAGTAATAGCGCCATCATAAATAGAATGTAGTAACATTCTATGGTTAAAGTCATTTTATCGAACAAAAATTGATTGACTCTCAAGGTGGTACGTAGAATAGATACTAAATGGCATAAACCCAAAAAAATAATATTAACCGGTGAGTTTTGAAATTATGGATTCTTATGAATGAATTGCACAAACATGTTAATAGTTTTTTTGTGTTTAAGCCATCTAGCGTCTTTTTTCCGTACCGCCTAATATAATTGCTCCCTATTAATTAATTAATTTATAATTGTTATTTTTTGTTTAAAGAATTGCTCTACTACTACTTTAATTACTACCTTTAAACGAGCAATTCTTGTATATATATATATATATATATATATATATATATATATATATTTAGGTACTCTGAATTAACACATAACCTACATTTTATCCCAGAAAATTAAATAAATCCCGCGGGAATTAAAAAAAACCTTAGTCCACGTGGACGAAGTCGCGGGCATCATTAAGTTAACAGACAAAATATATTTTAATATATTTTATGAATTTATTTTATCTAAGGATAGAAATTGTTTATGTACATTTTTATTTTAATACAAGTAAAAGGCCAGTTACGTGGGCTTAGCCCACTCAGGACATGTTATCTTTAAAATCACTGGTCAAAGACCTTTAGATTGATATAAAATAATAAGCAAAAAGTCCAAAGTCCAAAAGTCGCATCTCAGCTACTCAGCTGTCATTGTCAATTATCTTTAGACTAGGTGACAGAATCTACTCAATAATGTTCTTCTTTAGTTGAGTGCTTAAATTTTGATGCTTTTTCAATGAGTAATAAAAAAATATCGATATCGATCCGCAATCACATTACAAATCAATTTTGGAAAAACCTAAAAGTTAACCCTACAGTGGTCGGGTGGATTATAATATTTAAAATTTCAGAAAAGTCACTTAAAAATAAATCTTTTGACATGTCAAGTATTAAAAGTCGAAAAGTAGGAGGACGTGCTCAGTGCAGCACGTGCATGTGCATTTATTTATGATTTATTTTTAAATAATAACTTGCTGGTCGAAGAGTGTATCAACAAATAGAGGAAACACTAGCGATCACATTATTATACACAGCAAACAATAATTTGTGATCTCACTTTGAAATTAATGTGTCATTTTCATTTATTAATATGTAAAAGTTCTTTCATTTGAATAAAAAGGAGGTATAAATGTTTTTGTTTTTTTAATATAATTAACCGTTGACTAAATGTTACCTTGTTTTATTTAAAATAGAGTATGTATTAGTTAAAGTTGCTTTTTTACGGCTTTCTTCTTATTTTAGATTGGACTACATACGAAATCCATGTGACCACTTCTTGTTTTTATAAGGCGCGACAACTATAATTTTAAGAAATAGTCTTGTACCCTTACTTAGCTGTCATGTTGCCTATTCGTTTATTCGAATTTCCACCTTAGCTTTATATTTATATATTTTTATTAATTTTCTCAGTGTTAAATTTAAAAGAAGTATAAATTATATTAATACTTATATATATTATGTAAGTTATTTATATGTATAACTTATATAAATATATTACAAAAGCGTTACAAAAACAGTGTGTGTCGTGAAGACACACGACAGAAGTGAAACTTTTGTACTACAGGGAAACATTTCCATTATTCATCAATGATTTTTGAATAACATGGATGGTGTGTATCATTCATTTATTTACATAAAATTATATATGTAGAAAGGGTAATTGAGTATAGTACAGAGACTAATTTTGTAGTTAGGAATAATAATTAATTCGTTTACACGAATTAATTATCCAACGAGTCAAGGATAAACTAGTAACGGAATACGACAAGCGCACCGTTCCATGTCAGAGAGAGAGGGTGGCACAAACACAAAAAAATTATTAAGATGGTTGTCTAATCCATTCACAAGAATCCATAATTTCAAAACTCACCCATCAATATTATTTTTTTGGCTTTATACCATTTAGCATCTATTATACGCACCACTTTTGAGAGTCAATCAATTTTTATTCGATGAAATGACCTTTACTATAGAATGTTACTACATTTTATTGACGATGGCACTATTACTCAAATGGGATCACTCTTTCTCAAAACTAATTATAAATTAACGAATAGCAATAGAGGTGGAGCAATTTTGGATTCTACTGGAGCATTTAAGGAGCAATTAATTGGTATTTAGTTTAATTTTAAAAGCAGATATTTTATGTTTTATAGCAAAATTAAATTTTCGATCCTTTTTTTTCTTAAATTAATTATAAATCAACTAATAGCAATAGAGGTGGAGCGATTTCAAATTCTGCTGGAAAATTTAAGGAGCAATTAATTGGCATACAATTTAATTTAAAAAAAATGTTCTACGCTAGTTTCCTTCTGGTTAATTTTTTAAAAACTAATTATAAATTAACTAATGGCAATAGAGGTATAGTAATTTCGGATTCAGCTGGAGCATTTAGAGAGCAAATAATTGACATACAGTTTAATTTTAAAAACTATATATTTTCTGTTTTATAGCAAAATTAAATTTTCGATACTTACATTTTTTAAAAATTATTTATAAATTAACTAATAACAATAGAGCTGGAGCAATTTCGGATTCTGCTGGAGCATTTAAGGAGCAAATAATTGGCATACAATTTAATTAAAAAAAATTATGTTCTACGCTAACTTCCTTCTGGTTATTTTTTTAAAAATTAATTATAAATTAACTAATGGCAATAGAGGTATAGCAATTTCGGATTCAGCTGGAGCATTTAAAGAGCAAATAATTGACATACAGTTTAATTTTAAAAACTATATATTTTCTGTATTATAGCAAAATTAAATTTTCGATACTTACATTTTTTAATAAATTAATTATAAATTAACTAATAACAATAGAGCTAGAGCAATTACGGATTCTGCTGGAACATTTAAGGAGCAAATAATTGGCATATAGTTTAATTTAAAAAAGTAGATATTTTATACTTTATTGCAAAATAAAGTTTTCGATATTTAACTTTTTTTTTAAATTAATTATAAATTAACTAATAGCAATAGAGGTATAGCAATTTCGGATTCAGCTGGAGCATTTAAGGGGCAAATAATTGGTGTACAGTTTTGTTTAAAAAAGTTGATATTTTATACTTTATTGCAAAATTAAATTTTCGATACTTAACTTTTTTTAAATTAATTATAAATTAACTAATAACAATAGAGCTGGAGCAATTTTGGATTCTGCTGGAGCATTTATGGAGCAATTAATTGGCATACAGTTTAGTTAAAAAAAAGAATGTTCTACGCTAACTTCCATCTGGTGAAAAAATAACTCATTAAATTGCTTTTACAAAGGGTAAACCAAAGCTTTTTTCTTAAAAGATTCTAAATTGGGTTTCAATTTTCTTTTCAACATCTAGATTTATAAGGAGTTTTATTAATAACAAAATCAAAAATAATGTTTTAACACATATGCTTAAACAAAAGTACATAAATAATAATACTAGGCAGTATTTTTAATAACAGGAATAAGATACCAAATTATACTAATTACCTTTCATGTCTGTTAAATTTCAGATTATTCAGACATCTGGCAGTAGAAACATACTGGGCAAGCTAATACAAAGCATTTAATGAGGTTCGCTTTACTTTTCTACTACTAGTTATTAAATTTCTAAATAAAATTCTAAATTCGAAATGTGAGAGCTGGCCCACAAGGATTTCACAACCGACCTAGGGCTGAAAATTCATCCCAAAAGGTCAAATTAAAAAAGTTATGCTGTGACTTTACCCTCTAGTTATTTTAGTTTAATAAACAGGAAAATTTAATTCATACATGTAAACTTATACCCGCAGTTGTTGTGATAGGAGCACTAAGCTCGAAGTTTTTGACGAGTATGAGATGAGAGTTTACCTGGAACAAATAGTCCAACTTCGACCGAGAGGTCAATCGACGGATTCAACTCGGCTGGACAGCGTTCGCGAAATTACGACACATCTTTTCGTCAAGTATACCTCAAAACTTGAAAACGACACTGTACAACCAGTGCGTGTTGCCAGTGATGACTTATGTAACTGAAACGAATTCCTTCACTGCTGGCCGTATGAGGAAACTCAAGGTCGCTCAGCGAGCTATATAGAGGCCTATGTTTGGGTGTGTGTCTGTGTGATAAACTTAGAATTGAGGATATCCGCAGTAGAAACAGAGTAACTGACATAGCCCAATGAATTAGCAAGCTGATAACCGCTGGGAACAAAAGGTTCTTGAGTGCAGCCTCATACCGGGAGCGAAATGTATGTGTCCTTCACTAGGTGGAGTGACGATTTGTTAAGACATGCAGGAAGTTGATGCATGCAGGTAGCTAGTTAAGCTAGTAGGTAGTTTTTTGGCATTCCTTGGGGGAGGCCTATGTTCAGGAGTGAACTTGTGATAGGAAGGCTGTAATAATGAATGATGTGATAAGTGTCTGGCCCATAGCCTACACAATCGCGAACCCAATATCCCAATAGTTGCTTTTGACAATATGCCACATAAGTATTACGTGGTAAAGCCATGCTGCTGCTATATTGTGGTTGCAGCACGAATGAGTCGACTCGACCGGGGCAGCCACGCACTCATAGAATACCAGCGTAAAATAGTAGCTTAGGGCTGCTGTGTTTCGTATAGTGAATGTAGCGAACCGAAGACCCTATTTACTGGAAACGAGGCAATCCATCTCAGTCCTCAGGGGTGACAACGCATCTGCATTTTGATCTGCAATGTAGATGTCTATGGACTACATCATCCATTTACCATAAGATGGAATGTGTGCTCGTTTGTCACCCCTATCTTATAAAAAAAGTAACACAGTTGGTACAAGTCACATAAATAAATATTGGACCTATGAGTCCCAGAACAACACAATCCCAGAACAATACAATTAGGTAATTCCAATACCAAATGCATGTAGTTCGTTAAGTATTTTGTATCCATACTAATATGGCCGTATGAGGAAGCTCAAGGTCGCTCAGCGAGCTATGGAGAGGGCTATGCTCGGAGTTTCTCTGCGTGATAAACTTAGGAATAAGGATATCCGCAGTAGAACCAGAGTAACCGACATAGCCCAACGGATTAGTAAACTGAAGTGGCAGTGGGCCGGCCATATAGCTCGAAGAACCGACAACCGATGGGGAAGAAAGGTTCTCGAGTGGCAGCCTCGTACCGGTATGCGAAGTGTAGGGCGTCCCCCCACAAGATGGAGTGACGACCTGGTAAGACATGCAGGAAGTCGATGGATGCAGGTGGCTCGGGACCGTGCTTTGTGGCATTCCTTGGGGGAGGCCTATGTTCAGCAGTGGACTTGTGAAGGGCTGTAATGATGATGATGATACTAATATTATATACAGTGAAACTTGTAAAGATGTTTAGACTGATGTTTATTACACCATGCCGCATTAACGGAAAAACAAATTTGAGAAAAATATAGAAACTAAATTATGAAATGGATTATTTCTTATAATGGTAAAATAAAATGAATCGTGGAAAGTGAACATGTAGGCATTTCTGTTTCCAAACGGGCGGACCCGAGTAGATAAGCTAGTATCACAATAATGACGACACAACAAAATTACCTAATTTCGTTTTGCGTCTCGTAACAGTTGACTTAAGGAAATTAAAAGAAAATTTAATCTGACAAATCTGCCGTCCAATCTCTAAAATATAAGTGGGTACTACTCGGTAAAATTTTTATTTCATTCTTTTTTTTTTAGAAAAAATGTTACCTCCACACTAGGATTTTCTCCTGTATCATGGAGGCAGTTTACAAACATATATTGCAAAAGGACAAATATCCAGACCCGAAACAGTTATTTGTAGGCCATACAAATACTTGTTCCGTGTGGGATTAAAACCCGTGACCCCAAGCGTTGCAACTCATTGCTAAGCCACTACGCCACGGAGGTTCAGAACGATATATAACTTTTTTTAGGTGACGATACCCATTTTAGTATTGTTTTTAAACATTTTATCAGCCTGTACAAGACAACTGCTGGACTGCCTCTTTCCTAGTAGTGATAAGTTGCCACAATTGCCACGCCTGGTAGATAAATTGGCGATTACAGTTCCAGACTTCTCGCTCCTTTGACGCTCCTCCCCGTCGCCGATCTAATAGATCTGGCGTAAGCGAGTGATATCTCATAATCTGTAGGAAGCCATGGGATATTTACCAATCCCATAGTCACCTCTTTCGACAAACAAAGGGCGATAATATTTGGTGGATTCTCTTACGCAACATACAGCGATCACTATTTCTAAAGACTTCTTTTTTTTTTTTTCTGAATATTCAAAAACAACTAAACTGAAATATGGACGATTCTCGGGGACGTTTCAGTTTTAGAAACAGAAATAGAAATAGAAATGTATTTATTTAAACAAAAAACATTACATAATTAAACAATACACTGGTTTTTGCAATAAACTCTAGGCTTGTATCGCAGGAACCAAGAACATTGACTGACACCGTTTACACCGATAAATACATAGGACTCCGATTCAATTAAAATAAAGATTAAGATTCAAAAAAAATTAAAACAAAAAAAATTAAGTTATACAAAATTTTTTTGTATAAATTAATGCATGAAAGAAAGAAAAAGAAAACTAATTTACTCTAGGTGTGTGTGTGTGTGTGTGTGTGTGTGTGTGTGCGTACTTGCTCGTGTATGTGAGTGAGTGTAAGTTTACGCGTGTGCATGTATGGGGTCAACTATGAAAGGAAAGTAAGTTTTCTGTTTCCTGATAAGAAGCATGGAGCAACCAGGTTGTTATTTTGTGTTTGACTTTGGTTGTGGACAAAGACCTCAAATCTGGGAAGAGACAGCAGAATTTGTTGTAGATGCTAGGCAGAAGAAATGGTGAGTGGCGTTTGATAATACTACTGTGTTGAATTGGGAATCGGCACTCGGAAGGTTCGACGTTGGCACGGGTTAAGATAATCCGGGGAATTTATTATTTTTCTGTGGGTTAGAATTACTGCTTTTAAATGGTAGATTTGGCGAACCCGTAGTACCTTGCATTCCTTGTACAGTTCGTCAGTAGGAAATCTAAAGTTTTTAGATTGCATTACTTTTAGTACTGCTCACTGGGCCCTCTCGACTTCGAGCATTTTTGTTTTGATAGCCCCACCCCAAGTCAGCGTGCAGTAGTATAGTAGGGATTGCGTTAGAGCTTTGTAAACCATTTTCATTGTTTCTTTAGTAGCAGAGCGTCGCAAAGCTTTCATTATGTAAATGGTTTTCCTAACACTACCCGACAAGCGGCTTAGGTGGTTTTTAAATGATAGCTTGTCATCAATAATCACTCCAAGATACCTGATGTTATCTGTGTTGCTATTACAGCCGTAAGAGGGTACTTCAGATTCGCAAGTGTGAATTACTAAGTTTGCCAGCGAAAATGGTTTTGATGCGAGAGTTTTGTGAAAGGCTATGAACTTAGTTTTTTTTATAGCTTAGAGTTAATAAATTAGAGCTTAACCATTTATTCAGCACTACCATGCATTTTTGTGCCGTCTCGAGTACGCTATCCCAAGTTAAATCATTAAATATAATGGCTGTATCTTCCGCATAGCAGATGACGTCTGCTCTTTTTTGCATTTAACATACGCAAACGCATACGAATATTTTAGAATGCGCTCGATACGGTGTTTTATATAACTTTACTCACACATCAGTGTAGAGCGTTCAGCTTGGCGGAGCGTTCGGTGTGTTCACAAACACCACGCTTTTAAATTACAGCGGCGACTGCTTAAAATGTATGCCAAGCACGCTGCAACGCTATCACACACACCCCCTACCCATCCAACTCCCGAACTATACACACGAAGGCGAGGCCTTGTTACAACATAATACTTAATAGAATGCTCAAGCAACACTTTAACTCTTAATAGTCATTTTTTGATATGACGGCAAATGATATTAAAATCGTTTAAAATTTTTCTAGGCCCTAATCACACACAGATGTGTGAAGCAGTGCCTACAATTTGTTTGTAATTCACATCGTCAAAACGCTGCCAATCGTGAGGCAACATATCACACAAATCCAGACAAAACCTTACACTAAGTCGTGAAATGTACCTCACATATTTCCTGAATGCATTTTTTAACTTAAATATACACGCACGTTGTATTTCCTGTTTTTATAAATTAGAAGTCCATACTGTAGTATTAATGAAGCGCAGACGTAGATCTACGATTAACAAATAATATTTTAATACACCTGCAATATATCGTACTTATACTTCGTAATCTTGGTATCATGATTAAAAATTAGTAACTGAAAAACTATTCACTAATTAACTACTAGTATCATTCTAGGACTGTTACCCTCCTAACCACTCGCGTTAATTAATTTGCTACTTTTTCGTAGTATAAACCTAATGGTTGACTGGGAGAGAATACCTTAAGGCATGTAGTCCGCCATATGTATGATTTTATTTTTTTGTACATAAAAGTTTAAATAAATAAATAAAGAGGGTTTTTATAACTTATTATGGGTAACAAACAAGCCCATAGCACCATTTGATGCTAAATGAATACTTAACTCATGGTTACATGTAATCAACTTTAATTCTTTAACCTAATGAGGGTATTATGACGCGTTTTGATTTTTAATTAAATAAATAAAAAGAAATTATATGAATTTCATCATCATCATCACTGCTGGACATAGGCCTCCTCCAAAGAATGCCACAAAGCACGGTCCTGAGCCACCTGCATCCACCGACTTCCTGCATGTCTTACCAGATCATCACTCCATTTCGTGGGGTACTATACTTTTATCCCGTTTGATAATATAAATACACACTTCGCCTACCGGTACGAGGCTGCTAGTTAGTTAGTGCTCCCAACAACTACCAGCATAGGTGTGACATGGACGTTATACATGATCTTATTTTCGTCCATGTTCATCTTAAGACCTATCCGTTGGGAGGCACTATTAAGGTCTTTGAGCATAGTGCGTAGGTCTTCCAGCGATTCTTCCATAAGGACTATATCATCGGCAAATTGAAGGTGAGTGATGTACTAACCATTGATGTTAATACCGTATCTTTCCCAGTCCAGTAACTTGAAAACATCTTCCAATGCAGCGGTGAAGAGTTTCGGGGATATAACGTCACCTTGTCTTACACCTCTCTGCACTTGGATAGGTTTCGTACTCTGGTTCTGTACTCGGATAGCCATCGTAGCCCTACTGTACAAACACTTCAGCCCTTTGATATATTGACAGTCAACTTGGCACCGCTGAAGAGACTGCAGCACCACCCAATTTTCGACAGAATCAGAAGCTAGTCCACATACTCAAGACATAATGGTAAATTGTACTCCTTGGTCTTCTACACAATTTGCCAAAGAGTATATATGTGGTCTATGGTGCTAAAGTCTTTTCGGAATCCGGCTTGTTCAGGAGACTGGAAGTCGTCGAGTCTACGTGCAAGACGATTAGTAATGACTCTCGAAAACTGCACGTAGACGTGGCTCAGAAGGGAAATCGGTTCTTCAAGAGAGCGTTATCGCCTTTCTTGAAGAACAAAATCACCGCAGTTCTGTTCCACGAATCCCGAGTAGTGCCACCATGGAGAAGGAATTAAAGAGCTTCTGAAGGACTTCAAGTACCAGTTTTTCACCCGCTTTCAGAAACTCCGCTGTAATTCCATCCTCGCCCGGGAATTTATCATTTTTAAGGTGTTGGAGAGCCATTCTAATCTCGCTCAGACTGACCTCCGGGATATCATCGGAATAGTGTCGGATAAAACTTGTTCTTAGATCGTTACCCACACTTGCGTGTGGCTCCAACGATGATATGTACAGCTGCCCATAGAAACTCTCAATCTCACTCAAAATTTCAGGTGTCCCGGAAACGATTCTGCCACATTCGGTCTTCAGCTTTTACAGTTGGCTCTTTCTGGCAGACTAATCTCTGGCTAAGACTTTGGAGCCCTGCTCGATGGCTTCTTTAATACGAGCTGTATTGAAATGGTGCAAGTCCCGCCGCATGAATTTGGAGATCTGTCTGTTCAGTTGCCTGTACGCTGTCAAATCTGCTGAAGACTGCAGCTTCATTTTCCGTCTAACAGCTATGAGATTAAGAGTGTGATCGAGGAGTTTTGTGTTCTTCTGTGGCGGGTCTTGCAAAAATTAGCTCCGACTACACGGAGAGTTTCCACGAGCTTGTCATTCATGTCGTCCACTGCATCCCAATCTTCTAGGTACTGAAAGCGGTTTTGTAACTCGAGCTGAAATATTTTCGGGAGTTTGGTTTAGAGCACAAGGGGGACGGAGCGTTGACTTCATTAGACGTGACCTCTCCAACTTAACGTTTAGATTCAGTGTGCGTCTCACCATTCGGTGACCGCTGCCGGTTTTCACCCTCGCAATCACTGAGACATCACTGAACAGTTGTCGTCTAGTCGTCATAATGAAGTCAATCTCATTTTTTGTCGAACCATCGGGGCTCAACCAGGTCCAATTTCATGTAAGGCCTCTTCTGAAAGAAAGAATTCATCATAAAGAGTTCCTCTTTCTACATGAAGTCGGCCAGCTGCTGGCCCCTTGGGTTCCGTTGCCCTATTCCAAATTTCCCTACTCTAAGCTCGTCGTTCTCTGTAAATCTCCCATCAACACCGTGCAGTAGGTTTTGAAGGAATACTGGCATCGGGATGTGCTGACGTTGATGTGTAAACCTATGTAACCTTCAACGAATACCGTTTGGCGATTCTGAGTATAAAGTACGCAACCCTCGTCGACACAATCACAATCTTTACTACGCTGTTAACGAGAGACTTGTAGACGATAAATTCGTTACCTCCTTGGGACAGATGGTCGCTCTTCCGGTGATTGGACAAATTGCCGGATTGAGCAATTATTCTCCTCCTCTCTTCGGACCTCAGATAATCCTATAATATCCCATCCATATCCACGATCTTCTCATCAGTCCTCAGGGTGCCTAAGTTGCCAGGTCGAGTCGTCTTAAGTAGTAACCGAACCTCCACTGGAGATTCTTAGCACCCCCTGCCCCGCCGTTAGTCATGGGTTCATGGGGGGTATATTGCCATAGTTGCCACGCTTGGCCAACGGGTTGGCAACCACAGTTTTTTTATTGTAATTTGCTGTTATCAGAAAAATGCTGCTGCCCATCTTCTCTCTCATTTTCCCTCTCTCTCCTTTTACTACACCCACACGAAGTTATGGGGTAGTGAGTATTCCTACCCGCACCTACAAGGGGCCCACTTATAATGTCTAAGTTCTTAAAGGTGGTGTTTCACCTCGTTTTGAAGATTGCACAGTCGAAATTTATTATTTATAGTACGGTAATGTTCGTATTGTCTTAGAGCCGCGTTCTTTGCTCTAATCAGGTGTCGAATATCACTTGGAAGCTTCATGCGTCCATTGCTTAAGACACTGACCTTACGAGAGCATTCTTCAACTAAGGAGGTGAGGTGGGCCGATAGGACGCTAATCGCCTCATTGGCATCCTCGGGCGAGTTTTACTTGTCAGGGATTTAGTCTAAGTGCTGGAAGGTCGAGTTTGACCTCGAGCTTACGCCAGTCTAGGATGATTTTGGTCTGAAGGACCTCACAGGTATGCTGCAACAGGCTCAGCTACATTAGGACTTTTCATGGTTGAGTTCTAATATTGTTTCAATCGATGATGTGGACAAACGGACATCTATGAGTATCGCTACATCAAGGACGTTCGGTGTTTTTTAGTTAAAAAAATGTTACCCTCACACTAGGATTTTCTCCTGTATCGTGGAGGCAGTTTACAAACATAAATTGCACGAGGTCAAACATCCAGACTCGGTACTATTATTTGTAGGCCATACAAATACTTGTTCCGTACGAGATTCGAACCCGCGGCCGCCAGCGCAACAACTCATTGCTAATCCACTGCGCCACGGAGCCGTCGGTTAGTGACGTCGAATGGGTAGCGAGCTAGGAGTCTCAGGCGGGATAACATCGAAGTTTAGTCGCTCCGTGAGATCGAACAATGCATTGCAGTTGGGATTGCTTGTAAGCGAGTTCCAGGAGGAAAGCGCACTGTTGAGGTCTCCAGCTATTATAACACTGGAGCCTCGATTGAGTAAATCTACAAAGTCTGATTCAACTATGCGTTTAAGTGGCGTTGGGTATGCCAATAAGATGGTAAGTGGCGTATAGCTAGAGAGAGCTTACATATACAGGCTTCTATGTTAGTTAACGTAGAAGTGTCGATCGGTACGCAGTGCAAGGACCTATTGTAGTACATCAAGGTGCCACGTCTAGGGCTGGTCAACCTATCATTTCTAACTAAGGTGTAATTTGCGATCTTAGGATTGCCATGGCTAGGCTTCAAGAAGGTCTCTTGCACTAGCATGACGTCCACATCGTGTTTACGCAGGACGAGCGCGATCTCGTCTTTTTGGTCTCTGAGGCCGTTCGCGTTAAAGAACTCGACAGTCAGAGAGCCATCATCATTATGAGCCAGGGGGCGTTCCACGCTACGTTTACCTAAGCGCAGTCTCCACTCTATGACATGTTTTATAATTAAAGAAATAACATACACATAGTAAACTATAGAAAAGATAAATGATTGGGTCCGAGAGATGAGAGAGTATAAGCTAAATTGGTCATGTTAATGAAGAAAAGCTACAAGTCATTATCGATTGCTCAAACTATTTTTATTTTAATACGCCCACTCACTAACGTTAACATTATTTTTAAGTGCGTAATCGATTAAAATACAATCACCATTATCAGTAAATGAAAAACATATTATGGACATATTAAGCTTCTTGCAAATCGATAAGAATTTCTTTAAATTCTTTTATTTCAAAGATGTATTATTTTGCTAAATGTTAGCAAGTCGTAATTACGAGCATGCCTCATATAATATGAAATTTAGTGGTTGGATATCGTTTTTATGTGTTGTGCAATATTTCTGGTAATTTTTTAACTTTGAAAATAAATAATTTTCTAAAGTAGGAAGTTATAGATTTCGGTCTGATTTTGAGAATGCGAGTTTTCATCTCACTTTCTCAAAATCGAATCGCCACTTTTTGAGGTACTAGTGTATTGATAGTTACAACACTTTTTTGTCATTTATTATCTTAGTAATTTAAGCAAGATTAGATAAAGTAAAACATTTATTCAACCAAAACAATTTTTCTCTGAAGGAACTTGGCGTATTAATTGAACATTTAGTAAGGTGGCCCAATTATAACAAACAAAGTTGAGTTTTAATCTTGAAAAATGGGATGTGGAAAAACTTCAAGTCTATTATACTTCCTTAATAGTTTTTGTTTTTTTTTTTCTTTTCTTTTAAAAACGTTACCCTCCCCCCCCCCCCCCCCATTAGGATTTTCTTCTGTATCGTGGAGGCAGTTTACAAACACAAATTGCACAAGGACAAACATCCAAACCCGAAACAATTATTTGTAGGCCATACAACACTTGTTCCGTGCGGGATTCGAACCCGCGGCCTCCAGCGTGCTGCGCTGGGGCACTCATTGCTAAGCTACTGCGCCACGGAGCCGTCAAATAGTGAAGAATAAAAAATAGTGATGAGAAGATATGAGATAAAATAATTTTATTTGCAAGAAATTGTTGTAAACAATCGCTTTCACAGTTTCGTTATGATATTGACGTGGACACCATGATACGAAGCCCAAATAAATAATAATATTAATAATTATTTATTTCTCCACTTTTGCACAGTTACATTTCATCCATAAATAGTTTAAGAGTTTTAGGTTGTTGTGGTAGACAGGAGCCCAAACTAGATTACCTTGTGCTATGGGTCTCCTGGCTCCCCCTCTTGGCTTTATTACAATACGAGTACGATGAATATATATTATCTAGACATGAAGTGAGCGTTGCCTATGAAGATCGAATATAAAATTTCTAAAGTGTAAATAACTATAAAAGGCATATTGAATATATATAGCATGCAATATGTTTTAAATTAAAGTATATAATATAAATGATATATAAAAGCATATACATTTACATTTGGTCATGTAGAAAGAATGAATGAGGAAAGAGTGACAAAGCAAATTTATGTTGCAGACGTGAACGGCAGAGTCGGGAAGGGTCGCCCTAGGCGAAAGTTTATCGACCAAATTGGCGATATATTGAAAATGGGCCAAATCAAGAGTACCTTTAACCGACGAGCGTGTATGCATAGGTATATGGATGTGGAGGAAGCGAAAGAGGTCTGTCAGGATCGTGCCAAATGGAAGTCCATAGTCTCTGCCTACCCCTCTGGGTGACAGGCGTGAGTGTTTATGTATGTATAAACATATGTAAATATACGTGTGTGTGTGTGTGTGTGTGTGTGTGTGTGTGTTTCTATCTCACTATTCCGCTATTTCGGTAAATTCTCCGTTTCTTCGTAATCTAATTTCATAAGCCAATCTGTTAACTTTTTTACATTTATATTTTGTTAGTTGAAAAATTGAATGTTGTCTATTAATTTCATTATATAACCTGCCTATTCTGTACCCATAAAACTTTTGGGCGAAAGTAGATTTTGCTTGTATCGTTTCGCATACTTCATAATTTCTTCTCCTTGTTTGTATTAAATTAGTTGTGAACACAGTGCAAGTGTGTGTTTTTTTTTTGTAATTGTAGACAATATAATATATAGTTTCCGTACTGTAAGCACTTTAGCTTCCCTGAATAAACTGGTAGTTGAGAAAAATTTTGGCTTATAAAGTGCAACTTTAAGAATCATTCGTTGGGGTCCTTCCAATTCAAGCATGTGTGTTTTATTGGAACCTCCCCAAACAGTAATACCGTAGGTTAAAATAGATTGGCACAAAGATATATAAACAGTTTTTAACAAAGTCCAATTTGTGACATCTCTTAAGTTTTTAAAAATGTAAGTTAGTTTTCTGACTTTTTGTGTTAAATTTCTTATGTGTGCTTTGAATTTAAGATTATTATCTATTGTTATACATAAGTATTTAATTTCTTGTGTATTTGTTGTATTAAAGCAGTTGCAGTTTGAACTAGGAAATTGATAACATGAATGTGCTATAATTTTATAATTGTTAATATATTTTGGTAATTTGCGAATCGAAAACGTAATATATTTGGTTTTATCAACATTAAGTGAAAGTGAATTTATGGCTAGCCACTGACTGACAGTATCAAAACCTTCTTGTGCAATATTAAAAACTTCTTCCCATGAATCCTCATAAAAAGTTAGTGTAGTATCATCGGCATACGATATTATTTTACATTTTTTTATATTTAAGTAACAAAGTTCATTAATGTAACATAAAAACAGCGCTGAGCCAAGTATACTGCCTTGTGGGATGCCGTAACTAATTGGTTGTTCATCGCTTACTATGTTACCTATCCTAACACGCTGTGTTCGATTATGTAAATAAGCCATAAGAAGAAGTAATTGCTTATCCCTTATGCTCATTATTTCTAGTTTTTCAGTAAACATAGCGAAAGAGACCGTATCAAACGCTTTTTGAAGGTCAATAAAAATAGTTAGACATTTTTTATTATCCAATTTCTTAACAATAAAACTAGTTAAAGCGTGTACAGCATCAGTTGTCGACTTTCCCTTTCTAAACCTATATTGAGCATTCGAAATTATTGCATTTGCTTCCAGATATTTAACAAGCCTACAGTTAATAATCTTTTCAAAGATCTTAGAGAGGGAAGATAATATTGAAATAGGACGATAATTTGAGATACTGCCTCTTTCGCTAGTTTTAAATATGGGAATAACTATAGATTTCTTTAGTGAAGGAGGAAAGATGCCTTTTGATATACATGAATAAAAAATATGTGTAAGGGGGCGTAGTATAAAGTCTTTAAGAAGCTTTAATACTCTAGCAGAGATTCCATCCCATCCTGCAACGCTGTATGACTTAAGACCTAAAATGTGCCTTTCGATTTCTTTTTCACTAGTGTTTAGGAGAACAAACGAGTTACACCTTGATGTTCTTTTATTTATTTTTAGAGGAATTAAGGGAATATTTAGTTGAATTATGTTCGCTAATTCATCACCTATTTTAGCAAAGTATTCATTCACCGCGTTTACAGATTTAAGGGGACTTATTTCAGCTTTGAGAAGTTCCAGCGGTGAATTCTTAGGATATTCAAGATTAAATAAAATATCAAAGAAAGCTTTATTTTCATAGGACGAGAGAAAATGGTTATAAGAACGTTGGGAGTAGATTGATTTCACTGATGATGATGTTCTGGCAAATTATGACAACATCACAATTTTGCGTTAATCAGAATTAATTATGTATTGTAAATAATTTAATTAAAAATTTAAAGTGAGAACGATTTGGGTATTTCAATTTTATTTTAGATTATTACTAGATATAATACTATAATAATACTGGATAAGTCTTTATGAAATCGATTCTAATATAATGTGTGATTAACATACACAGATAAATCTAAATATTCAGTTTGAATGATGTCAATATATCCTTTATTGATTAAATAACTAAGTACAGTTAGTAACGAAGTAATTATTTTATATTTTTTTATTAAATAATCCATAAATACATTTGTTTATAAGGTTTTTGATACACATCAATAACTTATTAATTTAGTGGCCAGCCTTGTTAAAGTCCTACTTAACCCTAAAAAGATCAAAATATTACATCCAGGTTTTATTGCTTCTGGATATATTAACAGCTTATATTTTACATTAATCAATTGCAATTTTTCCGATGTCCAAATGGTATCCATTAGAGTTACGAGACGAGGCGTTGCATAGAGCATTGATATATACAAATAGATTTTCTAAATAATGAACGTAATAACGTGTAATGATAAAAAGGCACATGCATAAGATTTTTGTGTGACTACATTAAATATATTGCTATTCGAGATTCCAATTTCTATTGCCTTACTTTACTGCAAAAAGTGGGATGGTTTTGACGTTTTATGAACGCATAATATTGTTGTAACTTATGAATTTAAGCGTAATTGTACTTCTAACTCTATTTCAGTCATAGATGGATTTGCATTCTGTAAAAATAGATCAACGGACGATGGATATATGCGATATCAGCGTCATAATTCATGGCCGTCTCGCTTTGGACTTTATATTCAGATTTTTTGTCTATTCACGCAACATAAATCTTACTCGTTCCATGTATCTATCATCTGCAATATCCGTGTCCATATCCGTTTTTCTTGAATCTTCAGTAATTTATGATTAGTTAGGGTACAATTTCTACAATTAGCTAGAGTTTTACAGAATTTATTTTAGAATTAAAACTTCTTTAGGCGCGAATTAGGTTAGTTTAGATTAATTTAGGTAAGGTAGTAGAGGGTAACTCAGATATTTTTTCGGGCAGAAGTAACGTTTAGAAAAACCAACAAATCGTTTTCACAGGTTCCATATTTATGTTTCCAACAGCGTTTTGCGAGTATATGTGTTATACACACATATAAACAATTTCCGGATATTATATATTTCTTTTTCATTCATTGCACCATTTGCCTATATTACTTATTCTGAACCTTCTCTACAAATTTGGCCGGTTATTGCAAAATAACCTTATATATTCGACGTGCTGTCTTCTTCTTTTCTTCACTGCGCTGCTAGGTGAAATTGAAGAAGATGACGATCACGAAGGTGATAATGACATTGATGATGATGACGACAACATATACCTCTTCCATAGATTATACTTCATATTTTCATTAGTCATAGTTACCACGCTTGGCATGTGTGTCTTGGTATGTGGCTTGGCATCTGTAGTTATTATTTTGAATTGCTATCGGGAAGATGCTTCTGTCTATCTCCCATTTTATTATCCTCTATCATATCTTACTACCCACAGAGTAATAATAGTGGATAGATTACAATAGTGGATTCTCCTAGGCCGCCATTCGTATAATTAAATTAAAATGGATATTTCATTGCTTTAATTCAATAGCACAAAATATTTTCCGTTTTTGGACAAGAGGTCTTCCACCTTAGTCCTCACGGGTGACAACGCATCTGCATTTTGATTCTTTATTGAGGATAGATGTGGATGTCTATGGGTCACAGCAACCACTTACCATCAGCTGGACGGTGTGCTCGTATGTCACCCTATCCTATAAAAAAATCACTTATAATATTTTCTCCACATATATTTTGCAAAATACGAATTCATTTATTTTATTTACAGAGTGGTTTGAGTAATTTTCGATTCAGTCGACAAACTTTAACACCCCATTTCAACCTCATAGCGATTGAATTTTCCAAAAGAGTACTTTCAGTTAGTTTCGAATCAATTACCCCTAATATAAAAGCATACAAACTGTAACACCCTATTTCTTCTTCTTCGAAATGGAATTTCCCAAAATCCTTCCTTAAAATCCTATGTCATAAAAGGCAGCAATTGTCGAACTTTCAAATTTCTGCGTCAAGCGTTGGTCACACAGAACATTCTCGTTTATATATATAGCGATTCGCCGCATGGTTGACTTCTGGATCACGACAACAGCGCCACCCACTGACTCCAATTGTGAATCTAAACTATCCGGAGACCCACTCAAAAACACAAAAAATTTCATTGAAATCGGTCCAGCCATTTTCGAGTCTTTGCGAGACTGATATCTATTTTCGAGATGCTGGTGTTGCTAGCTTACACTCTTACAGCTCTTACAGCTTAATCTGTCACAGGCCTATCAGGCCGCAAGCTAAGCGAGACTGACGGATATCAATTGATTTTAATACATAGAAAAAAAAAATATATATATATATAGAGAGAGAGAGAGAGAGAGAGAGAGAGAGAAAGAGAGAGATAGCATATCTTACCTATAATAGTAATTATTTTTATTTATATTTCATATTATATATTCATAATATAAACTATAAATAAAAATAAAAGATCAGGACGTACGAGTAGTTTTCCTCTCGATAACTTTGTCGAACTAGTTTTTTCAACGTATGCTTATTCGGTGCTTTTCTTATACCAACGGGCAAGGCGTTCTAGAACAGTGTTGCCTGAACTGTAAATGCTGAAAAATACGCTAGAAGAAAGAAGTTCACGGTTTAGAGTTGAATAATGAAAGTTGTAATTATCTTTACCATGGGAACGAAAACTTGGATCAATTAATATAGTAAAAAGTGTTAGTAAGATTTCTGGAGCAACGCCTTTGACGAATAGAAAGCCATTTAAGATTGGAACAAAAAACTTATGATGTGGTTGTATTTTTGTTTCAAGTTGGTTACCAGTTTACATTAGATGAAGACGTCTGTTACCATCAGATGTAGTTTTGTTAATTCTATAATATTGTATTGTTAATTCGTTTGTTACTCTAATATTTGAAATAAAATTGAGTCTCAACGGAATTTTCGAAATCCGCACATACTTATTATAATAGTTAATAGCAAAAGTACTTTCAAAAAACTAAAATAAATTACAGATATCCATCAAGATTTCAGAAAACCAGCTGTGGGTTGTTATAGACAAATAATAAGAACAAAGAAATTTCACGTCCGGTACTATTTTCAAACCAAAATCTAACTTCAAGTTATGGTCGGTTTTTTCACCCAATATTGGTTTTCATAATGATTTCTTATATTTACGCGAACACTACACATTTAAATAAACTAATTTTACGGATTTTATCGCGTATATTAACTTATTTTATATTCCCGACGTTTCGGGCACTTTTCTGCACCCATGTTCACTGGGGGACTGAGGTGTATGACGTCCCAATGTCATAGTTAACGTTACATGATAAAATCCGTATCCATAAGTTACGCGATAAAATCCGTAAAATTAGTTTTATTTAAATATTGGTTTTGTAGTTCCGGCTTATATGAATAAATAATGGTGTGTCATGCCACTATGAAACTCCCAGTGATGTCACCAACGTACGTCGAGGAGAAAGTAAATTCTTCAACCGAATTGTAAGCACAGACGCACCAATGTCATCTGTGTGATATTTGCCAGTCACTAAGGTTACGAACCAGAAAAACTTAAATACATTCATGAACGTTACTCATTTCATCGAAGAATCGTATTTAATCTTTAATACTTTTACTTTCCTATAACTTTACGCTACAAACTCTCTTTCTACCCGACTGCCCCAGAAGAAGGGTGTTTTTGAGTGTGTTTGTTTGTATGTATGTATGTCTATTTCTTTGGCACGCTCTGTAGCCTAAACGACTTGAGGGATTTTAACATATGGGATATCATTAGATTCGTCTTAGTTGTGGAAGTGACATAAGGTTTAAAATTGTTCTCTTTTAAGTAAACTTTTTTACTCAGCCAGTTTTTTTTAATTGCTTTTTCAGCATTGGGCCTGTTAACATTCACAATTAGAATGAAGAAATTAAGAATTCGTATTAAGCATATCCGCATTAGAACCATTATAAACAAAAACAACACAGCCCAACGGCTCAGTGGTATAACGAGCCGTCCATATAGTTCAAAGAAACGACAAACTGTGAGGAAGGAAGGTTCTCGACTTGCAGGCTTATACTGGCAAGCAAATTGAAGAGCGACTATTGTCACCCATTTTATATAAAGTGATGACCTGGTAAGACACACAGGAAGTCAATGGGGTACAGATGGCTCATACCCGTGTTTTGTAGCAGTCCTTGAGGGAGGCCTATGTTCAACAGGAGCTTGTGAGAGGCTGTAATGGAATTGACTGCGCATTTGTAATAGTAAATATTCGATATAAATAATTCTTCATTTTATTTTAGAAGTAAAGTTTTGAGACTTACTGACGCCATAAAATATACTCTGAGCTCACGCCTTTAACGTTTAGTAAGCAACGAATTCTGGTATGTATGCCTTCGTCAGTCGTCGTATAACAGTACATAAACAATGCAGTTACTCTAAATAAATAGCATGACTTAAATAAACTTTTTAATGCAAAAGGCTAACAAGTCTATATTTTTTGCAATACATTCCTTGAATATATTTTATCATCTTTACCAAATGTGTCGCTTTCCTTTATTTTCTGTTTATTATTATAATTTTTGTTTTACTTCATAAAAAAATAATTACAGTAAAATTTTACCGTTAACGGGAAATGTGATCATTTATTCCAACTTGATAGTCAATAATATCCAGTCAATAAATATACTATGTTTAGGAAAGTCAAGTCACAAAGAATAAACCAAAAATTTATTTTAAGTTGTCTATAAAATATAAACTTATCATTACCCGAGTCACGGAGCCCACATTCACAGATATGCTTGTGTGTGTAAGCACCGTAGTCTCATTCTTACCTGCGCCCGCGCGCGTTGTCTCGAAGAAAGCCTCAGTGCTGACCTAGCGGCCGTCGCGACCGCACTGGCTGCCGACAATGTGGCAGACCTTGTGACTCTTGTGTGGTGAGTTTGTGTAACAGCACAGTGCTCGTGCATTAACCCAACCCCTGATAGTGTTTGACCGGATTTTGGATTTGGAACGCCTCGTGGCGTAAAAAGGTGGGTGATCTTTTTCAAAATAATAAGCCACTTAGACGATTGCGATACGCACGGTATTGTTTAGACGTATCACTGAGCACTCAATCGAGTGTTAATTAAAGGTAATGTGAAAGTTTCAACGATCGATCGAGTACGAAGAGTCTGCGTTGACACACTTACTTCAAGAGTGGTGTGGTTAACAGGTGGGTGCGCCCAGTCTGCGTCAGACTGACTAAAATTCCAATCTCGAGAGACCGCTTTCATAGGATTGGACAACTTTCATTCGGCAACTTATTTTGTGGATGCTTGAATAGTTCATCTGCAACGCTTTTAGGATACGATAACGGAGACGCACGTCTTTTAAGTGAATAATTGAGTGATAAAGCTCGAGACCACAACTTCATGCTAAAGACATCAACGCGCCGCGTAGATAGTTGTCCATTGTAGTTTTTGTTTTCGAACTCTAAAAGTAGGTCTTTAAATTTAACCATTTCATTTTTGTTGAAGATATAAATAATCATGATTTCATGATTTTTTACAAACTAAGACTTAACATTTCATGTTTGACTTCAAACAAGTGTTATATGAGTATTTAAAACTGTTTTTAGTACATAGAGGTTTATATGAATATTAATTAACAGTACAGTACTAAAATAAAAAGTCCTAACATAAAAGAAAATTTCATACACAAACAATACCCGTACTTATAAGCAAGGCAAACGAGGACAGACTCGAGTGCACCATCTTGTGACGACGTCGAACCGGTCCGGAGTGCCACACCGCCCCCCGCACCCTGCTTACTCGCTCACCCTCACTGCACGTTATTATCTGAACTCGTGTCTTGTTTTACTACATCCCCATACTGCTTAGTTGCAGATTCTCACTTACAAATAAAATAAGTTGCAAGACTTATTATACCTCAAACAATATTTTTATTTTGCCTTATTTCACATTTTTAGTCGTACTTATTTACATTATTTATATTTATATTACATAGTTGTTCGCGTGACAACCGTTATTTAAAAAAACATTTATTTTTATATTTTATTATTTAACTACGGGTTATTTTATTTAATAATACACAGTAAAGATAGCTGTTTGCTAAGAAATCTACGTAATATTGTTACCTTTACAGCGTAATTAATTTTAAAATAATAGTTTAAATCAATCTATTTGTCGATTGCATTTATAGATCCAAACTAACCTCTAATTGCTCGATATTTCTTCACAGCTTTGGCCAAGTAACACTTAAACATGACATTCTGTTGCAAGGACATTAGGTAATCGTTTTTAACAATTATTTACAAGGAATTTATAATATAAAAAAATTAAATCTTTCACAGTGATACGGCCGCCTGTTTTACATATTATACTTTAGATTGAACTCTACTCGTTTTTCTGTATTTTTTTATAGGATAAGGGTGACAAACGAGCACACAGTCTACCTGATGGTAAGTGGTTGCTGCGGCCCATAGACATCTACATCTATCCTCGTTTGCGAATCAAAATGTAGATGCATTGTCACCCGTGAGGACTAAGATGGAATGCCTCATTTCCAGTAAAAAGAGCCTCCGGCCACCTGCACTCACCAAGCGAAATGCAGAGGTAAACCTCTACTTCACACTGGTATTCTGTGAGGTCGTGGTACCACCCCGGTTCGAGCCGGCCCATCCGTGCGACAGCAAAAGCTGCCGCGTGGCTCTACCACTGTTGAAACAATAAGTAATAAATAAATAAAATCTTTCTTTATTTTAAAAATATATTAAGGATACATAGGGATAAATACCCTTATGGAATTAAATTGTCCTTTCAGTTTTGGTAAGTGATAATCCATCCAATTTTATCATTATCTACTCATACTCTATTTGAACTGAAGAAATAAAATCAAAAGTAGAAAAATGTGAAACGCATGGATTAGTTTTTGTATGAAAGCAGACTGGTGGTATAAAAAATAATGCTCCTTAGATATCAGTCAGTCATCTTAGATAAAGATGTAAATTTATAAGATAAGAACAGAGGGCAAACGAGAACGAATCCAGTTTAGATCGCATCATTGCTTGAGAATAAAATAAGTTGAGTTATTAAAATTAAACTTGTGCTAAGAAATAGAGTAGCAAATAATTAAAGCCCCAAAAGCCCCTTGAGAAACTTTTAAATTATATGGAAATTATTTTATCGTTAGTCGGTTTTTACAAACTTTTTTTATGTTGTACTATTAATTTTTGATGTGCCTAAAGCAGGGGTCGGCAACCTGCGGCTCGCGAGCCACATGCGGCTCTTTGGATGTGCAGCTGCGGCTCTTTAGTTTCATACGTTTATTTTTATTTATTTAAAAATCGATCCACACTGAGCCATTTGGAGTTGATACTGGATCTCTAGAAATGCAATTGATCGATTTGCAAGAAATCGGTTGACAAGAAAAAATATTGTGGCTCTTTAAAACTTTGAAATTTTGTAAATTGTAATTTTTGACTCTTCCGACTCAAAAAGTTGCCGACCCCTGGCCTAAAGGTATTTAATTTTACTAAAGTATTAAATTATAACTTATTTTTTATAGTATGACCCATAGACATCTACATCTATCCACAATAAAGAATCAAAATGCAGATGCGTTGTCACCCGTGAGGACTAAGATGGAACACAGCAGTGTTAAGCTGCTATTTTACGCTGGTATTCTGTGGGAGCGTGGTCCTTCCCCGGTCGAGCCAACCCATTCTTCGTACTACAACTATACTACTAATATAGCTGCAGCATGGCTCTACCGCGTATAAAACTACTTGTAATTGTATAACCATCGTCTATATAAAATAAACTAGCCTTTCAGATTCAGAATTAATCACATTTATCACGAAACTGTATATTTCGCCTCAATATAAACAGTTACATTTAACAAAAAATAATTACATTAACTAGTTGATGCTTTTACCACAGAGTAAATAATAGTACAAGAACTTTTAAACACGAGTAGGATATTTAAACACGGCAAAAGTAGTTAAATGCGCCTGCATATATGTATGTGCCTACCGCTTTCCAGTACTATGAAATAGCCGACGACAATTGTTTTTGACGTCATTGCACGCGAAAGTAAAGAAAACCTAGAAGGAAAGTACCTACTAATAGCTCGCAATCAGCGTGTTTCAAAATTTTGAATTCTACATTAAGAATTTTTTATTTCTTATACCACACATTTCTTACTCGATAAATATAAAAATTAGAATTTAAATAACATTTTAATAACATCGACGTCGTTTCAGAAGGTGAGTGTACTAATTTAAAAAAAATAGCAAAAACCGTTACGAGATATTAAATTTAATGATAGCGCAAGTTGCTTTTCTGGAAAATCCTCAGTTAAAAAGTTAGGGAGAAACTCGGATTAGACGCTAATTCCGGAAACGTCTCTCGTAAATATGCTGCAGCAAAAATTAAATTAGAGGGGATGCCGGAATCGGGTGCTAGTTTGGACAGCAACTGCGAAAATTTGTAGCGACGGTAACAATTTGAATTCCATCGCATTTGGAAATGGAGTTTAAATTCAATTAGGAACATCAAAAGTTTATACAAACGTAAAATGAGCAGTTGTAACTCTATTGGGTGTTTGTACATTGCAAATTGATTTGTTTCTGCCTTATATGAGGATCATAAAATACCGCAATGCGAAAAAACTGGAAGTGTACAGCCGGCTCGCCAGATGTTCCGCGCTTTCCAAGAGGAAGGAGAAATAATAATACAATATATATTTGCTGAAACATCATGGAATATTTGTTACTTTTTAAATTAATCAATGCTAAGGATCCTGCCGGTTTCGTTTAGTTGACTTTCTACAATCGCTAATAATAATAGAGATAAATTTCACTTTTTTTTTAAATATTAAAAATTAATGGAAATGGCATAGCATAATACATATCTCAACGTTATCTCACGTGCCAATCGTGTGACTTAGCATTGAAATTATTCATTTTATAGTTTTTTTATAAATGTTAACGATTATAGAAAGTTATTTTTGCCAACCCCGCTATTATGAAACATCGTGCGTTTCCTTTGATAAACATATCTAAAATCAAAGAATCAATTTACGGACGTATCTAATTATTATTGACATTAAAAAATAGCAAGAAAATTAATATTCTTGCATACGATAAATTTGTATGTAAATGAAGTAACACGAAATAAATTTGAATTCTTGTTTAATGTAAATTTAATTTGAAAGTCAGTTTAATATTACTCACATTACTAACTAATTTTGTCTATTTTAAAATATATTATGAATTTATAAATAAAAAGCCTGTAGACCGTGTCCTATATAAAAGTCTTTATTGTTGGTCGTATTAGCGCACAAACAACGGTTACTAGTCCGTTACAGAGAAGGGGGTCATGCGCGCCCCGTACGGCATCGCGTGCACACTTTCAACACGTCTTGTATCGGTTGCCATTTGAAACAAATAGGCGAAATTTAAGTGTGCCACTGACCAGGTCTTCAACGATTTTCGATTTGAGAAACATTAAGATTTAGAAATTAAGAACCGCGTGAAAAATAAAATGGTGTCTTACCTTGCTGAAAAGCACCTTACTCCCTTTCACAATGCGTGATTACCACATCCACCACCTAACCTAACACCACTACTCTTAACGCTACTACTCAAGGCTTTTCGATGGCTCAGTAGTCTACTAAAAATTCACACAGTACTCTATAGGTCTATAGTCAATGAACATATATGTATGTACTTTTAAATAGTAAAGTTTATTTCATGATTACATTTCAAAAAAGTTTTATTTTTTACAGTTAACCCATTGAAACACGTAGATAGCGTCACTATATTACCCAAAGCAATTACTGTCACTATCAATGGGCATGAACCTTGCGTGAGAAAAATATTGTGTACTTAGTTTATAATTTAAATCAATGACAAGGAAGCAAATACAAAGACTGTAAAAACCTATTTAAAGACAAGCTTTAATAGGCGTTGCTAGTGATAGAATCCGGGTCCATCATTAGATCAGCTCCATAGTACAATACTACTGCATTGTCATCAAACTTTTTCACCAAAACTAGAAAGACATACGGCGAGTTAAATAAACACTTGTAAAATTTATATAAATTTTCGAACTTAAGAAGTCCAGTGGCACTACGGGTATCACGACTGCGGATCAAAAGAATCAAGTCTCGAATCCTAGCAGGATCGGATTGATCATTTCTATCTTTTTATAATTTATAAATAAGAATATTAATAGATTTTATTTCATTTCCAAAGTCAAATCCATTGAAAAGAATTAAAAATTACAAAATTTATTTTAATAACATTCAAAAATCTTATGTACAATTTACCAATAGCCTATTTTGGACAAGTCCTAAAAAACTATTTTTCCTGCGATATAGTTGACTGTTTAGATCGATTCTACGTTAATTGATTTACAAGACACGTCTACTGCGACGATGATAAATAGATAAACGACCGGAATAGGGCTGTCCTTCCGCGCTGTTTGCAGCACAAAGAGCACTAATGAATTCGATTATCCAGAGAGATTCCGCGCTTCCGTCCCCGGTTCAAACGGTTCAACCGTACATTCTAACAAAATTACATTTTCCTCCCAAAATAAATACAGTAAGCCTCTACTTCACAGCAGCAAGATAAATGTTTGTACGAAAACAATTTAGACAAGTGAATAAGCATGCCAGATAAAGATCGCCAAAGGCATTCGATCTATTTGACTTGGCATTTATTTCATTAGTAAAAGTATTTTTTCGATCATTCTTTGGTTACACATTTAGATTTCTGAATCAACGCCTACAAGGTTAATAATTTGATCGGACTTTAATAAAACCACCGAAACTTAAAACGTGGTGTTTTAATGCGTGGAGCGTTAATAGTTTCCTTCGATTTCGACAACGGGAACTACTCCCGAATTATGTCAGACTATCAGTTGCACCGGCAACATTATAGTCCAATAGAGAACCCACTAACACAGAGGCGCTTACTCTTCCTAATTTACCCTTGTTCGTTGTGCTTACTGCTTATGGTAAGTTTGGAGGTATGTTTAATACTTTGAGCTAATAAGAAATAAGGATATGCATTTCAAAGTTCATATACAACTTTAATCAGGGTCAAAGGTGCGATTTTTTAATACACATGATTAATATACCGTCAACCAAGCGTGATACAATAGAAATAGATATTTTTTATTCAAATAATACTAGTTGAAAGACATTATTAATATCATTTACCACTCGTTATGAAAGTACTTCCGTCCTGGAAAGAACCGATATGAAGGCCAACGCGAATTTCTTTTTGGAAAAAATGTAAAATGTAATGTGTTGTCAATTAAGTAACATAACAAGTCATGTAAGAAATAGCTTGATATAAATCACCTCATTCCCAAGGGTAGTAATCATCCATAAATTCATTAAAAATTATAATATTCTTTTTTATACAATTTTTGTTTTTTATTGCATAGGGTGACAAACAAGCAAACAGTCCATCTATTGGTAAGTAGATTTTGTAGCCCATAGATATCTATATCTGTCCTCAATTAATAATCAAGATGCAGATACGTTGTCACCCCTGAGGACTAAGATGGAATGTTTCCTTACCAGATAGCTTGCTTACTCAGGAGCATTATATAGTTGTTTTACACTGGTATTCTTTGAGAACGTGGTCCTACCCCCATCTAACCTACCTATTGTGCTGTAGCCAAAACTGTTTACAACAATATTTCCTGTAATATTACTAAGTTACCTTTGAACATGTAAAAAGCATTATAATGACAAAAGGTTTCTGTAAATTACATGATTATTTAATGATAGGAATGCTAGGACGATGTGTACTCGCTCGACAGTGCAGTGTTTTACCGATGGATGAATTTGACAGCGTGGTGTTACTCTTTTGCACAGAGATCAAACTTTCAAGGTGAAAAAAGAAACACTATTTGTATTTGGTTACCTAGTATTATTAGAAGTATTAGGTTGCTTCTAAGCGACAAAACAGCCGATTTTATCTTTATATATAATTCTTTTTTTGCTAATTTATTTGTCTATAAAATACATTTCATTATTTAAATCATTCATTCACTATATTTCCTATTAAAATTTCATGAGCGAATTTTCAAAAGTCGACAACTAACTGAGAGAATTAAATGAATATAATTGACAACTCAGTAGTTCAGTGACTTAGCGTTTGGCTGTGGCGATACGGGGCCGCGACTTCAAATCACGCACGGAACATGTGTTATTGGCCCAGGTCTGGATGTTTGTCCATGTACAATCTATTTATGTTAAATGTCTCCACGATACAGAAAAAAACCTCCTTGTGTGCGTAACCTTTTAAAAATAGAGTAAATTATAATATTATTTTATTATTAATAATACTTAAAAATATGCTATTAATTAATTTATTGTTCGCTTTACAACTTCTGTTTACTACCCGACCCGTATAATATTATCCCGTAAAAGTTTTCACGAACTAAACTAACCACAGCGAACAAAGCTGGAACGTTAATTGGTTGTGAAGCAAACATAGTGCTCTGTTTAGTTTCACATGCAGGAAACCAGTTTTGTGCAGTGAACTAAAAAAAACGTAGGATATTTTGTTACAAAGTTTCGGTGCAGTGTGGGCAAGCATGACAAGAATATAAAACAATACAAACAGCATTCTTGTTTTTATGTATTTTCTTTCATACATTTTAATATTTGTCGCCATAACGGTAATAAAATATTGAAGAAAGTTGAAGGATTATGTAATACATTAATTAGTCCAGCTATTCAATAACTCTTCCATCTAAGTATCTTTCGAAGGCGATTAACTAAAAGCTGGTATAATTCGTACAAGAACGACATTTAAACTTCAACAGTAAAATGTAAACACCCGCGAACCACTTTCTTAACACAAAACTGCAGCTAACTGCTCTCGATACCTACTGACGGGCCGAGCTACATTTAAACAAGAACTATATTCATGAGCTAACGATCAACACCTAGTTTTGCGAGGAAAAGTGTGCAAATTCATAATTGAATCTCTGGCATTGCAATATTTTATTGTTTCATTAGCTTTTCGTACTTTGTTATATCCCTGGTGATTTCAACCACAGCTATAACTTTCAAATAAATAAGGAACTGACAACTGCGTAAAATATATCGGAAAATAAACAAATAGGAACAAGTTTTTATTAATTAATTAGAAAGTAATAAAATAAATATAAAAATATAATAAATATAAAAATAATATAAAAATTAACGCTAATATGATATGATCGAAAGTAAACTACTAACCTTTACTAGAAACTAGGCACTCCATCTTAGCCCTCAGTGGTGACAACGCATCGTATTACGATTCATAATCTAGGATAAATGTAAATGTCTATGGGCCACAGCATCCACTTATCATCAGGTGGAGTGTGTGCTCGTTTGTTACTATGAAATATAAATACCCTTATTCTATAAAATAAAAAAATACCTCTAAAATGTCAGAAGTCACAAGCATAGACAGATATATACATAGATATATAGATAATTCTTTATTGCACACACTAAAATAAAAAATAAGAAAAAAAACAAAATGTTAAAAGGTAGTAGGTATAATGGAAGGTATATCGCTACGAGTACAAGCTATTTCTTCTAGACAACTTTTAGATGGACAGGATTGTAAAACCACAAGAATAACAAGAAATATAAATGGGTTGTTGATGGCACATAGACGAACTACAAGATTTTTTCAAAAATGAATTCTAATAACCTAAGTTACAATTATAATTAACAGTATAAGCATTTAATACAAATATTACATATTATAAATAATTCTAAATCTTAATTAATAATGGATTAAATAGCATAAACGAAGGGTAATGTATCGTTCAATAAGGGTTGCGTGCATCGTGTTGATAAAGGTTGGGCATTCCACAGACGAACAGTTTCAACGTCAAATTAATAACTTCCAGAAAATTGCTTTTAAGTTTTTTCTCGTTCAAAAGCTTAGTATTCGGCGAGAAAATGCAGCCAGCTTTAGTATGATGTATAGGATTGTATGATTTTAAGTTTTAGTTTTTTTTTATTACACATATTGTGTATATATTTGAATATAATTTTCATCTGCGGCATTTCCAATTTTAAGTCGTCTGATGGGTATGAATCACGAAGGAAAAAAAGCTTTCCATTTATGTGCCACATTCCTGTATACTATAATATACCACACGCAAACAATAAATGAAGGTTTGATGTAAATGTTAGTAATATTTCTCTCTAAAATCTAAAAGGTGAATCATGATGATATATTACTTCAGGGAGGCCTACGTTCAACAGTGGACTAATCAAAGGCTTTAATTGTTATGATCATGATGATGAAGATGTAATGAATATTGGCTTCGTCTAAGATGGAAATCAAAGTAACATGGTTGAAAAGAATTCTCAACTTAAAAAAACAACATTTTCGACTTAAGGTTATAACCTTGAGTCAAAAATGTTGTTTTATTTAAATTAATTAATAGCACACCATTTTTATAACATAACTCCGGTGCTTCATTTTACACATCAAAAAATGTATGTTAATTTTACATGGGGTTACCATTTGAATTGCAAAATTCAAAATCAAAGTTACCATAAATAATCGCGTACCTAATTATCCTTTTCCAGCGAATGTCGTTAAGGTGTTGACGATTCAAACAGCACCATTAGCTCACCTACATACCAGCCGATTTGCATTCACGCCGACGTATAATGTACGTATTTAGGAAACGCCGTGGAATCTGTGTAACGGTTGGTCGACCCGTTGTCGCTGCCCCGATAGCCGTTAAGATAGCCTACTGTCGCGTGGTCATAATTTAACTGATTTTATACGTGAATCATTCTGTTAATTCGTTTTATAGATGTGGTTTTCGTTTTTATTAAATCTATTTTCTGTGATGCTAATGTTATTAGCCAGTTGGCTTTTACAGCTTCATCGGACTCAGGGATAGAGATCAGATATACACTACAAGTTGGCTTTTTGTAGGTCAGCCTTAATTTCCTACCTTTCTGTCTGATTGGCTCGATTCACTCATTTTCTATCGCATATACCACGGGGAATTTTTCACATCGCAACAAAACTCACTATACAATCCATACAATCTGGATGCTTGGCAGACCATCACTGTGCGTTTTACTAGGAGTATGCTTTTTCGTACGACTTCTTTGTGAAATCTTTTACCACCGGCGATTTTCCGGACCAATACAACATAGGGATTTTCAAGAAACGAGCTTACTCCTTTTTAAAGTTTCCTTGGGCTTTTTGGCATTTCTTCATGAGTGACGGTCGACACTTACCTGATAATTTTAGATTAATAGCCGAATGTTCGTTTGCCTCGTGTTCTATTAAAAAAAACCTTACAGACATCATCATTGGTTGATAGTGAACCAATTAGTTATACATATATTTCGCAATCAGTGATTATATTTTAGTGACATCCTGTACTTATTGGAACAATTTCCTGATTATATGTCTAATTCAAACTCGGATGAGGAAATGCCTGCCAGTGCAACATACTCATTAATCTAGAAAACGTTCTGTCGTTCAGTAGGCGCGCTGAGTGGGTCTCCCCTTCACTAAAGCGACCTTGCCTCGTCGCAAGGCTCGCTGTCGTTCGCCTCGCTGGAATGTGACCAACAATGCAGCTTTGTTGACAAGATTTCATATTAAATTGAAGGATGAAAATCACTATAGCCTAGAACTCAAAAAAGTTATTCTTAAATTAAAATGAACGTGATTTGTATATATAATACGAAGTACCTGCACAGTGCACAGTGCAGGTATCATCCTCAATTTCTGTCTCCTTGGTAACGCAGTGCAATCCCAAACGGAACAAGTATTAGTGTATCCTACAAAGAATTGTTACAGTCTGACCATGAGGTTTATAGATGTAAAACTCAGCCCTGATACAGGAGAATAATTCTACTTTTTTGAAAATATATATTATACACAGATTGAAACCAATTATAATGAATAAATACTTTTGGTAATGTCAACAATAAATTACGACATTCCTGGACGTGCTGAATATACACAATATATAACTATATATCTACGAATTTTATTTACAGAATATTGGAACAAATATTTTATTTGATTAAAGCAAACCCTCTATACAATGACAAAGGTCTATGTCCGACAGTGGATGTGCTAAAGAAAAAGAAGAAGAAATAAGAAACATTTAAAGGTTTCACATAGAAGGGAGAGTTTATTAATAAAATTAATGGATTAGACCTTCAGAAAGAATGGTGTCACGTTCCTTATTGTACCATGCTTTATACAGGACATAATCAAGATCTTGATTCTCGAACTTGCCCAACGTCAAACAGCTTTCGCTAAACAGCCTACGAAACAATATGGTCTTGATTAAATTTATGCATTCGAATTGAAGCTTGTATAATATATACATAGAAAATTATTAAATTAAACAAGAATTAGGTAATATATATACATATATATAATAGTATCAAATTACTAGCGATTATTATATAAAAAGGTAGGAAAATAGTAAGATATTATGATGTAAAATAGTAAGTTACCATAGTATTTATGGAAAATAAAGGTTCTTGAAACACAATTTACCTTTAAATTACCACAAAGTCACAAATAAATAATATTCCTCCTGCTCTCATTCACACTGGAAACTCTTGGCCTTAATTCCAAATGTACGTTACAATTAATTTCAAAGAAATAAGTAATTAATCTACGGCTTTGTAATAAATTATAATAACTTTTAAATGAATGAGTTGTTGATGAATAAAGTAATATAATCTGAAATTCTACCAGCGTTAATGCCAAAATTTAAATTACGTTCTCCCCAATGTTTCACATAACTAAAAGATATAGTAAATATTGTAGAAAAGAATGAAAGCGAATTTATATTGAGTAGTAGGACGTGGTGGCGGCGTAAAAAGTTTCGCCTCAGATGAGTGTATAAATACAAAATTTTATAATTTTGTTCGTTTCGAAAAACTTCGTATAAATCATAATTAAGTTATCAGACCGCCAAGCCGATGGGGAGTAGCGATAAAAGTATTAAATGCCTGATACTGCTATCGCCATCCCGCTAACCAAGCGGGTGATTATATTAAATATTTTCATCTTAGAAAGAAGTAAATCATGTTATGGCAGCGGTAAAAGAATCCACTACTCCTAGCATCCTGTGGGTATCGTAAGAAGCAATAGAGGAAAATGAAACAGGAAATAGGAAGCAGCATTTATCTAATCATCATCATCATCATCATCATCATTGATACAACATAGGTCTCGCCCAAAGAATTCCAAAAAGCACGGTTCTGAGACGCCTGTATCCATCCACTTCCTGTATGTCTTACCAGGTCATCACTCCATCTAGTGGAGGGTCGCCCTTCACTTCGCCTACCAGTAAAAAAAAGCTTTATTAAAATGCCTCATTTACATTTTAGTAAAGCATGGACTTTATCAATATAAATTACGTACAGCAAAGCTTTAATACTTTATCTTACTCCTACCTAGCATGCTATGAACACAGTTATGCAATATGTCTCCCAACGCCTCCATAGCAAAACACAAAGGCGCTTGCACAACAAACGCAACGGCTGCTTATTACACGCAAAAACGAATTGTCATTGTTGTATCTACATATTATGCCTATGTACACCAGGATTATCATTTAGTGCAACATACAAAATGTATAACATTGCAATACGACGTTAAAAATTATTTTTATATAACTTTTAAAACGCGTCATTAACGTTTATAATAAAATCATCTTTATTATTTTATACGTGCTAGAGCAACGCTGCAGCTATATTATGGTTTCAGCATGGATGGTTTGGCTCGACCGGGATAGGACCACACTCTCACAAAATACCAGCTTAAAATAATAGCTTAATGTTTTGTAATTCTTATGGAGAATGTGAACCGGAGATCCCTTTTACTGTAAATTATGTATTCCATGTTAGTCCTCATGGGTTACAACGCATCTGAATTTTGATACTTAATTGAGCATAAATTTAGATTCTATGAACCACAGCATCTACTTACCATCAGGTGGACTGTCTGCTCGTTTGTTACCCTATTCTACAAAAAAAAACTATGAATAATAAAACTTAGAAGGATTTTATTATTTCATTGATTAAATTCTTGATACACTGGTATTTTATAATAAAATATCGTATAATAATATATCTGTAGCCTTGCCTTAAAATTTATGTGGTTAAAGTTTAATATCAAACATATCTTTTACATGAGTAAATTTAAGCGAAGTAAGCATCACAAACACGCTATCAAAAATACGCTACAACCTTTAGAATATTCTTGTGTATTATTTGCTTTAAAAATCCTGCAAACTCTAAAATATTCACTCGTATTTAATTTTTATTTAAATAAAAACTTCTGGAATATTCTACGCTATTAGTTAATATTTCAGCAATAATACGCGCGCTTCAAAGCAGCCAGCTCAAGGCAACGTTGCATAAAGTTATTCAAAGCCCAGCCCACACTTCAATCAAACTGGTATTACAACGCTTTACTGTGCCGAGGCATTAGCGAATATATCTACCGCTACAATACATTAACCACTATATCCAATTTATTTCCTAGTTTTCTCATCTCAACAACATTACACTCGATAAAGGCTTTCTCTTAAATAGTAATAAGCGTTTTCTTCTGCTCCGGCGAATTTATGTTACAAAGGCCTTTTCGTTACTATATTATCTATTATATCAAGTGATACACGGAGAAATAAATTGTCTACAATCCTCTTATAAAAGCTTAGACTTGGGTCATTTATGAAGTAAACTAGTTTCTGCCTTTATTGAGCTCTTTTTTATCAGGTTAACAAGGTTCTATCATAATTTTGTTACCAGAACATCCTTTGTTTTCTGAACTCGACATTTAGTTAATTATTGTATTACCTAAGTGTTTTACTTAACAATAAGCGTGAAATAATAAAATAGCTATTATGGTAGTAATTTACTCTAAACCTAAAAATTTCATAATGTTAAATTATGATTATTATTCAAATGTAAAGAAGTTTTTGGAGCTAAAACATTAACATACTTCCAAACTCTAGTAAATTTTTATGTTTAGAGCTACCAGACTGACAAACCGGAAACCTCATATAATATTGGAGTAAAATAACAGCATAACGTTTTTGTCATTCGTATGAGTGATGAGACCGGGAACCATTTTTATTTGCAACGAGGTATTCCATAATAATACTCAGGGGTGACCACATATATGTATTTTGATTCTCAATTGAGTATGATGTATGTACGAGTATGTGTCTATAGGCCACAATATCCAATTACTAACCATCAGGCTTAATATGTGCTCGCTTGTCACAATTATTTACTGTATAAACAGATACTACTAAAATTTACAATCCAAATATGAAATATGTTTAAGATTTTATATTTCTTTATAATCGAAAATCTGTATCTCAAGTCTTGACCTACGAATGTTAATCTTATGGATTTCTAATTGGTTAAAAAGCAAATCATTATTAAAGAACATGAAAATTCTACTTTTTGTTGTTGCGCCAGGAAAAGCAATCGTTTACATCAATTTATGCCAGTATTCGTCTCGATTCGATGAACTTTAGGGTCATCGTCTCATAAATCACAAGTCTGGCGTGTACGCCAACTGAATAAAAATATTTTAAAGACGACTTTACGCTTGCAAATAAAATCTATTATTGAAAATCCACAAACAAATGTTCTGCATTTTATTACTCAACTACGTCGAAGCACTATTCATTAAATAGCTTAAACTGGCTACATCGTTTCGACTATAAACTAACTAATATGATAAAAATAAATTTGTAAATTTTCTAAATCTGAAAATATAAATTTTGCTAGGTGTTCCCTGCGACTTCATCCGCGTGGAATTTATTGCCATTGGATTTCAGGTTTCAATTTTTTTTTGCGCGGAATCCTAATTATTTTCTTAAAATAAAAGTAGCCTAAGTTACTCCTTACAACATCAGCTATCTGCCAGTGAAAGTCCTATTAAAATCGGTTCACAGATTTTTGCGTGATGCGTGTTCAGACAGACGTCGTATAAGTGTTTTATTATAGTACTAGCTGGCCAGGCAGACGTTGTTCTGCCCTTTCCAACGACCCTTCCTATGAAAAAATCCTTAAATTCGTAAAAAAAATATTGAAGGTCACTTATCGGGATAAAAAGTATCTTACCTTTCAAGTTGGACCAAACTGCACACAGTGTACAAAATTTCATTGAAATCAGATCAATAGTTTCGGAGTTCATCGAGGACAAACAATGTGACACGTAATTTTTATATTTTTTTTATAGGATGAGGGTGACAAACGAACACACAGTCCACCTGATGGTAAGTGGTTGCTGCGGCCCATAGACATCTACATATATCCTCGACTACGAATCAAAATGCAGATGCGTTGTCACCCGTGAGGATTAAGATGGAATGCCTCATTTCCAGTAAAAAGGGTCTCCGGTGCTCTACACTTACCATACGAAACACAGCAGTGTTATGCTGCTATTTTACGCTGTTATTCTGTGAGAGCGTGGTCCTTCCCCGGTCGAGCCGACCCATTCGTGCTACAAGTATATTACTAATATAGCTGCATCATGGCTCTACCTTGAATAAAAATGAATGAATGACAAATATGAAAAAGACCAAGAATCAACAAATTTGATAAATTATTTTCTATAGTTACAGTAACATTATATAAGATGAGGTCATACATTTGACTATTGCATATCATTCAAATATTATATAAAATATAGAGAAATTGCGTTACCTCACGTAATGTACTCATTTCGCATTTAGGAAGTGGCAAATGACAAAGCACACGCAGTTTAACTATTTCAATAAGTAAGTAGAAAATAGCTCGAGGCGTCGCCAGAGCCGTAGTTAAAACGAATTTTCTCACGTATAATGTGACGGTAACAACATCAAGCGAATACGTGATGCTCATCATTTGTACGTGTTTTATTTGAAGTCCTTAGTTTCTTAAGCAAATATTCGCTATTCGATGCAATTTAAATAAATATACCTGAATAATACAACTCGTATTTTAATATATGAGACCCGCCTCACAATACCTCGGTATTATCAGGGATAAGCGCTCACCCTCGAATTTCACATCACCCGAACAAATCGAGTTCAATCACCCCCGGCACTAATGAAATTGTTAACACAGATTTTGCGCGTTACGAACGACGAACGTTGTGCGTACAGCAAAGGAGTGCAATAGTTTGCCAGCCTCTATTCGTCTCTCTGATTACAACAAGAGTGAATAGATATTAAATTAGGAATCGGATAATGTGTATTTAGAAATGGAAATATTAATATCACCAACAGATGGGATCGTAAAAAGCACTGGCTTATAATAAGTAAATTGTTTAAACTATGTGTTCAGCGACGAAATTAACGTCGTGAGGAAACTTGTTGATATATCTGAGAAATTAAAATTATTTTTAGAACTTTAACATACTCCACCAATGCGCAATTTCTTAATGATGATGAATTTTCTTACACCACCCGACACAATTTATTTAATCATATTTTAGTAACCTACTATCACGATGCAAATGAGAATAGCGTTAGTATTTTTCCTTAATTTTGTTTTCTTATTATTATACTTTTGTTTGACTGTATTAATTTTGTTTTACATTTCAAATATGTGTTAGTCTCCTTATTAGTATATGAAAAATAAGATTATTAAGATTGGTGTTCAATTTTATCATAATTATCATAACCCGTATTTTTAGTCGAAAAATATGCTTAGGCTCTTTCAAGATTTACCACATTGGCTAGTCTTGCCAGTAAACGCAGAACTGATACCTTTACGCTGATGATTGTTGCTCGTCATGATCAGTCCGTGAAGCTTATTTGACATTTTCGACTGGATATATTACCGTTGGTTGGTTTCCAGAACTGCATTAATTTATTACTAGAGTACGCAACGTAAAAAAGGTTGACATAGATTATAAACAGATGGCGTTTATTGTCAATGAAAAGTACTAAATGCACAAATTTATAAAATCTTGAACTTAAAATCTTACTCTTGCACAAAATCGTGGAATGTACAGCAGCGTTCTCTACGTGGTAGAGCCACTCTGCAACTATATTATGGTTCGGCTCGACCAGGGTAGGACCACGCTCTGACAGAATACCAGCGTACAATAGCAGCTTAATGCTGCTGTGTTTCGTATAGTGAGTGTAGAAAACCGGAGACCCTTTGCATTTTGATTCTTAATCGAGGATAAATGAAGATATCTATGGGCCACAGCATCCACTTACCATCAGATGGACTGTGTACTCGAGTTACTAATAGAAAACACTTAATATAGAATAATAACAGTTATGGATTTGAATATAGATTTATTTATTTAATTACTAAAAACATTTCATTAAGACGGCTTTAACCTCATCTATTATATAATAAGTCCCTTGTTAGACCAGTATTCAAATGTTTTATTTGGCAACATAACGCAATCAATGGGTACCTATATTTGTTTTACTTGAAAATAAAAAATATATGATAATATGGGATATGCGAACCAATGTTATTTTGTGAGTGAAAAATCATTCCTAGTCTTGTTCGAATCTTCTATTGGTTACTATAAGCAGCCTTTATTATTCCGGTGCCGTCTCAAAGCCATTGTCAGAATAATAAAAGTTGACACTATACACAGCCATTCGCTAAAGAAACTGACGAAATCACCACCCTTCCCTCCCCAAAAGCACCCTCTACCATTTACTGGAATAAAAAGATATTATATTTTCTACAAGACCTTTGAAGTCAATAATATTAGAATATGTAATATAGTAATTTTCTTTAAAATTCTTTGCTCCAGGTATTTAGATAAATATGTGTAATTTTTTAAATAATACCATTACATATTCACTTATTCATTTTAAATACCAAGATAACTAAGCTTTAGATGGAAATATTTGGATTAAAAACTGTCGTTGGTTTCGTAACTTTACATAAATACAAAAAATCAATAGAAATTAATCCACTATACGCGAGTATTTTAATAATATACCTTACAAGGAGATCAAACAAACATTATTATCAATAGTACAAAATATTATTTGTAGATTTTGTATTCTATTCGCGGTTTTCTTACGAAAATATTGTATTAATGTTATCTCTAAATTATAGTACAACAGTCTTCGTAAGAAAAGTCGTGAATAGAATACAAAATACATCTATGCATCTTAATTATCATTATCATCGCTTTTTCTGTTGTTACTGCTGGACATGGTTTTACCAACACTGCGCCATCTGGTATCCATTTTATGGAAACTTGTTAATGAAAGCCAATACTCTCACAATAATGCTGCTATCTATCACAAATCTGTGGTATTATGATTCAGCATATTGTAATAGTTTTTCCGCTATCAGTTAATCGTTAAAACCTCATTAGTTAATTTAAATAATTCGTGTTTGTTAGTTTAGATTAGTCAGTCCTAAATTAAAGAAATAAAAATTTTACATGTTAGCAATGTGTGTATTTCATTAATTGTGTAAATTGTATTTCCAAGAACAAAATGCTACACCACTGGACAATTTTTTTAGTTCAAGTTATTTATTTTCTCTAACGAGGTGCATCACAAATCTATTCGTAATTCTTGTTTCTATTCTATCTTAGTAGTATTTCCCATAGTTGACGTTTATGTTACAATGAGATGAAAAGGACTTAGAGTAATAACATCCATAAGGAGAAGGGTTAGTACAGTCTATAAAAACACAGCGGGAAATACCATTACTTTCACGTACACGGCTCGCGTACATACATTATCGAGATAATGGAAAATTTTCAAATACATTTTCATAATAACTTCTCATTTCACTCATTACAGATACATTACGAGTAAAACTTCCGAATTTTATGTTATATATAAATATTTAATATAATAGTTGTGGCATGTACCTTACAGTGGTGGTGTAAGTGCTAGAAAGACTTTAATATGGCCTTTAATGGAATTTAACTATGCCTTATTAATATTAGGTATAAAATAAAATCAGCAAAGAGAAATAAGCAAAGGGGAGCACCGTCAAACGTGCGAGACGTTTCTATTGCGATAACTAATCCGTCTGACAAATATGGGATATTATAACAAAAAGGTGAGACATCTAGCACTATGGAACCTTTTTCACCAATAAACTGTTTACGGAATGAAGAATTTGTATAATAAATAATAGTAGAGCAAAATTTATTTTTATAATTGACATATTTTATATTTTTACGTGGTAGAGCCATGCTGCAGCTATATTACTGGTATAGTCGTAGCATGAATGGGTCGGTTCGACCGGGGAAAGACCACGCTCTCAAAGAATACCAGCGTAAAATAGCAGCATAACGCTGCTGTGTTTCGTATGGTGAGTGTAGAGAACCGGAGACCCTTTTTTACTGGAAACGAGGCATTCCATTTTAGTCCTCACGGGTGACAACGCAACTGCATTTTGATTCGTAATCGAGGATAGATGTAGATGTCTATGGGCCACAGCAACCACTTACCATAAAGTGGACTGTGTGCTCGTTTGTCACCCTAATTCTATAAAAAAAAAACATACGCAAATTGCCCTTAGAAGCATAACAGATTTCTTATTGCTCAACACTTGTAGTAACGAACTTTTAACGATTTGTAACGAATAATTTAGCAATGTTGAATAATTTAAATCGTGTTGTATGTGATATAGCAGTTTAAATGTTCTAAGAAATAATAGAATTTCTTCGTCATGCGATTGAACAATTAAATACCAATTAACTTTAATGATCACACTAATAAATATGTTGCGTAACTTGTATTAGGAACGAGGTCGACAAAGGCGAAGTGAGAAATTCGTTCTGCGGAGAAAATTGCTTATTATTTTATATTATGCACTTAAGTCCTCCGCGAACAGAAACAAAGCTTCTTACCTCGTCTTGTATAAAAGATTGTGTAAAAAAAATAAAAAATACTTTTTGCTCCTTTAATTATAGGAAAATACAACATTTACATTCACTATGTAAAGTTAAATAATTAAAACAATATTACTTTGTATAAAAGTCGAACATTGAATAAAAAGTTAAAAAGGGAAACTAAGAAGAAAAAAAAGTAAAATAATTCCCACAATATAACTTCTGAAGTCGATGCTAAGACATAGTGTATCGAACAATTATGGGATCCACTTCAGAAGATAATTGGAAATAATTTTGTTCGTTTCGTATTTAAGGTCAGTTTTTTCTTTTTAATCGAACTTTAATTGTTTGCCCTTTTTGAATCGACTGATAAATATCGCAATCCAACGTTCAACTAGAATTTCGTCTAGTTACATATACATGAAATTATTTTTTTTTCACCCCTGAAGTATTTCATTTAATAAAAATAATAATTTAAGTTAGTTCAGCCTTTTCCGAGAAATCGGTGAATATTAAAAAATATTCGGTCAAAATAGAAAAAAATTAATAAGAACGTAATCATTAAGGTGTTTAAAAACAATAAACATACCTTCAAAAGTGTTTACAAAGATAAAATAATTTTTTGATGTACTTCTTTTTGTAATTTATATTTATACCCAATGTTCAGCAATGGAATTTTATTAGCTATAATAGATGGACATTTAGTAAAACAAGTGAAGTATACCTATTTATTTTAATAACAACACTTAATGCTTATTCTAAATTATTTGTATTTCAATTATTACATCTACATAGATATTACCATCACCGTTACAGCCTATGAAAGTTCACGGCTGAACATAGGCCTCGCCCAAAAACTTCGCCATTGAGGGGATTTTATTATACTATATATTTTCCCCAAATATTTGCTATAGTTGCCACGCTTGGGAAGCGGATTGGTAACCACAGTTTTTTTTTTTTTTTTGTCGTTATTAAGAAGACACTGCTGCCCATCTCCTGATTTGTTTCCCTTTATCGCCTCTTACGACACCCACGGGATGACATGGGGTTATACAGATATGACATAATTATAATTATAAACAATAACAGTAGTACATATTTGAAAATAAACCGCAATTCTTAAACTACATAAAACAGTCATAAGATAACAAATAAAACAAAATTGTTTTAATCCTATCCTTTTACACAAAAGCAACGCTAGTCTAGCTTTTATTGCTTTCGTAACGATATTAAAAACGATTGAGTGTCTCTTTAACATTCGATATCTCTTTGACATCGATAATACTCGATAAAATGCAATACGTGTTCAATCTGTTACTGAATACAAAACGAATTCAAAACACAATGTTCATTATTTGTAACAAAGCAAATGTCAGCGGAAGAATCACAAGGTTGTCTCGTCAGCACTGTTAGAAAAATACTCATATAAACAAAATATTAATCCCTAACGAGGTTCTTTATCAGAACATAAACATAAACTCCCACGCCTCTTACCCAGTGGGGCAGGCAGAGACTACGGACTTACTTCATGCTCGTCGGTTGAGGGTACTTTTAATTTGACACATCTTACATATCTATATATTATTATAAATTATATATTCAACATTAGCATCATAACATCTCATCCCATGTTCATTAAAGAAAGGCTGTCCCATATATATTATCACAAGATCCTTAGACAGCTGCATCCAACGACTACTTGAATTTTTCTTAAGATCATCACTCCTTCTATTAGAGCGAAAGGAACACTCGAATTTATCCTTGCTGATACGAAGCTGCAACTGTTATTTCGAGCAGTAAGGCCCACCCATTGCTACTTCAGAGCCTGCCAGGCCCGATGGGGTATGGGTGTGTCAGTTACTCGTGTTCTTTTACGGATGTTCAATAACGAGGGTAGATTTTAAAAATTGAGCTTCTTCAATGTGTTATAGATAACCATAGACATAGAGAAGGTTATAACTAACGATTACATTTGTTTTAAAACTTAAGCCAATCTTACATTATTGACGGCTGTTAGTGCGATGATAAAAGAAATTGACGGGGGAAATATAACCTTATCATGTTAAAAAATAAATTCATTCTTTCCAAAAATGTTTACAAGCGGTTTTTAAAAACATAATCATTTTACAGTTGCGGCGTTAGATTAAAAAAAACTTGAGATCATTACTTTAATTTAATTTAAGTAACGTTTTTTTTTTAATAAAACAGGTACTTTAGTTAAGCAAAGTAAAGGGACAAAGTTAATTGACTAGGCAAAATTTGATACCCTAATCGTAAAATGTGCCACTTAATTCTTAAATATTCTGCCAAGAGGCTTATAACCGATTATTATGTGGAGTAAGCACTTAAAATAGGTACAATTAACTGGTGTTTTTGGTTTAAAACCTTGTTTTTACTTCTAATTAAAATACATAAAAATAAAGTTCACTTCATACAAGCTAACTCTACAGCTTGTATTAGATTTCTCTCAAGTTGGGGAGACCAATTACCAAAAATTTGGCCATTTACAGGCTACCTTGTACTATTAAGTATTCCATGGCTATAGTGTAATAGCTGTCGTAGTTCAAGCGCTGACCTGAGCTATCTGGGTTCGATTCTGCCGGCATCAAAGAAATTGTTAATTTCAATTTACATGGGTAGATGTCGCAAGAGGCGGCAGTCGCAATGATATAGGAAATGGACAGTAGCATCTTCCTGATAGCAACACAAATTAATAAAAAAACCGTTGTTGCCAACCCGCCCAACAAGCATGGCAACTATGTTTTTTTTTATAAGATAGGGTAACAAACGAGTACACAGTCCACCTGATGGTAAGTGGTTACTGTGACCCATAGACATCTACATCTATCCTCAATAAAGACTCAAAATGCAGATGCGTTGTCACCCGTGAGGACTAAGATGGAATGCCTCTTTTCCAGTAAAAAGGGTCTCCGGTTCTCTACACTCACTATACGAAACACAGCAGCGTTAAGCTGCTATTTTACGCTGGTATTCTGTGAGAGCGTGGTCCTTCCCCGGTCGAGCCGACCCATTTGTGCTACAACTATACTACTAATATAGCTGCAGCGTGGCTCTACCACGGTGAATAATGAATAGCCCCCTATGCCACGCCTCATAAGGCATTCTATTCCTTCTATGAGGGAGGCTTAATTTTAGCAGTGGTAATTTGATAGGCTCTAAACTGTCAAAAATGAATTAAATTTTAAATACTAATTTACAACATGCATTACGGTGAAGGAAAACATTACTATATTTTTTTTATTTGTAAATGAAACTTTTAAAATAAAAATAGTTCACTTGTAAGTTTCTAGTCGCTTTTTCTTACAAGGTCTATCGAAGTACATAGAAGCTTTAAAATAAGTGCTTTAAAAAAGACTAATTTTGAATATAAATGTTTTCACTGGAGTTGACTTAACATTGTGAGGAAATATACATGTGAAGAATATGAATAATAAAATATGAAGACGTAAAATGTGATAACACGCACTAGAGCACACAATAGACTCGCTTTGCACTTCGACTTCGCTCAATAACCTCTTAGGAATAAGAGTCTATACTTATGTTTTATAACTATGATAAGGAATAATAAGCGAATGTCATTTTATCTGCCATTGCAAACTTCAATTATAGTTGCGTTACTCCTTTTCTAAAACTAAAACCAACATTTGTTTAAGTTATCGATGACACATCAAATAATTCATTCAGCGAAAACCTTGAACTTTTAACTTCGTTATGCCAACTTACCTGTTTTACTCTATACTGGTTGAGTCATTTCAAAACGAGCATTTATTCTGTATACAAATATGTTTTAGGTAGCAAAAACTAATTATACGTTTATGTTTTTCATATTTTTCATTAATATAATTTAATTAATACAGGACAATATATTATTACATCAAATATATTATTATGTATGGTACAAACAAACAGGTGAGCAGGGGCAGATTTAAGTCAGGATAACAAACTAAGCTAGGCGTTCTTGAAGCTTATACAATGACTTATTTTAAAATTCAAGAACATGAAAAGGCTTTACGTTTATCGTCAAACAATTTTTAAGAATTTTAGGATCTAGCAGAATTGAAAAACAAAAACATGACTAATTGTAAAAAACGTCGATAAAATAACACCAATAAACACCGGGTAAGAGCGATGGCCATTTTGCCTTAACCCAATAAACTATTATAATTTCACAAAAGCAACTTTAATAATTGTAAAGTGACATATAAAAATATCAAAGTTTATGTAAAACATACAAAAAAATAAATGCAAGCATGTATCAGCACAGAATAAATAATAGTACAAGAAATCAGGAGGAAAACCCACGACCTAACAAGGATACAACTTCAAATGACTCACACTTTAATAAAGCTTTCGTATTTCAACAACTTTTATTTATAAATAATTTATATAAACTCTCATAAGCAATATATTATACATATTTCAATATCTTACTCTGGTGATAAAGCAAAATACTTTTTCCATTAAATATTATACGAAAGGGTTGTGTGAATCACATGATATGGGGCGCTTGCTTTTAGAAAAGTTATTTGCGTTATATATTAAAGAACTTATTCTGTTATTTTACTATCACTACTAACTCTATATAGAACCCCGCTTTTCAAAATGTTCTTCGTATGCAGCTTTTAGTTTTATGTTTAAAGTTATTTTTACAATTATTTGATTCCAGAGATCCGGCAGCGATTGGTTTTCTTTTATAGCATAAATGAAAAAAGGAAAAATATCATTCTTCTCGAAATACTGAAATTGGGTACCTATTTATTTGAGTGGCTCCCGATAACATCTTGTAGATGGTTGGATAGATGCTTAATTTGGTAATAAAACTTTTATTACAATTACGTATAGCTGGTAACACTCCACTGTTGCGTTATAATACAGTTTATGTAAGAAAAGGGCTTGAAACAGGAAATAAGCAGCAACATCTTCCTGATAACAAGCCTTCCTAGCGTGGGAACTATGGCAAATATTTCTTATATAAGGCAATTTATGGAGGGGACCTGAATTGAGCAGTGGAATTTTGATTATAATAAATGAATGGTAAAAAAACAGGCTTTGAAAGAAAGATAAGCTTGACAGGAATTGATGCTATTAAAATTAATAAGCTTCAGTAAAAAAAAACTCTGGTGCAAAACGAATTTAAAAATGAATTTTCTCAAATTTTCTTCAAGTACGAGTAAATGTTTATTGCCAATTTGGCGAATAAATTATATACGTTTTTACGTATTTTATACTTTCCCGCAATATCTCTACGTTCAACTTAAAGATAATGTAATTTGTTTACTGTTAATGCAAAGAAAATGTAGGGAAGTTAAACAAAAAATATACTGGATGTCAAAGCAAAGAGCTTTTCTGTCGGTCCGCTTGAGAGAGCACGGGACATCACTGTGTCTCGTTAGCCCCATTCATTCCCTCGCTTTCGCGGACTTTAGGAACTGCGGAGGTTTTTGTACTGTTGGCTATTATTTACGCGTGGCTCGTTCGTCCAAAGGTTTGACTTTTATGGCTACACATTTTGAGCGCCTTAACGAACTTCATAGTAATATCCCACCCAGCCGTACAACCAATTAGAAAACGTGTTTGTATAGTATTTATAGGTACAATACTAGTCCAGAAACCGTTTAAAAATAAACAATAACGCTTCGCGTTATGAGGCGTGCAGATTTCAACCTTAATTACTAAATGTGCAATACCAAAAGTGAAGTTTGAAAAGATTGAATCTACATATTTTTGACAGTTATATATATAATCATTCATAATATGGGTATGAGTCTCAAAATATTCGTAAAAACCATACTTAATAGAATACAAGACGTTTCTTTTTACAATATTCTTATTTCCAATAACAAAAGTCTTGCTATATAAAGTATTGACATTTAGTTCGAAGTGTGTTCACGATTAAGGTGATACCGGTTGGCCTTGCGCAAAAATATTTCATACAAGAACATCCTCATTCGGAATTTTAAGCCAACAAAAATGTCTTTCTCAAAGGTGGGTTTATTACACTACTACTACAGAGGCTCGACTTGATTTTAAGTACGGGTATACATACACTATTTGTACGTATATACATGTACAATACCATTTACAGACAATACTTATCCATTTACATACCAACCTACGGTTTACACGGTATTCAAATATTCAACCGTTATTAATTATACTATTTAGTATTTTAATAATTTATTTTTCGCCATTGTTATGTATATTTTTTTCTACCTCTTTTAACCGCGATGTCGTCCAAAAAGTTTTAAAATGGAGTAAGAAGTTAATCATAATAATATGATAGTGCCTAAGTTATATCCAGTAAGAGTCCGTATTGTATGAGTTTCTAACAATTTGTATTTATACTGTTCCAACAATTACTAATGTCTGGCAAATTCCGAGACAAAACAATGTCAAAATTCACAAGAAATTAATCGAGAAAAATTCCTTTGAAACACATGACACGACCAAGAATTCCGTCCGTTCTCTTTGTTAACCAGAGTCAAAGATTGTATTCAACACAAATGTTTACTTTGATGACTCAAAGGTCTCAGGTAGTTCATTTTTTTGAAAGAGTTTCGACTAAGCCAGGTTAGTGATAATAATCCTTTTAAAACTGCTTTAAACTGTAGCTTTATATAGAACTATAGATAGTGAATCATCATGTTGTCTTAACGTCCTCGACCTAACGAGCTTCTAAAATAAGACAACATGCAGTAAATTTAAATCAAAATATAAGAAGTTGCAACATGTTATAATTTCATTCTCATTATGTAATTACATTTTGAACGTCATTTGTATAAATTAGATGCTCTTAAACTGATAGTATTAAGGGCGGCGCGAAAATTAGAGACGGTTGGTTAATTTATTAATTTATAGTCATTAAATCTTTTGCAACAAATTTCTCAAAATATGCCTTAATTTATTTATAGAATAATTAATATTTAAAATGTCTAACAAACAATTATGAAATTGCTGCTATATAAATTTTCATTAGTTTAAATCTAACCTCTGTCGCCGGACGGAGTTTGAAGGTCTTGCCTAACAAATTAGTTTTTTATATAGTTCATTTGAGTTTGTTTTTGTAAGCCACAAAATTCTTTTTAAATATACAAACGATTATCACTTGCGATTGTTGTCGCTTCGTAAAACTCCATTGTTCTTAAAAGACAAAAGAAAGTAGGACATATTAATGTTATTCTCATAATTAATCATGGGAATTGTACATCTTCGTTAGAATCTTTAAATCAAAATATTATATATCTATATCTATTTCAATATTTGTTTTGGTAATAAATCCTTAAATAATGGAGATAGTACTATTATTTCATAAGGAGAAATTGTTTTGTTACTTTGTGAATCTTAAATTACTATGCAATTTTTTTCAAGTGAAGTGAAAACTTCTTTAGCGGCGTTGTGCACTTTTTTTGTAATGGGTAAAAAATGTTAAACTCGCGTCAGGTCACGTGTCCTGATCGAAAATTCGTAAGACGGACGGAGAGTAGACCGCCGGCGCGGTGTAGGAGAGGAAGTTAGGTTTAATTAATTTTCATTTATTAATTAATATAATTTTATTATTAAGATTAGGTTGCGATCGAGTCTACTGTACTGCTTGACGAAATTATTAATATAGATACATATGTACTTACACATTATAGATGTAATATTTGTAATATGTTTATACTTTATAGCATTAACCTATATTTACATAACATCACAATAAGCACATGTGCGGTGTAGGTTTACCAAACAAATAATTTCGAATGAAAATAAATGAAATAAGATAATAATAAATAATCTCCGCTATTCCAAAATATCAAAAATGCACAACGTTAATATTCAAGTTTTCACTTCTGCCGGCACTCCCGGAGTGCAACCCGTCGTTATTATTTTCTTAAAGTATCAAACAAAGTAACCTTACGTAATCCTGTGTAAATTTTAAACTTAGACTAGGCCATAATTGAAATTAAAAGACAAACATTAATCTAGCTATTAGCTATTAAGAAATATTCCGTGATTAATTTTAGGAATTGATAGAGGAAACATTAATAACCGCTTTTAAATCTTAGCACATTTTAAAATAATTGTGCAATTCGGCTACTTTATTACGTAATTTTAAATGACGATATAAAATAAACGTTTCTTTTAAATAGGTAATATTCGAGTTCAACAAATATTTTCGTGCGTCGTAAATTATTTTTATTGGAGTTGGTCTAATTTTCTTATACCATTTACTAGCGAAGTGCCGCCAAATATTTTAATGGAAAGTGATTGCAAGTCAGAAGATAACGTTTCTGCTCCTGAATTTTATGAGTCTTTTCACAAATGCCTTTTTGCGAAATTGCCAAAAATTGCACCACACAAAACGCTAAGCAGACCGACTAATAATTAAAAATTTAAAATTTTGTACAGCCGACTTCAATAAAGCGACTTCAATATAGGTTATTTAAGAATAACTCAATAACCATTGGTCTGACCTTGATCAAATTCATATGGGACCACACGAGAACTATCAGCTTTCATATAAAAAAAGATTCATCGAAATCGGTTCACCCAGTACAAAGTTATGAGGTAACACACATAAAAAAAAACGAAGAAAAAAAAACATACACTCGAATTGAGTACCGTCTCCTTTTTGGAAGTCGGCAGAAAAGCATGTAATAATTTCACATTCTGAAGTCGCGGCTTTAATTATTAACACTACGTCCTAACACCGATTTGAGAATGTGAAATTATTTTACTCATTTAATGATTTGAAGTCGGCTTTTACTTTTTAATATAAAATTTTTTTTGACTTAAACATTTTATAAGGATTTCAATTGGGTATGCACTTGACGGAACGGAAACATAGTAGGTTTAGAATAGGGTTAAATGACCGTTAACACTATCCTAATACTTACTGTATCAGTAACCAATTGGCCAATTGTTATTTGTGTCATGTCGCATGCCTATGGCGTGGCGAGAGCTCAATGCGTAAAACATCTAACGGTGTCGGTTCAATGAACGAAAAGTGATGCTACTGCTAATAATAATAGCGACACCTGTCGTTGTTGAAGGGAAGCATTATCGATATCCTACCATATGTTTAATTAGAACATGCTCGCTATCGTAAACGCATTTCAATTACAATGTACGAGTACTAACTTTGAGTTTTTGGGCATCTGATTGCATTAAAATAGACTTTATCATCCTTTAGGGGTTCCTTCCTCGCCTCGAAAGGAAAATACGGAAGCCTCATAGGATCGCTCTCTTGTCCGTTCATTTGTCCGTCTATCAATGCCCTTTTTCGCGGGAGCGGGTGGAGATATCAAGTTGAAATAATTAGTAGCAAATGCTTACGTATACTGTCCCTTAGAGATGTAAAAATATCAAGCTCCAAAGTCAACGCATGTAAATGATATAGCTATTTATGTCACATATTATGATACTCGAAAACTTACTTATCAAGACATACTACTACCCATTAACCTAAAATCATAAAATTTGGCAAGAAGCAAGGTACTTGCGTCAGCGCAAGTAAATTAAATAACACGCAAATCAGTAATTTGTAGTTGAATCACATTAAAACAGTTTTGCGATTAATGGATTTATAAATGGAGCATCGCCCCTGATGTATATGTATGAGTGAATTTTTTTCCACTGTAAATTAAGTTTGTCCTTGATATTTTTGTTAGATCAATGTTCGTAGGTTACTTTAAATAAGTTACATAATTAATTTTATTCTGAACCCCCAGGGCGTAAGTCCCACACGCACTTTTCCGGTTTTTTAATTGCACGAAACATGCCAGCGTGTATTATAAAATTAAAGTAATTGTAATATATATAAAAATCTAATTGTAAATTCAACATTGATCCGATTTGATTGCAAGAAACATATCTCTTCGTTTCGAGAAGTTTGCTCAAATAGGATTAGTTTCACCACTAAAATACTTTTACTGTGAGTATACTTACACAACTAGTTTCCAAGTGTTGACTTCCCATTTTCTAACGACATTTTTTCCTCTAAGTACTTAAAGACACGGCCTTCTTAAGCTTAGCTGTAAGGAGTGAAAACATTGCCACTATTTTCTAATATACACTATGTTCATCAGAAAATTAACCTTGTGATAAATGTTTAACACTAATTACTAAACTAAATTTATGGGAGTAAATGTAATTATTGAAATATATTCTTTAGTTCACAACGAACAGTGTGGAAATTTTTACAAAAAATTCACTGACGGTACTAGGGTTACCATATCTCAGGATTTGTTCTGAGATTTCAGGATTTTTGGGCTCTTCTCAGGATTGCGGCTGGATTTTGTAAATCTCATGAAATCTCAGGATTTTTAGAATTTTCAATACAATATAGCTTATATTTTAAAGATCTCTAATAAAAAGTTAAACAATCAAAAATAGATCTTCGTTTGGTAAAAATTTCACAATTAAAACCAAAACTTATTTATCCAAGTAGACTATTATTACTGGTTACTTAAACAGTTTTATCATAATTAATATGTGAAGATACCTTTTTAAGTAAGGTTTTTTTTCTTTTATTTTTGATTTATAAAATGCCCCACATGTTAAACTCTTCAAATTATATTGAATTAAAAGTATAGCTCGAACTGAAGACACCGTTAGTCGGTTTCTTTCATTCGACTTTCATTTATATATATATATATATATATATATATATATATATATATATATATATACATATATTCAATAATAGAAAAACGTCTTTCTGCGTTTGCATTCTGGGCAGCTGTAATTGCAAATATATATTGACAAATACGCATTATCTCTGGTAAGCGGGAAATAGGTACCTCTTGTCTTGAAAATGGTTAAAGCATGGTATTGTGTATTTCATTTTAAATTGAGATTGATTGATGATGATGATTTACTTGAGTATGGTTAAAACAGTCAAAGCTTCGCAATGGGGTAGAACTGTGTGAGTTTGCGACACTGCTGTCATAAGAGCGGTGCCCCCCCCCCCCCCCCGCCCTTTAGTACGATGTGCAACGCATTAGCGAGGTCCACAGTGTACAAAAACGATAATATTATGCCTTTTTTCAAATTGTTAAGTACGTTGGAGAGAAATTTCTCAAACTAAAAAATCCCACGATTTTTCAATTGAAATCAAGGCTTTTCTCCGGACTTTTGATTTTTTCATCTGGTAACCCTAGACGGTACTGATTGTTTCTAGACAATCAGAAACTACCAGTGACGTAGCACCTGCAAGGAACTATTAAGGAAACACTCGACTCACATTTTGTCATCCTTATTGAATACAAATATGACACACTAATCTACATACACATTTATAATAACTTTTAGCTGAGCAAAAACTTAAAGCTGACTGCTACTACGTGCGTAAGTATTGTGCGCCAATGCATTTTATTTTTAACAATATTGCGAAGGTTAGTTAGCCGATTTAGCAGACTTTTATTTATCATTATTTTCACTTTAGTATCATTTAAATTTTAAACAGAGCCTATGGAACGCTTATATTTTTATTTTTTAAAAGAATTCAATTTAAAAATAAAAATATAAGGCGCAATTCACCTTTATAAAATATTCAAATAACTCCTCCCTCTTTTCAACCGTGAACGTTTTGTGTCAACTCTTTCACTTCGGAGTATGAATATGGAAGTCGCGTACAACTCCATATTGGAAGGGAGAGATAGAAAAAGGCTGTAACTGTAAAACAGTCAACGGACGAATGTCACTGACAATGAGAAGGCGCGTTCCATTTTAGGCGATCGTCACGTATGCTGTACGTACGTGGATAGTTTGCCGGGTCGAGCCTAAGCAGGGCACGTTTAAACTTTCCAAAGCATCAAACAAATGATCCACAAATATCAGTCTGCGATAAACCACATATCTGCCATAATTTCGTGGATTAGGCTTCTATTTGAGTGTCACACATTTACATTATAAGTAAAGTAAATCGATGTCTTTCAACCATTACAGCCTATAAAAGTCCACTATGAATATAGGCCTCCCCCATAGTTTGCCTCATAGGGAGAATTTTGCCATAGATGCCACGCTTGGCAAGCGGGTTGGCAACCACAGTTTTGTTTTATTTTGAGTTGTTATTATAAATATACTGCTGCCTATATATAATTTTCCCTCTGTCGCCTTTGGCGACACCCTCGGGACGATATGTGATAGTGAATATTCTCACACTGCCACTACACGGTGTCTTACTTTTTTATGTTTGATTAATTTCTTACTTTTATATTTTTATTTTACTCGAAAAGAATACATTTTACTTGCTTTGCAAATATGAATATTTAACATCAAAGGTGATTTAACTTCCGCCATCTTGTGTTCTACAATCTGCCACGAAAGCATTCCGTTACGTGGAGTGAACAAGCCCCGCCGGCAGAAACCGCTACCGCGAGATATTTGCTTGATTTAACTTTGCGCCGTAATACCATATTAAAGTGATCATAAAATATTATTTTGAATAATATTTCAGTTAAAAAACATATTAATACAAATGTTATTCTTTAATTATTTACAGCAATAACCTTAAATATAATAATCAGTTTACAATTACATGATCGTTTATTTTAATGATAATCGAAAATGTTTGAGAAAGGAAAATTAGCGTTAGAAAACTAATATGTCTAGAAAATTTAAAAAAAAATTAGCAAGGACATGTAAGTTCGCCAATTAGTATTAAAGCAGCGGTCTTTTTCTAACGTAGCTGCAGGATATACATCATACATATTGTTACTTAACTTTTTCTTGTTTATAGCTTGAGGGCTATAAAACTTGGGCTTACACAGGATATTAAGATAAGAAAAGTCAAGTTCCCCTAGTTCACAAATACTTTCAACACTATAATATATCCATCACATCTAAAAATTTATGTTCGTAACTATTTCTAAGTACCGCCGGGTTCGAAGCCGATAAAAGAATACTATTGGAGTATCAGAATAATACCTATGCTATCTAGATATTATTTTTAATATTCCGAGAAACGAGCTGACAGTCCTGAATGCAACCTGATGGTAAATGTCTACTAAATTTGGACTTTGCAACCAACCTATTCGTAATAGAGCCAAGCTTCAGATATATTTTGGCTACGCCATGGTGTCCACTTGGCCAGGAAAGGACCACGATCACACAGAATAGCAGCATAAAGCTGCTGGTTTCTAAGTGGTGAGTGACGAAAATTGGAGACCTTTTACTGGTATTATATTTTCAATAACCCGAGGCTCGTTTGTCATCCAAACTTCTTAAAAGAAACTTCAACCAAGTTAGAAATGAGTTCCAAGTTATTACAATCCTTGGTAATTAAGCTCCAAACGAAGACATTTACACAAAATATAAATCAAAATCCATTAATTTTAATATACAAGCCACGCATCTGCCAACGTTTCCGCACAGTTTGCTCCCGTGTCCAAATGTTGCGACGGATGATATCTGCAAAATAGATTATTGCCGTGCTGTTACATCGACACTACGTGAATATCACAGTTATCGTTTCCGTAGCGTCAACAGATAACATATTAATTATAATAAAGTGCATAGTGAAGATAAAATGCAGATACAGCGATATTTAATAACTGTTCCTACAAATTTATTTTCGCCATAAAATACAAACATTATCGTCTAGAGTCTAGACAAATAAGAGAATGTGTTAGATCTACAGAATTTCCAATAAGAATACAAAATTATTGCGCGTTTTAAGCGTTCAAATACATTGAGTAAAGAAAAAGTGATACCTCTCACTTTCTTCGAAATACAGCTCAAATTAAATCCCACGGCACGTGTGTTAGACGTGAAAGTGAATATTCGACAATTGCCGGTGAATTCTAACCGTCCGTTCTATAATTACTGCCTACTTGTTATTGCCATTGATTATTATCTGTCGAATTATTAGCCAACTTTCCCACCAAACTATCGTTTTGCGAATCAATTATTGTTTTGTATACAGACCGAATCCTATATAACGATGTAGGTAATGCTCATTGAACAATTTGAGAATTACAAATTAATGATTTATAATGTTTATAACGACGATGACTAAAATTCTTTTTAATATTAGTGAAGTTAATTAACAATAGCTTAAGGGATCATTACGAACACGTTTGCCAAGTATAAATACTCAACCTTTGCTTGGATTTTCATTAGTTTATGTCACTAAAGTGTAAGTTAAGTTCTCTGTGCTAAGAACAATGAAATAGTTTTAAAATACAAAATTATTAAAGATATTAATGACAAAAGCGCAAAAACTGCGTAAAAGTGCTTAAAAGTGAGGTAAATATTAATTTCCAAATTTATTGCCTTTTTTATAATTATATTATGTTGGTCCAATTTTTAAGAAATTAAAAAATCGCGCCACTTTCTTAAACTTCAAAATTATGACAAACTTTCCACTTTCGTTCGATAACCACAAAGAAAATATTACAAAAGAAAGTTTAATAAAATTGAATAGATTAAAAAGACTCGACGCTGGTCATTATATAAGACTTCTTTCACGACAGTGTGCTTAAGAATCTGCGGCTTATTGGAACATATCCACTTTAGTCACGAGCCCCGATCTCGAATCCCAATTCAGTTTAATATTTGTATTTGTATTAGTCATTCGTTTTCAGGTCTGGTAAAAATAATAAAAATATCCACTACCCTATATCATCCCGTGGGTGTCGTAAGAGGCGACAGAGGGAAACTAATCAGGAGACGGACAGCAGCGTCTTCCTAATAACGACTACAAATAAAAAATTGCAGTTGCCAACCCGCTTGCCAAGCGTGACAACTATAGCAAATATCCTCCGTATGTGGAATCTATGTTCAACAGTGGATTTAAATAAGCTGTAACAGTAACCGTTTCAGGTCTGAACCCCGAGCATGAGTTTTCTATCATATTATAGAATTTGTATCACATTCGAGTGACTTTGAATGACATAACATAGTTTAATTTACTTCCGACATGGGCGTTGTTCCATATTTCAATACAATGTTAGTCAATGACGACGTGAAAACTTAGTTATAGAAAATATAATTCATATAATTTCAGTAGTTTAATAAATCCTCTAGTTGAGAACATATGAGTAGGTATTTTTGTTTAACCGGTACATGTTACGATCGATGTAGTGAAAAAAAATCAGTATTATTCATTACCTAATAAAAATATTACATCAAAAATAATATGAGAGTATATTTATTGTAAAATCTAAATATTATTACACTAACTTCAGATCATAATATATTGCAGTAACTTGATATAATTTTTAACTTATTAATAGCCATTGCTTGACTACATCATATTCCTTTTTGTTTTAACCGACTTTTATAAGGAGGAGGTACTCAATTCGACTTTATTATATGTATTACCTCACAACTTTTTTCTAGGTAACCAGATTTCTACGGTTCTTTTTTATTTGAAGACTGGTGCTTCTCATGTGATCCCATATAAATTTGATCAAGGTCTGACCAATAGTTTTTGAGTTATCCTTAATAATTTTTATTGTAGTCGGTTGTTGTCGATTCGTAGATGACCATGGCCATCTCCAATTGTTGGGGTGCAGTGCCAGTTGTCACTTTTGACGCTGCTGCCCGCCGCCAGTCTCGTGACTTTACGTTTGGCGTAAATAAGATCGTATATCGCCGTTTATTTTCTGATTTTTCTATCATTTCTCATAGTTTTAGACCCTTTTTACTGGAAATGAGACATTCCATCTTAGTCCTCATCGGTGACAACGCATGTGCATTTTGATTTGTAATAGAGGATAGATGTAGATGTCTATGGGCCGCAGCAGCCACTTACCATCAGGTGAACTGCGTGCTCGTTTATCATCCTAATTCTATAAAAAAAAAAATTGCCTCTTACAACCCTAATGGGATGAAATGAGATAGTGGTTTCTCTAACGTATTAGAAATTTTATTTAAACCCAACATTTATGACGCAAACTATAAAATTTAATATGATGACTAACTTGATATCATATTATTATGTATTAAAAATTTTATTCTACCCTTCCATTTGTTACCTAAAATATAAAAATCTTGATAGGCATAAAAAATCAATCTCATTCTAACCGACGATTTTAGAATATAGGCACCTAAATTTCTATGAAAAGTAATGTCGAAGTTAACGTTCGTGAGCTGCTATTCAATTATAATAAACTTTGGTGACAAAAATTTCGCGCCCAACGCTACAGCGTGTAAGTAAGCCTGAAGTGTTTTATGATACAATAACATTAAAATTCTATGCGGCACTACGGAATTCCCGTTGTGTTAAGAATCCAGTTTTGGACAGGAATGCGTTACCGTAAATCACTTAACACCAATCAATAGGTTGCGTTTTTCAGGTGTAATAAAATTACTTTTACCAACCGACGCCATTATTAACGAACAAACGTTTTCAAATAGGTATTAAATTTGTAGTTTGTGATAAATTGTTTAACAACTTTGTAAAATATAAGAAATGTTTCGTAAAATGCACTATTATAGATTCGCTGAGATATATTTTGCAGTACAGACTTTAAAAGGTTTCGTAGTTTATCATCTAATTATTATAAACTTTCCCCACGTTTCTCCAACGGAATATTTTTCTTTATAGTAAGACAGTCGTTCACATAGTGAAAGAACTTCAATATAGACGTTTATACATTTAAATTTGGAAGGGTCATACATATTTTGAAGCGGCCTTCTTTTGTGGCAGTTGTAATGTAGCAAACACATTTTAATGCGTCAATTCACAGCAGCAAAGAAGTTACTAAAAGCGTGAGAGAAAACGTATTTCGACACCCTTCTATTCTCTATGTTAGCAATATCACATAAGCAGGTCAGTTTGAGGCAATATTCACATTATGACAATGGTCAATTAAGTAGCGCGTCGGTCCAATTTAGCTATATAACCATCTGTGGGAAATCACCGAATTATAAGCTAGGATTTTGGCAGCAATATTAAATGTTACTCTACATTTATTCATAGACATTAATGCAATTACTGAAGCCAATATATTTTAGATTTTCTTTTATTGTCGAAGTAAACCCAGTTTAGTGTACGTACCGTACCGGCCGTCCCTGGACCTGCATGTAGGGTACCAGGGCCTGGCATTGGATATACGGTTGCAAATGTTTATAAATCTTGATTTTTACAAAAATGTCCGGTTTTCAGCTGGATTATCGGTAATAAGACTCGATAGATTATATTATTACGTTTGCTTACATGTAGGGTTACCAGGGCCTGGAATTGGAGATCCGGTTGCAGATGTTTAAAAATCCCGATTTTTACAAAAATGTCCAGTTTTCAGCTGTATAGCAGGCATGGAGAATTGCATGGTCTTAATGGAAATGCTGGCGGTTGCCGGTTTTGGCTCTTAAAATCCAGACCATCAAGACCTTAGACGGGTTTATCCAGTGAGATGGTAACGTGCGGCGTGCGGGTTGCCAGTAACATATAGATCTTATACGCGGTTCAGTGGGGCTTATACTGGTCATGAAGAATCTCAAGGTCACTCAGCAAGCCATGGAAAGGGCTATGCTCAGAATTCTCTGCGTAAAACACTTCGTTATGAAAGAATCCGCAGTAGAACCAAAATAACTGACATAGCGCAACGGATCATTAAGCTAAAGTGTAAATAGACTAACTATCCACGAACTCGAAGCTCAAAGTAGGTCATTCTGGAGTGACAGCCACGTACTTATAACCGAAGTGTAGGATGGCTATCCACTAGCTGGAGTAACGACCTGATAAGAGATGCATGAAGTTGATGTATACAGGTAGCCCATAGACATCTACATCTATCCTCGTTGACGAATCAAAATGCAGATGCGTTGTCACCCGTGAGGCTTAAGATGGAATGCTTCGTTTCCAGTAAAAAGGGTCTCCAGTTCTCTACACTCACTATACGAAACACAACAGCGTTAAGCTGCTATTTTACGCTGGTATTCTGTGAGAGCGTGATCTTTCCCCGGTCGAGCCGACTCATTCGTGCTACAACTATACCAGTAAATTGCTGCAGCATGGCTCTACCACGTAAACAAAAATATTCAGGTATTGTAATATTTCTTAAACCAAAAAAAAGGCACTTAGTTTAAACTCATTTAATAAATAATTAGTGATTTATAGCATGGTTAATCTGTATTTAATATTGTATTCTTGTTATAGTTCTAATTAAATACTTAAGCATCGTAACTACTAGATATAACTGCTCATTACCAGGGGTTGGTAGCGACCTTTTATTAATAGAACTTAATACAGCTATTTCCTAAAATACGCAACCCTAATTATCCCAACTTTCCGTTCATTACATTATATTATAATGAAGTTTGGGTTAACACGAAGGTCGTATTCTAACAACCAATTTAACCCAATTATTTGCGGAGGAAAACTAATATAAGATATTATATTGTATTTTTAATATTTTGTTTAAGCATGAGTTTACTTGTTAACCTTTTTTTTAAACATTTGAAGTTTTAAAATGTTTTATAAAAATATTTATTTTTGCTAATCTACAGCTTTATTAGTACTCTTTCTATAAAATTTATGAAATACGTCTCCCTTCTTTTCAAAACTTATATTATGAATAATATATCTATACTGAGCAATAGGTTATTATATTAAGTTTTGTAATATAATAAGACGCAAGAACCATCGTATTCTCCTTGATTTTCACTAGTCCTACATTTTTATAAAGTTATTAAAACGCTTATACATACTCATACGACTTTATGTTTACAACGTATATAGATATATATTTCACGCTGACGTGAACACAGCATTTTTAAATACAATGGAGAGGTGAAGAGGCGCTCTCAGGCGTCGTGAGAATGGGCTACGGGGCCACATCGTCAAAGAAACATGTCAAATCACAAGGAAGCCTCTTAAAACTTCTATAGTTTTCCTTTTTTATAAATTATTATCTATACAATTAAGTAAAAAAATAAACTAAATAAAAGACAAAAAATATTGATGCAAGAACTGACTGTAGAATTAACTTCAACCTGCATAATATTTTTTTCAACGTTAGCTAACTCACATTATTATTGGTGGTGAGTGCAGGTGGCCGGAGGCCCTTTTTACTGAAAATGAGGCATTCCATCTTAGTCCTGACGGGTGACAATGCATCTGCATTTTGATTTGTAATAGAGGATAGATGTAGATGTCTATGGGCCGCAGCAACCACTTACCATCAAGTGAACTGTGTGCTCGTTTGTCACCCTTATCCTATAAAAAAATTATTTAAGTTTTAAATGAAAAAAATAGCTAAATAAAATTTAAATACCTTAAAAACACTAAGAATACCTCATATTGTAATAGAACTTTTATATAACGAATTCAACACGGAACTATAACTAACTATGACACATATGACGGAAAGGAATACGGACTCTTCTGAAATCGGATAATCAAATATTCAAGTCTGGCTTACTCTTTTAATTACCTATAACACAGTGTTATATTGTGTCCATATTTACATTTTAACACAAATACTATGAACAAAATCAAAATTTATTACATAAATATGAGACAATCAGGCTTGCAATGTGGAGGAGGACTAAGAAAATGTGTTTTTAATATTTTTTAAATTTTAATATCTTTTTCATATTGTCATGTGAGTGTAGTAAGAGTTTGATTATGCGAAACGCCAGAAAGATGAAATGGCCTCAGATAGATTACCGTATTACCATTATTTATAACACCTGATCTTAAGTAAATAAGCCGACGGCGGGAAACAGAGTCAAAAGTACGAACTACGATTTGGTGATCGTTCCTTCCACCAGTCAAGTGTCACAATCATGGCAAATCCTTTCACTTCGTTTTTGACATGAAAGGGTTTGCAACAAAAAATGTACGTGAACAGCCCTAGATCGATCACTTACCACGCGCTCGGTGGTGAAAGAAAACGTGAGTAAAACCTGCAAAATGATTTCTCATATTTGCCACGAATTCTACATATGGCAAAACCTGCAATTCTGAGAAATTAAAAAAGTCTTTCGAGGACATATGAACTCCGCCAACACGCATTGGGGCAACACGGCACTTCATTTCATTGCACTAAAGTCCTCTCAGAAAAAAGCATTTTTTTTACTTTTACCACTGATTCGTTTCCAGTAAAAAGGGTCTCCGGTTCTCTACACTCGCCATACTAAACACAGCACCGTTAAGCTGCTATTTTACGCTGGTATTCTGTGAGAGCGTGGTCCTTCCCTGGTCGAGCCGACCCATTCGTGCTACAGTGATACCAGTAATATAGCTGCAGCATGGCTCTACAACGTATTAACTTTTTCCGATGGAATGGTTTTTCGTAGCATTAATTTCGGCATTCTCTAGTTGTTAATATCGATAATACGTCGTTCCTGTTACATCTATTACAAATCGGTATTTGCCGATTTTGTAACGTCCTGGCGTTAAATATTACTCGATGTATTAATCATTTCCCGTCTTACAAAATATCATCAACTAGAATTACTATATCGACCGGTTTTAAATTAGTTAAGTATGCGTATTGATGCGTGTTTTCAACATCTATCGAAATTGCTATCTAAGCCAAAGATTTACAGGTACTACGTAATCTAAACTTAGAATCGGAAACGTCCAACTGACAAGAAATGTCCCACAGTGCAAGGTGTTTCTCGTTTATGCCATAAACTCGGTAACTAAACTTTGTACATACGTATATTATTTATATTACTTATGACAATTAACAAACCAACATTACTTCATAGACATGACCTGCAGGTTTAGAATTCCTATACGTATGCGTCATTATATTATTATAAGAATGAATTTAAAACTTAACGATCAAAACCGGCTTGACCGTATGATATCATCGCATTGAAAAGGTTACATCGGACGTACAATAACGTTCATTACTTACGGTTGAGTTCTCAGACATAGTTGTGCCATTAAATAATACAAGATTACATTTTACCCGATGTACATAGATCAAACTGATTATGTTATTCACAAATCTACTACTGCATTTTTGAAACCTCTGAATAAATGATTCATCGCAAAATATAATGTGGTAGAGCTACGCTGCAGCCATAATGTAGTTGTAGCACGAACGAGTTGGTTCGACGTTGGTACCACGATCTCACGGAATACCAACGGAAAATAGCAGCTGAACCCTTTCGCTGTCCCGTGCACTACATAACATACAGATCATTGCTATTGTCTTACTATTCTGTCTGAGAATCGGACAGTGAAAGTGTTAATACTGCTGTGTTTCGCAAGATTAGTGTAGAGAATCGGTGACTCTTTTTACTGATAACGAGGCATTTTATCTTAGTCCTCAGGGGGGACAAGGCATCTACATTTTGATTCTCAATTGAGGATATAATATGATACTGTCTATGGGCCACAGCATCCACTTACTATCAGGTGGACCGTGTGCTCGTTTATTAACCAAAACTTTAAAAAAATTAGGCCTTTTGAATTTTGAAATTAACCTACTTATAAAATAGCATTAAATAAACCTTCTTAACTTATTTTTAACTTTTGACGTTTCGAGTGCTTTGTTGCACGCGTGGGCGGTGGGGGAGCTAGTTAAATAACGAAGATTTAATAGACTATAAATCCTTGTGACAGAATATGATTGACGGAGGATCCCTTTCAAAGATAACACATGCGCCTATTTAAATTTAATAAGAGCGTATTAATTTCAATATAGATGGTGTTTGAGGCCCCGTTATTACCAGCCTCCACCGTGACCATGTATGAGCCAAAGCACTTTAAACGTCGAGATTAAGAATAAGTTAAAATTAAACTTTATAAAATGTCTAAAATAAGTAGTGTTCGCGTAAATATAAGAAACCATTTATATATTTATATTATTACTAGCATTAATAGCGGCAGTTGAAAATAGTTAAATTGCTTCACCATTATCAGTTTACGTTTCAAAGGCGGTAAAAAAATAATAAAATCTGTCAATACACATTTTACATAAATAACAAAATAAACGCAATGTGTTAAATCTACGAAAGAGCAAATTTAACGCAAAAACTTTACTTTGTAACCTTAATCATGACACGATTCCAACCAACACAATGTTTTTGGTATTTTCCATTCCCTCGCCCGAGTTCGGTGGTAATACTCACTAAATGAATTTTGTCTTCTCTCAACACCAATTACGACCGTACGTGACTATTAAATAGTTAGAATAGCAAGGGCTAACATTTACTATCCTTAGCTGTAAAAACGTTTAAATTACTAATTCGTGACTTGAATTTTATTTTAAGGAACATAACATAAATTCTTTGCATTTTTCTTCCAACTTAAAAGTCATTATTTTGAAACGGTTTTTTTTAATAACAAATGTACTCTCGTTCGGACATTTAATACATAATAAGCAATATTGATGAAAAATATTTTTTGTAAAGATTTCGCAATAGATTAATGTTACTTTAAATACTAAAGCGTCTAAATGAGTTAGATTGCTTGTCGCCAATCATAATGAATTTGAAGAAAACATCTATCAAATAAACAGTCAACGCTTGAATAAAATGAGCGCGCGCAAATTCATATATTATTGTTGGTTTTCCAAAAGTAAGGGTGACAAAAGAACCCATAATCCACCTGTTGGTAAGAGGATGCTGTGGCCCATAGACACATACACCTACTTCTATCCTTGCTTCAGAATGAAAATGTAAATGCGTTACCAACCCTACGAACTAAAATAAAAAAGTGATAGTAGTCTAAGGGCATTGGACGGCACGAACCCACGACCTTTTGAGTGCGGACCGCGAACTCAAAAGGTCGTGGGTTCGCATTCGCCATGCTACTACTGTCGTAACCATTCACAATACCAGAATTTTAAGCTTATCAGGAGTTGTTAAAGGGAACATCAGTAATGGTAATAGTATTGCTAGTATTTAAAAAAATTAAATGATTCGATGATAGTAATAGAGTTTTCCAGTTCACTACTCTAACCATGAGAAAAATTGGTGTTCTGTGAGAGTTTGATGCTGTCCCGGTCCTCGTAACAATAATAAAACTGCAGTGCATCTTGTTAATTATTTTAATTTATCTACTGTTGAATATTGATTTAGCAAACGCTTTGTATACGAATCCAGGAAAATTTACTTTATTCGTTTTATTATCTTACCTCGCACTTGGAGTACTTTTTTTTTTCAAAAGATCACGAATATTTTTCCATAGTATCTACTACTATCTGTGTGACTAATAAAATTAAATAGAAATTTAAAAAGGTATAGTGTAAGTCATACTTACTCGAAATTCTCCTCACATAGTATTATATAAGTTTAATATTCTTGTTAAATCTCAAATTAAAATATGTAATCAAAGACATTTTGAACCTCTTTCCAAAATATTAAACGCTACATTAAACTTAGCTGTATAGTTTGAAAGCCTTTCCAAAACTAATAATTATTGATGATCAAAATATCAATTTGTTTACAACGGTTATTCATACATAATTCAGTGACAGCATCATATTAAAATGTGACTAAAGATTTAGAATAGTACATAATAAATAACAATTTCATTATCTCTTATGACTCACATTTATTATTTCGAACAGAAAACTTTATGTGTTAATTACCTAACCAAACATTACATAATTAATTTTAGAATACTATATTAATTTTGGCGATATATACATATTCTACCATCATCATTATCTTTTTCCGAATTTCAATCAAAGCGGCACCACTATAAGTTACAAGGAAAATTAGCCTTAACTTTCATTAATAATAGGGTCATAACAGCTACTTACTACCATAAACCGAGAGAGTCTCTTAGAGATAAATTTAAAGAAATAAATATATTAACTTTGACCTCTAAGTATATTTACGAAAATTTAATGTATGTTCCCAAAAACAAAGGTAGTTTTAGTAAAAAAAAGTGATATACACTCTGTAAACACTAGGAACATACACAAGCTAGTGATACCAGTTTCAGTCAGTAATTTATTCTTGGGGCAATGTGTACGCTATTACAACAAAGTCCTAGAAAATATACAAGGTCTCTCTATTACCAAGCTTAAGTTTTTGGTTTTAATTAAGCAAAAACTGTATAAAAATGGTTATTATAATATAAATTAATACATACAATAATGACCCCTGGGAATGAGGTGGTCGCTTCTAAGCAGTTTCTAAAATAACTTTTGTAAATAGTTTGTAATTTTAACCTAATTTTTAATTTTGTAATTTTATTTTAAAATTTATTACAAAAAACTCCCGCTGGGTTTTTTGCTGGTTCTTCCCAGGACAGAGGTTTTTTTCCGAACTAGTGGCAATTTAAAAAATGACTTTCAATAAGAATTACTTGTAATCGATATTGCATAAAAATTATTCTATTCTATTGCCTTTACATTTTCTTAGTTTTTTTTTATAGAATAAGGAAGACAAACGCGCACACGGTGCACTAAATATTAAGTAGGCGATGAGGCCCATAGACATCTACATCTATCCTAGGAGTAACAAAGAATCAAAAGGCTGATTATTTGTTTCTCCTGAGAACTAAGACTGAATGAACCGCTTTCAACGCACAACACAGCAACTATAAGCTGCTATTTTACGCTGGTATTCTGTGAGAGCGTGGTCCTTCCTCTTTGGAGCTAACGCATTCGTGCTACAACCATAATAAAGCTACAGCGTGGCTCTACCACGTATTTAATTTTTCGTCTACGAATTTTAAAAAAACACCCATACGTGCGTTACCTTATGCTTTGTAAAACATTTTATTTCATACTTTTATGCGTTCAGTATATTTTAAAGATTCACGAACTGCGAGTTCGAAAAATATTGCTATTTACTACAATTTTACCACAGAACTAGTAAATATAAAATTATGCTTTTTTCCAGGTTTACGATGTTGATAAGGCGTGGGGCGACAATGTATGTCGCCGCGCTTCTGCTGCTACTTACACCGCCCATACTGTCACAGGTACGCTTAAAACTATTATTTGTGTCTGGTTTGAACATTATACTATAATTAAATGTTTTTTTTTTTTCAAAGGAAAAGAAGTTTCAAGAATATTTATATATGACTAGCGATCCGTTACGGTTTCGACAACAGCACCATCTACCGAGTCCAAATGTAAATCTAAACCATATAGGGACCTACTCAAATGCACACAAAAAATTTCATCAAAAAAGATCGAGCTGTTTTCGGGTTTGAGCGAGACTAACGATCAGTAATTGATTTTGGGAACGAAGTTCCTTCTCGGAAGGTACGAATTTGGCGGATGGGGGCTAGGCGAGAAAAAGCGTAAGATTTTTCGGTCACCACCCCTGCTGACGTATTGTAGACGGCCTTGGCGGCTTAAGGAAGCGAGATTGAATAATATCCGTTTCCCTGGCACTTTTTGTTATCTTGCAATGAATAAATTTTATTTTAAATGAAGCTTCATTTTAATAGACGCTAGTAGTTCATTTAATCGTATTTTTAATCAATAATATAATAAATAATACGTTTATCAATAATAATATACTACGAAAGGAACTTCGTACCAGCCGAGTGTTCCACGACACTTAAGCATGTTTTTTTTTTTAATATAGTATAGTTATTAAAGTTTTTAGGTTCTGAACGTAACCTTAAATTATAATCTTTTTAGAATCAATCCACCACCAAAAATACAAATGCAAATGAAAGACTGTTACACTAGAAGAATCATTGCGCAAAAGAAATTTTTAATTCTGTGGATTTGACAAATATATAATTTTAAACTTGCTTCTTTTTACTTAAATAGCAATTTTTCTGAAATATTTGTGATTAAGTAACTAGAGGTTAGAGAGAAAATTTACAATTTGTTCCTCTCGTTTCCGTTAAATATATGTGTATATCGAAATGCAATTTCGCATACGAGTATAAGCAATTTGAATGAGGAAATACACTGTGCGGTTGCAATTTCGAATGACATTCTGAACTATTTGTTAGTGTTTCAGTGAAAATATCAACATCTGAGCTTGCGTAAGGGCTTAATTTATCTTGTCCCTTTAATTATTTTCTTTCTTCTTAGTATATTTGTTTGTTTTAAATCATCCAACGGATTTTAAGTGCTTCTTCTAAACCAATTAAGTCCTATCGCATAAAAATATCGTATCGATTTTTTTTCAACTATAATTGTGAAGTATAACGAAAGGAAGGATTGGCGTAATGAATAGATTGCAAAGAATCAAAAATAAATAGATCATGAAATTTATCTCAACAGCAATGCAAACGCGTAACCTGCGAAAAGAACAATAACAGTTCATTAAAATAATTGCACATATCATTTGATTCTTTCGAACTATTTTATTCGAGACTTGAGTGGAACGGATGTTAACCTTAACTCCCCCAGCCTTTCAATCGTGTTCATCAAACAATGCTTTGTGTGGTAAATACGGAACAAACCATGCTTATTAATACTGTTGCTTTTTGCTTTTTATAACAGTTTCATTTAGCATAAATATAATAGAAAAACTTATCAAAATTCCCTAAATCTACGTGAATTTTTTCTTTACATATAAAATTTAATCCAAAAAAACAATGAAATATATTTCATTAAATTAGTGAAGTTTTAATTACATCCTAAATACGTCCTACGGCCGTGTACTAGAAGCCTTTTCTAATATCTAAGAGGGCTTTGGAGTACAGTCTTTCTTACCGCCACGCTGCTCCAATATTTTTCAGACATGCAGGATTCACTGTTTTACTGGAATTAAAAATTGAAATAACCACTTTACTCATACCGTGTGCCGGCGGAACCTAGTTTGCTCGGGTGTTTTGATTTTTAATTTTATAGAGTTTTTTAATTATTAACAATTTTTTTAAGCTAAGCTATCTCCTGGACAATGCTTTAATACGAATCTATTGAATTCAAGGAATTCTAGTTACACTTGGTAAAAACAAGAAAAGAGATTTAAATAATTTTATTTTGTTGGTAGCAAATTATTATTATAGAAGAACCAAATTATTTGTTGTAAGCCAATGCAATACTTGAGATTAAGCATCACTTATACAATGAAATTAGTTTCTATTTCTAACAATTTTAAACTCTAGAGATGTACATATATCATTAGCAAACAGTAATTTTCACATAGCATTTAGCGTAGAAAAGATTTCATAATATTAAAAACAGCAATGGTTCAAATATTGATTCTTCATTTCCATAAATAACTATTATATTTTGCAACCGTTCAACAAGTTTGATTTATTATATTATTGCATTCACTTTTACTTATAAATTTTAATACGTAGCAAAATGTTATCCAGTTACCATCTCTGTGGACGCGTTTTAATTTTTATGATGCATAAAATTTTACATCCGAATTTTCCTGACAGCTGTAGCTTAACGACTGCATGCGCAGTGTTTTGCGACGAATATTAATTAAATTTACCAATTATATTACTTTTACAAATTTCACTATATAAAAATATTCTGATATTAATAAAACGTGTCAGATTGTAAATAGTTTATTATTTACGCAACTGAAGTCATCTTTTTGATGACAAAAATGACTTCCTTGCCTTTCCCAATGTCATCTAGTTACATTTCTATCTAAGCGCAGAATATTGTATAGTTTCGTACTTATCAGAGCATGACGACCGCGTGGCCTAGTGTTACAAGTACCTTACTGCAGAATTGTAGGTTCCGTCCTAAACAAGTGCTATTCTTTTCCTAATTTAAAGGTATCTCCAATAATGTATCTTAGCCTGCTACGGATCTTATCTTTTAAATTAATTTAAGATAAATGTTTGCGAATGATCTTCACTTGCGGCATTACGTTATGTCCTGAACACCTGACAACTTTTGGGTGTTCAAACATTATCGACGTAGTACAAAAGTATCAGTAGAATATCATTATCTCTATTGGTCCTAATTTTTTTCCTTTTATATTTTATAAACATTGTGTCGTGTATCAAACGACTATAATAATACTATAATAATGACGTGTGTGATGGCGTATGAGAATCCATCAGCCCATGTCGTTATGTTGGTGTCGTAAAATGCGACTATGGGAATTGCTAGAAATATCTTATGCCTTCCAAAACTGGCCATTTAAATACCTCACGCCAGATGCAAAATACCCAGACCAACAGCGAGCAACATCAAAGGTTAGAGACATACTGCATCAATTTACTTGCGAATGCAAGCGTGACGATTTAGGAAAATCCTCCTACAACAGGAGTGTACAATTATTTCCAGACTTTTACGAACTGATGATGAAGACGGATACAAAAAGCTATCTGAAGCATAGTATGAACATTTTAAAAAAACGTTATATATTTTGATTTACTCAGTACTTCGGTTTCTCAAAATTTATATGCGCTCTTAGTGTACACTCGCATTGAATTACACATACAAAAACTTTCATCTTACTGCATGCCAATGTAAATTGACGTCTCCATTATTTTGTAAGTTGTTAGACAAACACTACCGGTCTCGCGTTTCTTTCAATGTTTAACCAAGTAAAAGCAACGCTATATTGGTATGTTTACAAAATCAGAGTATACATATGACATAACTTTAATCAACAACGCGAGGAACGCGAATACAATCAAAGTTGGAAACTCCATATAAATCGTTTTAATAAACAAGTGTGTTGTCGACACTGTACAAATATGATTGTTTTTTTTTTATGTAGAATACTTTTACTTTTAAAGGCGCTGTTTCCATTTAAGTCAACGATATAGCTTAAACAGTTCAGGAACCTAATCAAAAACAAAACGAAAGATCTATGGCGGCTTTCAATCTGGATCTCCATTACAGTCCACCACAAGGCCGCTGAATATAGGCGTCTCAAGGAATACCACGAAGTACGGTCCTGAGCCACCCGCATCCATCCACTTCCCCATCGGTCGTCGGTTCTTCTACGATGGGAGGTCCAAAAGTCCTCTGAATGAAAGTTCTCAACTAAATTTCATTCATTAATTCACTACGGCCTATGAAAATTCTGCTGCTAAACATAGGTCTCACCCATTATTTGGCTCATTGGGGAGTGTTTTTGCCACAATAGCCACGCTTTATTTTGAGTTGTTATTAGGAAAATCTCTCTATGTATCTCCTTCTGTTGCCTCTTAGACACACACGGGATGTTATGGTGTAACAACGCCACTACATGGCGAAAGTGAAAATAACACCATTCTGGTTTTTTTTTTCAATATTTGTGGTACCACGCCGTGCTGCAGTTATACTATAGTTTTAGCACTAATGAGTTGGTCCGACCGAGAAAGGACCTCGCACTCACAGAATACCAGTGTAGAATCCCAAGAGAGGACAACGCACTTGCATTTTGATTCTTAATGGAGGATAAATGAAAGTGTCCGTGGGTTGCAGCATCTACTTTTGTCCTTATAATATATTGTGTAGCTCTAATAGCTTCTCTTTTATTAAAGCATAGTATTGTTTATATCTATTGATAAAATTTCGTCATAATCTGATTTTCGGTCGATTATAGCAATATACATTTTTTTAGAGTGTTTTACCCTTTTCTTGTTATTGCATTGACACTTGTTTGGACTCAGACTAGAAGTAATGAGCCCATGTTTAATCATTGCTACACAGCTTCACAAAGTGCCGAGACTGATGATGGCGGTCCACCCCTGCGCGATTTAGAAGATGTTTTCTTCCTCAACTTCCTTGTGGAATCGATTACCATCAGCGATTTTTCCGGACCGATACGACTTAGGGACCTTCAAGAAAAGTGCCTACTCCTTTTTAAAAGGCCGGCAACGTATCTGCAATTCCTCTGGTTCCCCTGGTATTGCAGTTATTCATGGGCGGCGGTAGTCACTTACCATCATGTGAGCCGCATGCTCGTTTGCCCCCCTCTCCTATAAAAAAGACACTTCGATTCATTGTAGCATTCTAGGCGGTGACAGCAATCTCGATACCCATTTTACTCCGGTTTTTGTCATGCGAAGATATCTTGCAGGATCGAATATTACTCCAAGTAATGCAAATAACTGTTTTCTTCAGACGGACGTTTGTCGACTTATTTTTCGACATTCTCGATAATTTCTGACAAAGTAGCCTCAGTTGGCTATCCTGGACGCGGATCGTCTTCAATCGATTCTCGGCTCTATTCAAATGGATATTGTAAATCATTTCTTTAGGAGGGCTCTGACGTTCATCATGCTCCCATTTGATTCATTGATTATTATGGTTCTAACGGATATTTATTGCTTGGTTGGCAACTCTATTACACCACAAAGTTCTTTTAGCTTCATTGCTGTACTTATCTTCCGCAATGAGTTACTTTTTGTGCGATTATTTGTAAACGAATGAGATTATGACTATATGAGATTAAAAAATGACACATATACTCGTACTAATAAAAATTACGCAATTAGCCCGGTACTAAGAAAATCTCCCAACCTCGCATCATTCCCATATTCGGGGACTTTTGGCCCTCCTTTCGTAGCGCAGATCAGCACTATATTATATTCTATTGGAGTTATTACATATACTTAAAAATTAATGCATTCCATATCAAATATAACTTCATTTCAGTGTAAGTTAATTATTAAATGCACCTAAGTATTAAATTTTCTAAATAAGTCGCTAAACTTTTTATGGAACATTTTAGATCAACATCAAATCAGTGTCTGCTTAGAAACATGTGACATCAGTCCATTTATTACTTATTCGGTTTTTTTTTCATTCACGAAAACTTGTTCTTTAAGAATTTCCAAGCTCATAAGACCGCTATCCCGACTTAATGTCAACCCTCATCTAGCGGCAAATAGCCGGGATTGACGGCTGTCTTGTAAAGAAAAGATATATTCTAGACAAATGTCACTAAATCATTCACCTTGCGAAAGACTGACAACGGTACTAAAGTTCGAGATGAGCTTAACACACGTCTCTCTCATATTATTTAACATAACAATATAGGCCACCATCATCCTCATTACAGTCTTTCCCAAGTCCACTGCTAAACATAAGCCCCCCCTGCCCCCAAGCAATGCCACAAAACACATTCCTAAATTATTTCTATCTATTGAATAGCGAATTTAAACTTCCTCATCCAGCTAGCAGTGAAGGACCACGTCTCAGTTCCATAGGTCATCACTGGCAATTCCATAGGTCCATAGGTCATCAACGGATTAGTAAGCTGAGGTGGCAATGGGCTGGCCATATAGCTCGAAGAACCGACAACCGATGGGGAAGTAAGGTTCTCGAGTGGCAGCCTCGTATCGGCAGGCGAAGTGTAGGGCATCCCCCCACTAGATGGAGTGATGACCTGGTAAGACATGCAGGAAGCCGATGGATGCAGGTGACTCAGGAACTTACTTTGTGGCATTCCTTGCGGGAGGCCTATGTGCAGCAGTGGCCTTGTGAAGGGCTGTAATGATGATGATGATGATTGACTAGCGACTAATGATTAGCTGTTTTGTCCCTAAATATATGGTGACTTGTGACGTTGTATGGCAAATTGTTTCTATCGTTAAGCAATTTTTTTGCATCTTCAACCAATATTTAAACAAACCAGGAGATAGTGACGTCTTCCTAATAACAACTTGAAAATAAGAAACTGCAGTTGCCAACCCGCCTGCCAAGCGTAGGTGCTGCAGTGGACTTTGATGGGAAGTTATGATGATTATTATGATGACGATGACGAAGCGTTACTTTGCAGTAAATCATTATATTAAAGGTGTGGAAATTAATTATGTAAGATACGCGTGAGAAATAAAATTGTATGTTTTAGCTAACTTGAAGAAAAACTTTTGTGTGAGGGAGGGCCCTCACACAAAAATTGATTATTTTAATACTGATTGTTTTGTATTTACATGTGTACTTATAGTTTGAGTATTTAAATAAAAAGATGCATCAAAGGTTTCTGATATTCTTTATCTTATTTTTTTACTGAAGTAGTTACCTGCTACTATTGCTAAGTCTGTTGACTTCTAGGAAGTGATCTAGCGATTTTAATTTCTTTCAGTTGGCAACACTGATCTTAACCAATAATTCGGTTACGGATGATGGGTGTTCTTGTTCTAAATTTCCCCAGTTTGACAATACTTTGAAAATAATTAATAGAATCAGGCGTTACTTTGCGGAAATCCATTATATTAGAGATATCTCTCTATAATATAATGGATTTATTGATCTTTAAAATGATAATAAATAGTATATATAATAAACATAAATATATGATAAATATATGACAATAAACTAAAATGTAACATTATTTAAATTATTTGAAAATGTTTTATACTATCACAATCATGTATTGGTTTTAGTTTTATAATAGATTTTTTTAATTGGTCATAAATCATAATAATATTTGAAGATTTAATATCTGATTTCCACAATTATAATACAGCATTTGTTTTTGATTTGTAATTGTAATATTAAATCTATAGCATCTAAATTCATATTTTCAATTTTAAAGTTTTATGTGCCCCGTAATTCAATAAAATCTGTTTGCTGTATAAAGGTGAAGTATGAATATCCATCATCCCATTACGTCCCGAGGGTCTCGTAAACCTCGTGAAACCTCCTGACTGTAAACAAAATAATAAGCTGAGCTCCACAGACAGTATTTTAAATTACTAACCTGCATTCCTTTCAACTAGAAAATTGACAAACAGAACTTTAAAATAAAAATTTTAAAAGTTCTTTAATATTTTACTATACTTTACGGTGGTTTAAAATTATTTAGAAGCAGATTTGAGCCAAGGACTAAGTTTTACCGTCCATACACAAATCTTTGGACTACAAAATAAATTAGCTCCTTCTAAATAATAATTTTACTCTTTTTTACCAGAACTCTTATTTACTTTATGGATAAATTAAAGTTATTTTTTTTTGTTTCCAGGGCAACCTCTTCACGTGTCCAAATGGTAAGTAATTACAAACATCTTAAATTACAGAGATATATATATATATATATATATACATATATATATATATATATATATATATATATATATATATATATAAATACAAATTAGGTCACAAAGGGCGAAATTAATCCCTCATTGCATATTCAAGTCTAGATGGTTTGAGAAACTATGGCAGGTCAAAACTGTTATACTATGAAGAGCCTTGCTGCAGTATATTATAGTTTCAGTACAAATAAATCGACTCGACTGGGGAAGGCCCACGCCCGCACACAATACGAGTGTATGGCTCTGTTTCGTATGATGAAACGAAAACGCATCTATGTATACGTAGATTCTTAATTGAGGATAGATATGAATTCCTATGTGCCACAGCACCTACTTACCAGATGATATTATGTGTGCTCGTTTATCATCTTTAACTTAATTTTAATGTATATCTATAATTTAAATTTAATTTTATAAAAAATGATTAATAAATAAGATATAATATAGTTACACATACCTAATAAAATTTCACAATAATTAACACAATTTTAGAAGGTATAAACAATTATGTATACGAATAATTATTACGAATTATATGCAAAATATTTTAAAATGAAAACCGAATATATGGGTTCAAGAAAAAATGTCAGGGGCTACGCTAAGTTTTGTTATCTTTGTTAAGAAGCCTATGGTAGTTTATTCGTTTGCTAAATTTCATTATCTGAAAACTATACAACATTTAATAAGCCTAAATTTAAATTTACGCTGTGATATCCTATTTTTAATTAAGCCCTTATTTTTTTTTAATTAATGAACACCATGCTATGTCAAGTGAGCAATGGTTTTCCCGCGCAATCCTACCTAATTATGTCAAACGCAACAATTCGTTATCACAATATAAATACTTGCAGTTGGCAAACAATGGCGGACGAAACTGGCGCACTTCAGCTCCCGGCACGCTCTAATGTGCTTATTAATTTAACTACGCCAGTGTCACACCGCACTAAAAGCCACTTTATTTAAGTCGGCTCAAGCATTCCTTAAATTAAATTATATTCAAAGAATAGGCGGTATAGAGTTATTCAAATTTATGGAACAGGATTTACCTTACTAAAAGGAGAGTCAAAAGACTCGTAAAATATATAGAATGAGAGTAATAATAAAATATATATACAACAGACATACATACCTACATATATATATATATATATATGTAGGTGTGTGTGTGTGTGTGTGTGTGTGTGTGTGTGTGTGGTGTGTGTGGTGTGTGTGTGTGTGTGTGTGTGTGTGTGTGTGTGTGTGTGTGTGTGTGTGTGTGTGTGTGTGTGTGTGTGTGTGTGTGTGTGTGTGTGTGTGTGTGTGTGTGTGTGTTTGTGTAATAAAATGTTTCATAAGCACTAAATAACATGGCAAAAAATATTTTAATAATATCAATACTATAAATTTAATATAAACTGCCGTTAATCTATGATCATTTCACGTAACACATTAATGTCTACTGGTATAATAATTATGTGATCTCTCCTGTTGTTACACAGGAGAAATTTTGCATAATTTTCTAATGGTCTTGCACATTTTAAGCACAACGTTTAATTATCATGTTTATCGCGCGAAGGTGTCATATATTTCGGTACAAAATCATTTCGTGTAAGAAAAGTGCTGGCAGGTTGTCCTGTCACGTTCTCTGAACGCAGGATTCTTGACTTTTTATAGATTCTATCTTTTACTAGAACTAAGAACAGTATGCATCAGCTACATTCCAAAGAAGAGGTGAAAACATAGCAGCTGTTCTAAATAACGTTTCCATAATCTATAGCATGATATAAATTTTCGCTGTACCTCGGCTCGGCTTACCGTACAATTAAGCACAACCATGAGCGTAAATAACTTTCTAAACGACCGTTGCTGCGTGCGGAAGTGTTCTGTTGGGAGGTCGTCTATAATACGTACTACAGACCCGCATCGAAATTTTAAACCACGTATTTATTATCGTTCTATTAACATCAGCAAATAATTACGCATTTAAAGGTGAGGTAATATATACGCATATACGTGAGATTTTTTTTCGCAGCGCTTTAAACCTTGTATTTTGAATAAGGAAACAAAATAAATAGTGAATATTAACGTTTATTACGTTAGCGTAACGTTTTTCTTGATCTGAGGATGTGATATATGCATGTCCGTACTAGCTGTGTGGGCTACTTCGTTCGCTTAGAATTATTTTTAGTAATTTATTACTATACTTTTTTATTTGAATCGGAATTTGTTCACAATCTCATGCGTTTTAATTATTTTTCGCGGAACTCTAATTCCTTTTTAAAATAAAAATAGGCTAAGTTACTCCTTATAACATCAGATATCTGCCAGTGAAAGTCCCGTCGAAATCGGTTCAGCCATTTTGGAGATTAGCCGGAACAAACAGACAGACAAACTTTCATATGCATTAAGTAAAAAGCTGTTATTTTGACATTACAAACAGACACTTAAATTTTGTTTATATGTTTAGATTTGAAATAGTCGTTGAAACTCCATCCTATAGTATTTTATGATAATTAAATTACTTATCGACAATTAGGGCGACCACGACTTTTTCTGCCACCAGAGCGGCGCCACTTTACAGTGAAGTAAAATATTTGACAGATTTCATAGCGGGGATGATAATATCTTAGGAAAATGTAATCTTTAGGGTTTCTTTCTGTATTATTAATTATATTTTATATTAATTACATTAGAAATTTTAAGGCCGGCAACGCATCTGCAATTCCCCTGGTGTTGCGGTTGTTCATGGGCGGCGGTAGTCACTTACCATCAGGTGAGCCGCATGCTCGTTTGCCCCCTATTCCATAAAAAAAAAGAAATGAATAAACCAAACTATAAAATATAACTAAAAGCCGATTTAAAAAAAAAGAGTAATAAAGTGCAAAAAATTCAAAATCAAACCAATCACGATTTAAATCTGTCAATTTTGATTTAAAAAATCATTGATTTAAATCAATACGTATAAATTAATGTAATATGCAGAAAACGAAATAAAACTGGCTTAAAATAAGATAAAATCTTCTATTGTTTTATGTTATTCTTATTATTCTACTACAATAGTCGCATAAACTTTGGAAAATAAACAAAGACGTAGCGTTGAGGTCTGTCAGTCTCATAAACTTAGTAAAATCAACCAAAAATTTTTTTTAGAAATTCACCCTAAAGTTGAACTGCAATTATTACAGAATTAATTATTTATTATTTTACTCTTAATCAGTCTCATACATATGTATTCATAAACTTTTAATCCTACTATGTCATAAAGTGTTACCAACTCGTGAATATCAAAATATACAAAAAAATTCAAAAAATTCAAAAAAATCCAAAAAAATCATGATTTTTTTTAAAAAATCAGCATGATTTGATTTAAATTTAAAAAAATCATGATTTTTTCCATCCCTGGGTAAAACACAACATTTTATCTTATTGTTATATTTATTAGCAAATTAATTTTTGAGGTCTTTATTATTTTAAACTAATAAAACATAATAAATTACTCAATTTAGAATGGACGCAGTGCTAAAGACTGAAGACCAGTATGGGTTGAATTATGCATTACATTCTGCATTGCACAATTTCAGGAATTCGAAACCAGGACTGAGGGTTCTTATGTATTAAACGAAGCTGACGCCTAACATAAGCAAATGTAACGTGTATAGTTTCACATGAAAGCTGTTAAATATTAATGAGAACATTACAAAATACATTTGTATAACGTAAAATATATCTTAGTAAGATCACTTGCAGTCGTGATCTTTGTTTTTAATAAAAATTTAATTGTTAAGTTGTAAACTACGGAAATGCAAATATCTCTTAACTCTTTTTAAATTTCGTTTCGTAAATATTCAAAAATGTGAAGCGTCTTGTAATGAACGGAGTGCCCTTAATTAAAAATCCTTTTTAATTTGAAATTGCCTGAACTCGACAGTGACAGTCGAGGGTAAATGAATTAGGCGGGTCACCGGCTTGGTGATTTTCATCAGCCACATAATTAATGCGAGGAAATTGCCTCTCGTCACACACGCTACACTGAGTTGCTAGGTGAGTTAATTCGCGCTCATGTAACCGTGAAGTAAACTAGGCTAGAGTGTGTTAAGAAAAATGGAATGTAAATCGTTTATTGTGGAATAATATCATGATGTAAGCTCAATTTGATAGATAACATCAATTAGGTTATACTATTTCACTCACAACGTTATAAAATGTTACCCCTATACGTACTACATCGTTTAATGTACTACAGTTTCATAGAGTTTTTGCGAGATCTCATTAAGTGGTGATGTACATCTAGGTGGTAAAGATTCGGATATATGTGCTAGACTTATTACGTAAACGCTCTAAAAATCTCTTATTTGAAATTCGTATTAATTTAAAAAAACATTCAATGGTCCAAAAAACTTAACATTTTTAATGGTAAATATTGGCCAGTTTTATATATATTTTTTTTAATTTGTTACTGTTTTAAATTTAATACAAATTCGCCACTATATAGCGGACATGTACGATAGCTGGTGCGGAAGAGTGCCAGCAGTGTATTTAATGTGTTTAAAGTTTGAACATTGCACCAATTATTGAAGCTACATTTTCTGCCGACTTCCAAAAAAGAGACGGTACTCAATTCGACTGTATGTTTTTTTTATGTGTATTACCTCATAACTATGTACTGGGCGAACCAATTTCGATGATTATTTTTTTATATGGAAGCTGATAGTTCTCGTGTGGTCCCATATGAATTTGATCAAGGTCAGACCAATAGTTATTGGGTTATTCTTAAATAACCTATATTGAAGTCGCTTATATTGAAGTCGGCTGTACAAAATTTTTAATTTTAAATTATAAACTATTGCATCGTAAATCCAAATAATTTTATTAAATATAAATTTTGTATTTTGATCTAAATCAACTATCTGTCCGTATAGCATTAATAAACTGATGGGCAAAAAGCTACAAATTCATATCAGGTTACTTAAAATAAACAGTGAATTAATAAAATTATAATTTAAAAAAAATTATTTAGTACATTCACAACAAAAATGATCATTATTTAAAGAAAAATATTTTCCTTACTGTTCTCTTTTCATCCTATCTAAAATCCACAGCTGAACATAAGCCTTCCACATAGACTGCCCTATGGTTTTTGGCAACCACGGCTTTTTATTTATTTTTTTGTTATTAGGAAGACGCTGCTGCCTTTCCTCTGGTTTATTTTCTCGTTAATATTATGTAAGTTAGTGCATAAAAATCTTACTTGTAGATTTCAATAAGTTTCACAGATTTCCTCCAGTTATAAATTCACTTATCACAAGCTAACCTAATAGCGGTGCTTAATGTAATTTATACTGCGGTGGAATAATTTACGGCCACCGTCTCATAGCTTAAGTCAATCAGGGATGCGACAAATGAGGCTGTAGACAGATTGAGCCAATTTCAAGTTGAAATTAACAATTAACACATGCAACTAGCGAGTCGTTACTTGAAGCTAAGCTATAACAAGTTTATGTTCATCCCGAATGTGCGAGTACCGTACTGGTTACATTTATTGCATATGTTAAGTGGTTTAATACCAAATTAATGCTGTTAAAACATGGACTTTCGACCTCACTTTCTAAATGGCTCAACTATAGCAATTTTTTAATTATAGTGTAGTAATTTTATGTTAATTCATCATCGTCATTATCGTAATGATTGTGATGGGATGTAATGTCCCATCTCAAGTCCACTTCTGAACATATGCCTCAACCAAGGAATGCCTCCCCGTACCGGAGAGCGAAGTTTAGAGCGTCCTCCCGCTAGATGAAGAGACGTCTTTCCTTGGGGCATGCATTTGTTCAGCAGTAGACTTGTGAAGGACTGTAATGATAACGATGATGATTTAAAGCTATGATCGTCAATATTATTCGGATTATAATTATGAAAATCAAAAATATATCGAAGAAAGTAATGATGTCCCCGGCACTTTCACCGCTCATATTCACTATCATTAAATCCTACTTAATAAGCCTTCATAAAATCACAAATACGTTTAACGATATAAGAAATGCTTTATTTCTTTTTACTTAACTTTAACTTCTAGTACGGTGTGTAGTTATGAAAACGCGCACATTTATACACCCCGTTATTGTTGAACAAATTAGTACTAAAGATAGAAGAATTAAAAAAAACAATATGTCCAACCTCGAAGATGTCTCAGTGGGCAGTTGTTCTGTAGCTGTGGCTTTTTTATAATATAAAATTAAAATCGAATTTATAAAATATGTTATTAAACATAATAAGCCTTGAAATAAATAACTTTTACGCAGCTTCGCTACTGAATCTCTGCAACATTATTTTTACATAATTTTTTATTGCGCCAATTGTTATAAAACACATTTCTGTTTTCACACAATCCTTGTAGATGTGGGCAATTTTTATAAAATGAATTGTTTTTTTTTTAATCCATCCATACATCCAACCGTAATGATTCATACATACAGCCTATAAAAGGCCACTGCTTAAGATAGGCCTCTCTCATAGATTGCCTTGGCAAGGGTTGACAACCGCTGTTTTTTATTAATTTGAGTTGTTATCAGAAAGATGCTGCTGTTTCATTTCATATTACATATAAAAAATTATAGAGGTACAAAGTAGTAAAAAAGTACTGCAAAATCGCCTTAACTTTAGTGATAAATAACAAAAAAAAGAAAGTATTAACATGCGGAAATAATGAAATAATTAAAAATTCAAATAATATATATTGAAATAATAATCAAAAATGTGGATGTACGTAAATAATATGTCCGTTTTCATAGTGTATTGTGTATCAAACTTTAAAGTATATCGCGGGCCTCAAAACCATAGGGGCGTATCCACAAAACCGTTACTTTCCAGAAGAGAACAAACTTAATAACTTTTCTCGTGGTTTATGCAGCTCGTTGTGTTTTTGCATGTGGCCATATATTTACACTTCAGTTACAACGGGATGGTGGGTTTTAAGGTATTTCCTCTATAAAAATGGTTTTTGGTCTTTACGTCATGCGAAAGGCGAAATTGTAAAACACCGTCATAATTCGCCTAAAATACTTATAATTTACGGACGTAAAACATTTTTCCTTAAATTATTAATAATCGTACCAATAGTAATTTGAGCCTAGTAGGTGATTTTGAATATTGCAATTTTGAAATGAGAAACCACCAAAATTAACGTTATTTCCGCGATTTTCAAAAATTGTACGCCTGTTTGGCTTGTCATTAATATTGACAAGTGTTTCTAAGTAGAAGTGTAAACCATTTTTGTTTAACAAATCAGAAAAGAAAGAAATGGTGACAATTGCACAATATAATATGAATGAAAATTATGAGAACAAAAAATAAGCATTTAAAAAATAAAATTTATTCATAAATCTGATTTTTTTTAAAGACATAAAATCACAAACGACTAATTCTTTTTTCTTTTTAAGAAATCGGACATAAGACATTAGAAGAAATGAAATAAAACCAAAATCTTAAAGGAAAGTTCTAAAATTTTAAATTTTATTCATAATTCAAAAGATCATAATTATTTGAAATTAAACAAAAACGTTTTGCGAACAGATTTGAGATTCAAGACATGAAATTGTCATAGAAAATAAAATCTAAATCCTTAAAAGAAACTTATGCTCATAAAAACAAAGCATAACAAATTCTCCAAAACATTATTAAACTCAATAAAACTTTCCAAAAAGTAACAGCATAGGAAAAATTGCACAAGTAAAGAAAACTTAAGTAAAGGATACTTAAGTTACTTGTCTTATTCAATGTTATGCAGTTAATAATCAATCTTGTCATGCCTCATTAATGCAATTTGCCATTAAAATTATCTTGTATACTTTCTAAAATTTCCTAGCTGGGTTAACAGACGTTGTTCTACAGTTTACGATATGTGGCGCGATGAGCTTATCAACAAGAATTTATTAATAATTCGACCACAGCGGCACCTATCGATGACACACACACACATACACACACACACACACACACATATATATATATATATATATACACAACATGTAACAAAAACCCTGTGGTTCCCGTTAAGTACGTTATCAGGCTCAATATTCAAACCTATAGAAATAACCATTTTTAAAAAATCGACCAAATATATTTTATAATTTTATTAAAAAAAAAATTATTTTATTTGGTTTTATTACCTCTTACTGACACTAGCCGATGCTAAAGCTATGTAAAGCGGGGTCTTTGACAATCCTCTTACTCCCCAGACAATGCAGAGGTAATAAAACCACAAACAATTTGCATACAATTTTTTTTTAAATAAAATAAAATAAAAAAAATATTGTTCGAATTTTAAAAAAAAGTTATTTCTATACGTTTGAATAATGATCCTGATAACGTACTTAACGGGAACCACAGGGTTTTTATTACATATTGTATACACGAGTATATATATATATATATATATACTTGTGGGGACTTACATGGATTGCCTCGATGTCCCATGATGATAAATCCCAAAAATTTGTGACTAACTTCCAGCGCTGTGTGCAAGAAATGATTTTATTATAGTTTTAGCACGAATGGGGCGGCTCGACGGGGGAGGGAGTAGTTTGAGTGTTTTCATAGAGAAAAATTTGTTAATAACGGTAGTGAACAGCGTCACCTATCGTAGCTATCAAAAAGATACACGAACACTAACAAACGCACCAACGATTTTACCTATAGACATTTTACAAAGTCAAATGTTGTTATTTTTCATTAAATTGTTCACGCAAACAAAGTCACGCACAAGCAGATATGTTTCCTGACAATTGATAAGAAAGGTCGACATATTTAGCGTCTCACTTTTATTTCATAAATTGGCATCACTTAAGTGCAGAAGGTCGTACTCCTACACAAATGCTTTCATCACTTGTGTAGGCAGTCTATAATTTAAATATGGCAGAGATACCGTCTATTCATGTCAAGAGAGGAACTCTCATACGCAACACCATGTCCGTATGGAAATCCATTCCATTCCGTCCGTTGATTTTCGATACTCTGTATTTTGATGGCGACTTCATTAACGTTGTTTCCACTGTCATACGTCAATTTCTTAAAACTTCCGTTAAGAATAACGGTATCATTTTTTAAATGTCTTTACAAATCAAAATATAAAAGTTGTACCCTGCTAAAAATATTAAAGAAGGTAAAATTAATTAGTAATGTAACTCATTTAAAAAAAATTGTGCGAGTAACCTCTAGGCGAGGTTGAAGTAAAACTTGTAAATGTTAATATAAATATTTTTTTCCGTAATGCATTTTTATTATTATTTGTTATTCATTGCCATGTAATGGCAGCATACGAGATCCTAACACCACATAGTATCTTTCCGTGGATGTCATAAGAAGCGACAGAGGGAAACTAAATCTGACTGAGGTTTGTTCCGTTATTCCTGTCCTATATTATATTCAGCAGTGGTTTTGTATAGGCTGCAACGTATTGATTTATTTATTATTTTTAATATATTAATAATTTCTAACTATTAATATAATGTTTATTAATAAAACTACTTTTACGGATTTTATCGCGAATAATTGTTCTTATTTTTAATTTCCGACGTTTCGGGTGCTTAAAAGTAGTTTTGTGTAGTGTTCGCGTAAATATAAGAAATCTAGTCAATAATTATTTGTATTTAACTACACAATCAATAAAACAGAAATAAATTTAGGTATACATAATTTATTACTGAAAATGTACTTATTATGTTGTGTATATCATATATTATACTTTTTTTTTTTTATAACTGTATGGCCCTTGGTATTGTGATAATGTCACAATAATTCTGCCAATGTCCGGTCTTCGGTCTGTCACACCTTGTCTTGAGGCTTTCCGGTGGAAAAGCAGTTAGTGGTTATTAGGTGAAAATGTGAAATATATCATATATTATACTTAAAACAAACTAAACTTAAACGCGTAACGCGTGCGTAAACGGATTGCAGTCTTACTACACGTTACTTCTGTCCGAATAAAAATCTGTGCTATCCTTAAGTTGCGCCCAAAGTAGTTTTACTTACAAAAATAAAGAACAATGGCAAAAAAATTGTTGATGGTAATGCCATGCCGTCAAAAGCGTCTACCTATGTCATTATTATAAATACTATTAGGCTGGAAAAACGTACCATACATAATTCAAACCTAAAATGACTATTTTATAGTTATCTGTTATGATTTGCCAATTAAACTTAGTCTGATGTGAATTTTGTTTAAACTGGACTATCTATAATTAAAAAGAAATAGAGACAAAATTTGTTCAGGATCTCTATATTTTTACATATTTTTCATTTGTAGAGGCTAGAAAAAAATGCCAAAAAAAATTTGTTCGGGTGTTTTCCACTGTTCATAATTAACGTTTCAAAAAACAAAAAGGGAAAATAAAGTAATGAAATCGGAAACGGAAGTAAATTACAATAGTTCTAACGTCTTCTGGTTAAGAAAAATTCATTGATATGCGATCCGCTCTTCGGTAACTCTTTACGTGACTTCTTGATAATTGCAATTCGCACGATCGATAATACGTGGAAATGTTTTTACTCCTGTTTTCTCATCGTTAAAGAAAAATGTTAGAACATTGCACTTAATTCCTAACTCTTTCTTTACGTGTTACTTAAGCATTTGTTAACTTCCACACTTACAATTTTGAACTATGGTAGATTTGAAACATGAAAATGAGTTAAATATAATCTTGTTTATAAAACACGTTAAAATTAAACTGACCACTACACTTTCTAAATTAATTAAAAATAAAATCCAATTTGATTTAAGTTCGCAGATACATTACGAGAACGGAAACAACGCATTTTGTATACGTTCTTAAACATAACGAGTCACATTAATGTCATACTCCAGCCAACCGTATAAAACGAACGCTAAGTAGACTACGTTTGCACATATCAATGTGAGAATATGAGAAATATAATACCCGTCAGTGTTTATTCCTTGAATATGTATTTCAATTGGCATGCAATGTGGAATCACAGCTTACATTACTAAGTATAGTAATTAATGTCTTGAAAATTTTGCAATGATCATTTTGCATGATAAATTTCATAGCTATTTGTATGTCTTGTTCAAAGTAACCACAAATAATAATTAAAGTACTTAGAAAATCTTTAAACAAAATTTTGTGACATTATTATTAATATAAGATGGAGATCTAAATAATGATAAATCACTGATTTTCCAATATAATATATTTCTCAAAGCCACATTTTCGACTATTGAGACTTACTCAGCTGTACATCGAAAATTTCTGTGAAGTTTATCGAGAAAAAGATTCCCTAGCGTTAACTTTAGTCAACGGATTTAGTCATTGTCCACTATGAAGTACAAAATTTCATCGCTTTCACCAATACAGGTAAGTTATAAAGCCGCAAACCATTCGAGGTAAATGGAACTGGGTCCGCATTTACCATTCTATTCGTTTTTACTATTTGTAAAACGAACCAAACAACCGCAAAAATGATTGTAATTTTTATTCCATTTAGAATGCGCTATTTAATAATTTTAGCTATTTTAAATATATCTTTACCTTTTAAAGTATTTTTGAAGTGAAAACTTCTTTAGCGGCTTTGTGCACTTTTTTTGTAATGGGTAAAAAATGTTAAACTCGCGTCAGGTCACGTGTCCTGATCGAAAATTCGTAAGACGGACGGAGAGTAGACAGCCGGCGCGGTGTAGGAGAGGAAGTAAGTTAGGTTTAATTAATTTTCATTTATTAATTAATATAATTTTATTATTAAGATTAGGTTTCGATCGAGTCTACTGTACTGCTTGACGAAATTATTAACATAGATACATATGTAGTTACACATTATAGATGTAATATTTGTAATATGTTTATACTTTATAGCATTAACCTATTTTTCATAACATCACAATAAGCACATGTGCGGTGTAGGTTTACCAAACAAATAATTTCGAATGAAAATAAATGAAATAAGATAATATTAAATAATCTCCGCCATTCCAAAATATCAAAAATGCACAACCTTAATATTCAAGTTTTCACTTCTGCCGGCACTCCCGGAGTGCAACCCGTCGTTTTTTATATCTTTTAATAGATATGTTTTAAATTATTTAGTACTGATTAAAAAATATATGACACTAATTACCTCAATAATGTGCTTATACATATAAAAAGATAAAAAATTAGTATAAGTACCCAATTCTTAAATTATTTAATTTTTTATATATTTATATATAATAAGATAATAGCAATGCCTAAAGTAATCGATTTGATAAAATATATTATATTGTTTAGCAACAAAACCTATAAAAACAGCTCTTGAAGCGTCGACGGTATTATTGATTTATCGTAATTGCATCCCCCAGTTTATTTCATATCCGGCTCAGGTTTTACTGACCACTACCGTTATGCCCAGGCTACTGGGTTAATCAACGATACAACTACGCAGCTTAATAACCAGCCGCATTCTATGAGATTAACCACCGCTACGTTATAACTCATTTAACGTAATGTGATAGTGAAGAAGCTATGTTAAGTCAACCTATAAAAAACGATAAAATTCTAATTGTTCTATTTAAATTTAATTGAGAATATAGCTTAACTGATCACTTCATTTTAAATTTAACACCTATTCAAAGGAGAATGGGATTTTTGGGCCTGAAGTTAACTAATTGATTTATACTTTAAAAAATTGGCAATAGTTTTCTTAAGTAAAATACAAAAAAATAGCTCTTTTCACAATCTGGCTTTCGAAAAAACAATAAAATAAGAAATTATAGGAAATTAGTTAGAAAATCGATTGTAGTGTATTCTTTATGGCAATAAATCGGTTACCATAAACAATACACTAGTGAAATTCTCATTTTTGAACGTTATCTTCCAATAGAGGACTTCTCATTTTGAAACTTGACAGTTCAAACTTCTACTTAAAAAAAAACAGATTGTCTATACGATTAGAAAACGAGCGCAATACAATCGATTCTCGATTAAATTGAGCATTTTATTGCATGCCGAGCGCAAAGCGCGTGGGTATGTTCTACTAACGCCTAAAAATCAAAATTCCACCGTTTTTTTTAATATCTATTTTCGATTATTTTTCTGTGTTAACTAAGGAGATAAAAAAATTGGGTAAATAATTATAAATTTAAAGTATCAAAATTCCAACAAGTAACAGTTACAACAACAACTCAAGTAATTGATCTCAGATCGATATCCCTAATATTTACTTCACTTAGTTGTTGTTGTTTTAACTTTCGTTAATCGTTTCACCATTTCATTTCATTATTAACCACAACTTTTTTGATGATTTTATGCTGATTCTGTCTTTATCTTTAACTAATTTGCCTTTATCTTTAACTAATTATAGTGAGAAATAGCCCGTTACATTGTAATAACAGTGAATAATCACCTGTTACAATGTAGGAAATAGATAATCTCACTTTTACTTATTCTACAATAACTCAGCTCCTAGATTGACAAATCTTGCCAGATTTTCAGCTATGAATTATTTATATATACGCTTTGAAACGGTCGTACTTTCATCTTGTTACCACTTGGGCCCAAAAATGTATGGAGACGTCTCCTTCTCCTTTCTTTTCGACGTAAAATCTCTTTTTATTATTATTCGAAATTGGATACCTTAAAAACCTTTAGGTGCATCAATTATAAAATACCCATAAATTTAATATTTATTACGAAATTAATAGTGTCTTGCATTATTATTATGTAATAAATCCCAAACAATGTCGCTTTTGATGGTCTCGACAGATGGCGACTTCCAATAAAGCGTAAAGTCGGTGCCGCGTGCAACTGATGACTGTTTTAATGGTGGTACATTAAAACTATATTGTCAAGGAACGTTTACGTCATCCTTCAGAAATGAGACCCATTAGCTTTATTCTAAACTAACACATCAGTGTGAGATTTGGAACATCACAATCTGGGTCAGTTGCTTAGTAACACGGACTAGGCGCGCCTGCATGCCTGAGACAAAGTTGACGATTGATGCTGTACTGCTATGTCTAGTAATGACAACTACTGGTGTTAGTTATACTGTAACAAAAATTTGCATTAAGTAACAATGGGCAGTAAATATTTGAGTGTTTAACCATTTTGATGTACCTTCTAATAGAATAATTAATATTAAAAAGAATTAAAAATTACATGTTATGCATTTTAGCTACTATTATTCTCATAGCCTTACTATTGTTTTAGGTTTTTGGAACAAAATTTTGACGTGCCGCTAATATTCATTATTTTTACTCGATTAATGCAAAATTGTATCTTTAAACTAAACATCTATGGTCTAAAAAACAAACCAGAGTACGAAACCTATTCAACTGCAGATAGATGTAAGACAAGGTGACGTAATATAGTCGAAAATCTTCTTTTTTACTATTAAGTATAATTCTGTGCTTGGCTACCATACCACCGATGCTCAACACTTAACATTGAGCTCTTTGGGCTATGCTCAGTGTCTCTGCGTGATAGAATTGATAATCAAGATTTCAGTAATTCCACGTAATAACTTTTTTTTTGTTTCACATACCTTCTGTATATTTTTTATAATATAGAAATATATTTCTTTAAAATTAAGTTTAACATTAATCTAACTAGAAGCGAATATATATAAACAATAACAATTCACTTCGCACGTAATTATCACGTTTGTCTTCTAGGCCATCGATTTCCTTTTGTTTATTACAAAAACTAATAACTTCTGTAGGCTATTACCAACGCTACCGTGCGACTAAATCACGTACATAAGATTCAAATAAAAAGCTACTGGATTGCCATTGATCTTTTGCCGTTTACAATACAGGCTTTGTGACGGCATGTTAGAATCGATTGAGCGGCAAACGTGCGTCGTACTCGGCCTTGGAGTCCGATTTGTAATAAGTGAAAGGTGCTATAACTATATACACGGCGTAGTAAACACGACTCAGCAATTACTCTTAGTAACCCAAAACTAATCTTCATTATAAACACCATAGTGTTCCTATACTTTGACTTAAAAAAATCACATAAATAACTTAATACAAGTATTTCACATATCGATAAAAGCCCATCACAAGTCTATTGCTAAACATTGGGCTCCTCCGTAGATTACCACAAAGCAAAGTTTTTTTATTGGAGTTACACTTCTTTTGGGGCGTTTGGGAAAAAACTATGAGAGTGAATTTTTTACGATGCACGCGCACACCGACAGATAAAAACGAAACCATGAAGTTGTTACAATACGCGCACACACTGACACCTTAAAGCGACAATTTCATTGGGTAACTGTCTCTCAAGTTTTCGTGGGAACCGATAACTATATTTAAGGTTACGCTAATGAAGTATAACTTCCTACGTGCGTACATAAGTACACACACGTTTTTTATATTGGATTTGTGACAAACGGGCACATGTCCACCTGATGGTAAGTGGTTGCTATGGCCCATAGACACCTGCGTCCATCCTCAATTAAGTATCAATATGCAAATGCGTTGTCGCCCTTGAGGACTAAGATGGAATCCTCGTTTCCAGTAAACAGCTTTCTCTACACTTACCATATGTTATACTACTTAGCTGCTATTTTACGCTGGTTTTCTGTAAGAGCGTGGACCTTCCTCGGACGAGCCGACCCATTCGTTCTACAAGTATATCACGAATATAGCTGCAACATGGCTCTACCACGTAAAAAATCCTGAGTCACCTGTACCCATCTACTATCTACATGTTTCGTCTGGTCAGGTCGTCACATGTATTTGTGGGCCACCATACAATTTCCAATTCGAGGCTTTTTATAGGATAGGGTGACAAACGAGCACACAGTCCGCCTGATGCTAAGTAGTTGCTGTGACCCCAGGCATCCACATCTATCAGAATCAAACCCATCACACGTGAGGACTAAGATGGAATGCCTCTTTTCCAGTAAAAAGGGTCTCTGGTTCTCTACACTCACCATACGAAACACAGCAGTGTTAAGCTGCTATTTTACGCTGGTATTCTGTGAGAGCATGGTCCTTCTCCAGTCGAGCCGACCCATTCGTGCAACAACTATACTACTAATATAGCTGCAGCATGGCTTTACCACGTAAGAACTGCCACTCGAGAACCCTTATTCTCATTTGGTTGTCAGTTTTTCGAGCTATATGTCTAACCCATTGCCACTTCAAGCTACTGATATGCTAAGCTATATCAATTGCTCCTGTCCTTACAATAAAATATTACCGTTACTGTTACCTGATGCATAGGCCTTCTTAGATTGCCTCATAGGAGATTATTTGCTATAGATGTCACGCTTGGCAGGCGTGTTGGCAACCGCAGCTTTTTTAGTTATTAAGTACACGCTTCCTTGCCCAAGGACCCTTTTAAAAAGAGAAGGCCTGTGCCGAAGAGTGGAACGTACACAGGCTCTAATTTTACTTTTTTCTACCGACTTCAAAAAGGAGCCGCTACTCAATTCGACTGTATGTTTTTTTATGTGTGTTACCTCATAACTTTTTACTGGGTGAACCGATTTCGATGACTCTTTTTTTATTTGAAAGCTGGTGCTTCACATATGGTCCCATATAAATTTCATCAAGATCTGGCCAATAGTTTTTGAGTTATACTTAATAATTTATATTGAAGTCGGTTGTACAAAATTTTTAATTATTTAAGAAAGCACTGCAGACCAGCTCCTGGTTTATTCCAAAAAAATTTAACTTATATTATTTTGCAAACTGTTATACTATTAACAAAATCTTCTTATTCTGGCTGATTACTACCATGGAGGCAACGGCAAATATTATTCTTATTAATACTATATTTAGAAACTATCAATATCAGGATATACTGAAGTGTACGCATGAATACAATGGCACTCGTCCGGACTTTCTCGTTCCCGATGTTATACACTTATACCATAAATCTCAATGTATTAAAATATTTATCACACTACACCTAGCCCAATTCAATTTTCTTTTCTGTTTTAAATTACTCGTATTTAGACCGGCTCAAACTTAGAACGAAATTAATAATGCTGTAACTATTGATTAAGCTTCAAAACGCTATAAAAATGACATATAATATTTGTTTCTTTCTGTTTTTCAACCGACTTCAAAAAAGGAGGCGGTTCTCAATTCGACTGTAGTCTTTTATGCGTGTTACCTCAGAAATTTTTTCTAGGTGAATCGATTTTGATGAATCTTTATTCATTTGAAAACTGGTAAATCTCATATAGTCTCATATAAATTTGATCTAGATCTGACCAGTAGTTTTTGAGTTATTCTTTAGTAATGCGTTTTTAATTAACTTCGACTACATTAATGATGTTCTCATTTTATTTATATTGATGTCGGTTGTACAAAATTTTTAGTTTGACGACTTGTTATTGTTTCAAATTATATTATGTAATTTCTAAAAGTCACTTCGCTTGAATTAAGATCCCAAGTCGCATTGAAATCAAATTACAATGGAAGTAGAATCTTCATTGTACGACATTCGAGTTCAAAGCTTTCAAATCGTTTGTGGCGACGTAACTTAATATCCGGTTTAGCCGCATATCCGTGTCTCCAGCAAGGTTGTAGGCTATGCTCTAAGGGCACTAGAAACAATTGTTCCCGTCAACTAGGCTAGCTATGGATCAATATTCGATGATGATGATATGATTTGAATACATTGAAGAAAGAACTGAACCAGACATTCGTGGCCAATTCAATAATTAGAATCGAGTTTTGACAATTATTTATGGCAAAATATTTAAGTGTTACTTTCATATTACAAAATATAGTATTGACGCTTAAATGATAAAAGGCTGACGTGCGAATCAAATATCTATATTAAATAAAAAATGGGGTCACTTTTCAATTGCAAAATATTCACTCTATATATTCAGTTTATATTTGTTAGGTACCAATATGCTTCAGCGTACAAATAACATCGCATGTTGTATTTTGCGGCACTAAATCTTTGCTTTGCTGTGATAAATCACAATCTGCAAAACATCTGGGTAAGATTAATGAGTAGGTACCATAGCTTTGAAACATACATCGTAATATTAATTATATATTTATTCGATTTTCGATTCGACAAAATTTGAATTACTAGGTACGATATGCAAAAGAGATAGGTATATTTTCATGGTTATTGCAATGTTTTTTGAATATGGAATTCTTTATTCTTAACACAAGTAATCGTCTTCGCAAGTTCGCAAGCTTTTGCAGATGGTATTTTTGTCTTTATCAGTCAATGTTTTTAAACTTTATAGTAAATAGAGTGTTTTTCTCGTTAGTAACATAAAACAAGTGGGTCAACAAAATGCATCGTATTGCAATGAGATCCACTGAAGCGTGAATCCACTTCGCTCTTCGCGATAAGTCGTCGAACTCTCACGCTCCATTTGTAAAATATTAGCTGCTTATTTTTTTTATTACTCACCGTTACCGTTACAGCCTATCAAAAGTCCACTGTACGTACGTGGCCTCCCTCATAAGTTTCCTTGTATGGGAAATGTTTGCCATAGTTGACACATTTGGAAAAAAATAATTGGAGTCATAATATTATAAGTACGGAAACTTGCAGACTAGGGCTTAGGTAATAATAGTAATAGACGGCTCCGTGGCGCAGTGGCTTAGCAATGAGTTGCTGCGCTGGGGGGCGAGGGTTTGAATCCCGCACGAAACAAGTATTTGTATGGCCTACCGATAATTGTTCCGGGTCTGAATGTTTGTCCTTGTGCAATTTGTGTTTGTAAACTGCCTCTACGATACAGGAGAAAATCCTAGTGTGGGGGTAACGTTTTTTTTTTTAAATAAAATAAAAAAAATAAGTATTTTGACATAAAAACCCCTTTTAATAGCAGTCTAAAAATATTTTTATCAATAAAAATAAGAAGACATTTAGTTTTATTCGTGTCTTTGACATATTCAGAGGATCGTTTACTTGTATAAAATTGTATATGTAAATAAAAGAAAAATATACACAGATTTCACCAGTCCTTAGAAGAAAGCGACATTCCTAACGCCGTTGACAGAAATCACAAAGTTAAACATTTACAGTACCTGTACACAGTTTTGCTTTCACTTAGTATATATTGAATTGAACTACGCATAATTTATATCGTATACTTTGTAACAATGCTATGTAAACAGTAGTTTAGTAAAGTGTTAACATATTTACTTTACTTACACTAATTATATTTTTCTTATTTCAGGCTGGGAGCTAAAAGGATTACATTGCTATAAGTTTTTCAATATCAGACATTCATGGGAAAAAGCAGCAGAATTATGTCGAAGGTAATTATAAAATTATAGCAAAATAAATAAATCAGAATTATACCGAAACATTTACTATATAAATGATACAATTATTATTTCAGGTATGGTAGCGAACTTATGGTTGTTGAAAGCTACACGGAAAACAACATGACTGCCAGTTTAGTGCCTTCTAGTCCTAGTTATAATCACTACTGGCTCGGTCTTGCAACTGTAGATGATCTGAGAACTAACACACTAGAATCAGCTGCCGGTGGCTTGGTGTCGCAATATGCAGGTTATTGGGCTTTAAGACAACCAAACCCAAAAGACGGAGAATGTGTCGATGTTCATGTCACCTCTGATCAACAATCTTGGGAATTGACTACCTGTGAAACCCTCCTCCCCTTTATGTGCAAGAGTGATGCATGCCCAGCAGGTAATTTATTTACATTTTTTTAAATATTTTAACCCATAGGTTCCTTCATCGTCAATATTATCCATCCAAAAATTCTACTAGGTACTTACATTTTTGACAAAGAATAATATCAAACTTTTGTAGTATGTCAAAGTTGAACTCACGCATATTTACGTATTTTCTTTGCATATATATAAAAAAATATAAATTTTAAATCGCCCAGAGATAATAATAGCATTTATTTTAGGAACCTTCCATTGTTCAAACGGAAGATGTGTCAACTCGGCCTTTAGATGCGACAAACAAGATGATTGTGGTGATTCTTCCGACGAAATGGACTGTGCTTCCGATTGTCATTTTTATATGGCCAGCAGTGGAGATGTGGTCGAAAGTCCAAATTACCCACACAAATATCCAGCGTTCAGCGAATGTAAATGGACACTTGAAGGACCACAAGGCCAAAATATTGTATTACAGTTCCAAGATTTTGAAACTGAAAAGTCTTTTGATACTGTTCAAATATTAGTGGGTGGTAGAACAGAAGACAAATCTGTTAACTTGGCCACGCTATCCGGGAAACAGGATCTTTCAAGCAAAACTTTTGTATCAGCTTCTAACTTTATGATTATTAAATTTAGCACTGATGGGTCTGTAGAAAAAAAAGGTTTCCGTGCTTCTTGGAAAACTGAATCGTCTAATTGTGGTGGTGTACTTAGAGCTACACCTCAAGGGCAGGTGTTGACTTCACCTGGCTATCCAAATGGTTATCCTGGAGGTTTAGAATGCGTGTACATAATTGAAGCCCAACCAGGAAGAATTGTATCACTTGAAATTGAAGACTTAGAATTAGAAATGAACAGGGACTACATTGTTATTAAAGACGGAAATACGCCTTCAAGTCCAGTTCTTGCAAGATTTACAGGACCTGGAGAAGAAAACCAAAAAGTTGTAATATCAACAACAAACTATTTGTATATGTACTTTAGGACAAGTCTCGGCGACTCTAAAAAAGGTTTTGATATGAGATATTATCAAGGATGTAGAGCAACGATAGTTGCAGCAAATGGGACGTTTACTTCGCCAGCTTTTGGTCTTAGTAATTATCCCAACAATCAGGAATGTTTGTACAGAATCAAAAATCCCAACGGTGGTCCTCTTTCACTGAAATTCGATGAATTTAATATTCATCCATCTGATGTAGTTCAAGTTTTTGACGGATCAAGTACAAATGGATTAAGATTGCATTCAGAAAATGGTTTCACTGTCAAACCAAGAATTACATTGACCGCTTCCAGTGGCGAAATGTTGGTAAGGTTCGTATCTGATGCCTTACACAATGGACACGGATGGAAAGCTACGTTCTCTGCAGGTAAACTTATTTATAATTTGTTAAATATTATTGTAGCGCTCAATAAACAGTGATGTTTAGTAAAATATGACGTTTTATAGATTGTCCTCCGCTTAAGTCTGGTATTGGAGCATTAGCATCAAACAGAGATACCGCTTTCGGAACGACCGTGACATTTTCATGCCCAATCGGACAGGAATTTGCTACAGGAAAATCAAGGATAGTGACACAATGTTTAGATGGTGGAAATTGGTCAACTACGTACATACCTAGCTGCCAAGGTAAGTATTTTTCTATAAAAAATATTTTTACAGTATTTAATAACGTTGGGATTAAATGACAATTATATCACTTACAGAAGTATATTGTGGACCAGTGCCCCAAATTGATAATGGTTTTTCAATCGGATCAACAAATGTTACATATAGAGGTGTAGCTACATATCAATGTTATGCTGGCTTTGCATTCCCTACTGGACAGCCCATTGAAAGAATATCATGTTTATCTGATGGTCGATGGGAACGGACTCCAACTTGTCTCGGTAATATTCATAAATTTCTTAATCTCTATTCATTATTTAGTAAAAGAAGCTTATTCGTTTATTATATCCACATATTTTATACTTTTAAATACAGTTTAATCAATTCGTGTATTGCAGCATCGCAATGTGTGGCGCTTCCTGATGTCCCTCATGCCAATGTAACTATACTTAATGGTGGTGGCAGAAGCTATGGTACCATTGTTCGATATGAATGCGAACCGGGCTATGTACGAACTGGACAACCAGTTCTTCTTTGTATGAGTAACGGAACATGGTCTGGTGATGTTCCAACATGTTCAAAAGTGTTATGTCCAATATTTCCCGAAATCAAGAACGGTTTCATAGTTGATCAAAGTAGGATATACATGTATGGTGATGAAGCAAGGGTACAATGTTTTAAAGGTAAAATTATATTTTTTAATACAATATATATTGTTTTTAAACTGAGGTTTTGGTTTTAAATAAGCACAAATCAGTAAGAGTTAGCTAAGTAAAATGTACTACGGGATTTTTTCAGGTTATAAGCTTAACGGACCTAGTGTATTAAAATGCCGTTCAAACCAAGAGTTTGATGCACCACCAACATGTGAAGATATTAATGAATGCATTAGCAGCCAATGCAATTTGGCAACCACTGAATGCAAGAACACTCAAGGTGGCTTTTACTGCCCATGTAGGCCTGGATTTGCCCCTGTTCTCGAATGCAGGCCTGTTGGTGATCTCGGATTGATAAACGGAGCTATACCAGACGAATCCATCACTACATCAGCATCAGAGGCTGGATATTATAAAGGAGTAAGTTATCGCACATTATATTATCACGCTTAATATATATTCCTCAGCTATGTTCCTAGTTAACAATTCAATAAGGGATTATTTCTACAAGGACCACGTTACATTGAGTAAACTACTCGCAGTTACATTTAACTAAAAAATTGATATTGTTAAATCATTTGCATAATAGAATAATTTACTTAACGTGACTTAAGAAGACACGATAAACCAGAATAAATGTCACGAAAGACCTACTGGCTTGATAATCGTTTGGTTCGCTTTGCAAAAAGTATCTTTTACTAAAGTTTACAAAAAATTAACAGTGGTAGAGCCACGTGGCAGCTTTTGCTGTCGCATGGATGGGCCGGCTCGAACCGGGGTGGTTCCACGACCTCACAGAATACCAGCGTGAAGTAGAGGTTTACCTCGGCGTTTCGCTTGGTGAGTGCAGGTGGCCGGAAGCCCTTTTTACTGAAAATGAGGCATTCTCACGGGTGAAAAAGCATCTGCATTTTGATTTGTAATAGAGGATAGATGTAGATGTCTATGGGCCACAGCAACCATTTACTATCAGGTGGACTGTGTGCTCGTTTGTCACCATTATCCTATAAAAAAATTATCGTAATTTATAATCATACATCTCATATCCACTGCTGAATATAGGCCTTTTCCAAATAATGCTACAAACAACCTAGTGAGTGTGTACCGACAGTTAGTCTGGCACCGCTGTAGGAAATGTAGCATCGTCCATATTTCGACGGGATCAAAGACTCTCATAGTCCAGATACGCAATACAAAGTGGCAGGTTATAAGGAATGGTCTTTTTAAAAATTTCAAAAAGTATATAATTGGTCTGTGGTATTAAATCCTTATTGGAAGCCGAGTTGTTCGGGAAGCTGAAAGTCATCAAGACTGCGTTCGAAACAATTCGTAATGACTCTCGAAAATAGCACAGATGCGGCTCAGAAGGGAAATCGGTTTGTAGTAACTTAAATAACTTATTTATAAAAAACATTTAAAAAAACTTAAAATGTACTTTTTGGATAATTTATAGAAAAAATGTTACTACTTAAAACAGCGTATATGCGTTTGCTCAGGTCCTAATTAGGCTGTAATGTTTTCTTTTTACAAACTAAATTAATTTATACTTTAATATAATGTCGACTCAGGTCGCGTCATCACAAATCTTAGTGGTTTTTTGTATGCGACTTTTTAGAATAGTTTTTTGTAATGTAATGTGTTAAATAAATTTAAAAAAAAAGTTCTTCGATAAGGCGCTGTCAACTTTTTTGAAAGACAACCACTACACTTCTGTGCCACGCCCTTTGATTGCGCCACCATGAAAATCGGAATCGGAGTATGGAAAATATCCCTCCATGATTAATTGCGTTAAAATTTTACATATAAAATGTTATGTTACGTCCTTGTTAGCAGATTTTTAATTTTGATTACATTTCCAGATGGTTCGTTTGAACAACGGTGGTGGTTGGTGTGGTAATTATTTAGAAGCTGGAGCAAACTGGATACTTATAGATTTAAGAGCGCCAACAGTAATTAGAGGTTTTAGAACCATGAGCGTCATGCGAGCAGATGGCAATATTGCATTTACATCAGCAATAAGGATTCAATACACAAACGATTTAACTGATGTCTTTAAAGATTACGCAAACCCTGATGGTACTGCTGTGGAATTTCGTATTCTCGAACCCACTCTCTCTGTTCTTAATTTACCGTTATCTATTGAAGCCCAATACATAAAATTCAGAATTCAAGATTATGTTGGAGCTCCATGCTTGAAATTAGAAGTAATGGGATGTGCACGTTTAGACTGTGCTGACATCAACGAATGCAATGAAAACAATGGAGGTTGTGACCAGAAATGTATAAATACGTAAGTTCATAAAAATTGTAACTTTTAAATAATATTTTTATTTCTTTATCCTTAATAATAAATTTCACTACCTACTTATTTTTGCTTTATAGGCCTGGAAATTACTCTTGCGCTTGCAATATTGGATATGAACTATATACATCAAATGGGACAGCTGGATTTAAGATAGAAATCTCCGAAACTGGTGAGCGTGACGGGGATACCTATCAAAGGAACAAATCGTGTGTACCTGTTATGTGTCCATCACTTGCATCTCCAGAAAATGGAAAACTACTATCAACAAAAACCGCTTTTCATTTTGGAGACATCGTTCAATTCCAGTGTGATTTTGGATATGTAATGTCAGGATTCTCATCCTTACTATGCACCTCAAGCGGTACCTGGAATGGAACTGCTCCAGAATGCCAATGTAAGACTTTGTTTCTAACTGTTATTAAAACGAAAAAGTAAACCTTACTCTTCCTGCTAATTATATAAGGATTATTTTTTTAGATGCTCGATGTGTTACTCTGTCTGACGACAAGAATGACGGTTTGAAAGTAATAAGAGATGATCCCGAGAGTGTTCTTGTACCATACAGAGACAATGTAACTATAACATGTACATTGCCAGGAAGGCATTTACGAAACACTATAACATCATCTTTTAGACAATGTGTATATGACCCAAAACCGGTAAAAACTTTTCTATTTAGTGAAAATTCGTCGTCTTAATGCACTGTGCTTAATAAAATGTAATTCTTAACTTTTTAGGGTCTCCCTGACTACTGGCTCTCTGGAGCACAACCTCAGTGTCCGCGGAAGGACTGTGGTATTCCAATGCCTACACCTGGAGCTGAATACGGCCAGTACTTAGATACAAGATATCAAAGTTCATTCTTTTTTGGCTGTCAAAATACATTCAAACTTGCAGGGCAAACTAGTAAACACGATAATGTAGTCAGATGTCAAGCAAATGGCATTTGGGACTTTGGAGATTTGAGATGTGAAGGGCCAGTTTGTGATGATCCTGGAAGACCTGCGGATGGGTACCAAATTGCTCGAAGCTACGAACAGGGATCTGAAGTCTTGTTTGGTTGTTCCAGGCCTGGGTACATTTTGATAAATCCCAGACCAATCACTTGTATGCGAGAACCTGAATGTAAGGTTATAAAACCATTAGGGCTTGCATCTGGAAGAATACCAGATTCTGCAATTAATGCTACGTCCGAAAGACCTAATTACGAAGCAAGAAATATCAGACTTAATTCTGTAACTGGTTGGTGTGGAAAACAAGAAGCCTTTACATATGTTAGTGTTGACTTAGGCAAAGTTTACAGGGTCAAAGCTATTCTAGTCAAGGGCGTTGTAACTTCAGATATCGTCGGTCGACCAACAGAAATAAGATTCTTCTATAAACAAGCCGAAAATGAAAATTATGTAGTTTATTTCCCTAACTTTAATTTAACGATGAGAGATCCAGGAAATTATGGGGAATTAGCAATGATAACACTGCCAAAATATGTACAAGCTCGTTTTGTTATACTTGGTATTGTCAGTTTTATGGATAATGCCTGTCTTAAATTCGAGCTTATGGGTTGTGATGAGCCCAGTGTAGAACCTTTATTAGGTTTCGATTATGGATATTCTCCATGTGTTGGTAAGTATATCAAAAATAACAACTGAAACATTTAGAGTTGTAACAGCAAATACAAAAGTTATATTTTGTTACAGATAACGAGCCTCCTGTATTCCAAAACTGTCCTCAACAGCCTATAGTTGTTCAAACGGATGTAAATGGTGGTCTTTTACCAGTAAACTTTACAGAGCCAACAGCCCTAGACAATTCAGGCGCAATTGCTCGACTAGAAGTTACACCGCAACATTTTAAAACGCCCATACAAGTATTTCACAACATGGTTGTAAGATATGTAGCTTTTGATTTCGACGGTAATGTCGCAATATGCGAAGTAAATATTACTGTACCAGATTACACTCCACCTAAATTAAGCTGTCCACAAAGTTATGTAATTGAATTAGTTGACAAGCAAGATAGTTATACTGTTAATTTCAATGAGACGAGAAGAAGAATTAACGCCAGTGATGCATCAGGGGAAGTTTTCTTGAAATTTATTCCTGAAAGAGCTGTAATACCTATTCGAGGTTATGAAAACGTCACAGTTATAGCTTCAGATAAATATGGAAACAAGGCTCAGTGTCACTTCCAGGTAAATTTACACTATCATAAAGTTTTTCTTCCGTTTTTATTTCTTTTGCATATCATAATATAAAATATTATTGCAGGTGTCTGTACAAGCAACACCTTGTGTAGACTGGGAATTAATACCACCAGCACATGGCGCACTTAATTGCTTACCTGGAGATAGAGGAATTCAATGTATTGCTACATGTAGCCCAGGTTTCCGCTTCACTGACGATGAACCAGTTAAAACCTTCGTTTGTGAAACAAAACGTCAATGGGTTCCTAGTGCTGTGGTACCTGATTGCGTTTCTGAAAGTACGTATCACTATGAAGAATTAAAAAATCATCATTTGTACTAAAATGTAGCTTTAACTGTTAATCATTGTATCGTTTTCAGATACACAACAAGCTGCATATCACGTCGTTGCAAGTGTACAGTACCGTGCTCTTGGTGCAGTCTCAAATGCTTGCTTGCCGCAGTATAAAGATTTACTGGCACAGTATGACAATATACTCAATGAAAGACTCTCCCAACGTTGTTCCGCTGTTAATGTAAATATAAATGTTACGTTTGTCAAAGCAATGCCTAGTCTTCTAGATGAAAATGTTGTTAAAATGGACTTTGTCCTTGCTATAACGCCATCTATTAAACAAACACAATTATATGATTTGTGTGGATCAACACTAAATCTCATATTTGACTTATCCGTGCCCTACGCTAGTGCCCTTATTGAGCCTGTACTTAACGTTTCGTCTATTGGAAATCAATGTCCGCCTTTAAGAGCTATTAGAAGCTCCATTTCGCGAGGATTTACTTGCAGCGTTGGAGAAGTCCTTAACATGGATACGAATGATGTACCAAGATGCCGTAAGCTTTTTATCTTTTATGAATATTTTTAATAATATAAGGGAACAGTAAACCATCACAAAATAAACTTTCTGTTTCAGTTCATTGCCCTGCAGGAACATTTGCTGGGGAAAAACAAAAATCTTGTTCAATGTGTCCAAAAGGATTTTTCCAAAATCAAGCAAGACAAGGATCGTGTCTTAAGTGTCCTCAAGGCACATTTACAAGGGAAGAAGGTTCTAAAGACATAAATGATTGCATACCAGTATGTGGATATGGAACTTATTCACCAACAGGGTTAGTGCCTTGTTTGGAATGTCCTAGAAACAGCTTTACTGGGGAGCCACCGGTAGAAGGATTCAGAGACTGTCAAGCTTGTCCAGCAAATACATACACGTATCAGCCTGCTGCTTCTGGAAGAGAAAAATGCAGAGCGAAATGTGCTCCTGGAAGCTATTCCCCAACAGGGCTCGCTCCATGTTCCCAGTGCCCAAGAAATTTCTATCAAAACTTAATGGGCCAAACTCTATGTATGGAATGTCCAACTAATATGAAGACGGTAGGAACAGGTGCTACCGGACTAGAAGAATGTATCCCTGTAGAATGCTCAAATAGTGCATGTCAGCATGGAGGTCTTTGTGTTCCTAAAGGTCATGGAGTTCAGTGTTACTGCCCAGCTGGATTTTCAGGGCGCAGATGTGAAATAGATATAGATGAGTGTGCAAGTCAACCATGTTACAATGGCGGTACTTGCATCGATCTTCCACAAGGATATAGATGTTCTTGTCCGACGGGATATGGTGGAATTAACTGTCAAGAAGAAAAGTCGGATTGCAGAAATGATACTTGTCCCGAAAGAGCTATGTGTAAAGATGAACCAGGTTATAATAATTACACTTGTTTATGTAGGTCAGGATATACAGGCATTGATTGCGATATTACGGTATGTAACTAATTCTTACTGACCTGTTTCAATTAATATTTTACAAATAATACAATAATGCAGCTAATTATTTTTAAAACCAATTTTTTTTCAGATTGATCCATGCTCAGCCAATAGAAACCCATGCACAAATGGTGCTACATGCTTTGCTCTTCAACAAGGCAGATATAAATGTGAATGCTTACCTGGATGGGAAGGACAGCATTGTGAAATTAATACCGATGACTGTATTGAAAAACCTTGTCTTCTCGGTGCTCTTTGTACTGATTTAATAAATGACTTCAGCTGTTCCTGTCCACCTGGATTTACGGGAAAACGGTGCCACGAGAAGATAGACCTATGTTCCAATGAACCCTGTAAACATGGTGTTTGTGTAGATAAACTTTTTGTCCACCAGTGTGTATGTGATCCCGGTTGGTCGGGACCGTCGTGTGACATAAACATCAATGAATGTCTTATTTCATCATGTGAAAACGGAGGTCGTTGTGTTGATGGTATTGATGATTTCACTTGCATTTGTGAAGCTGGTTTCACAGGTAAAAGATGCCAGCATACCATTGACGACTGTTCTTCAGAACCATGCCAAAACGGTGCAACATGTACAGATCAATTAGAAGGGTTTACTTGCAAATGCCGACCTGGTTTTGTAGGACTTCAGTGTGAAACAGCAATAGATGAATGTCTGACCGAGCCATGTAATCCGATAGGCACAGATAAATGTATTGATCTTGATAATAATTATAAATGTATATGTCGCGAAGGATTTACTGGTGAAATGTGCGAAACTAACATTGATGACTGTGTATCTGATCCTTGCTATAACGGTGGATCTTGTAAGGATGTAATTGGTGGATACAAGTGTGTCTGCCAGCCAGGATGGACAGGCAAACGATGTGAACGAGACATCGGTAATTGTATGAACAGACCTTGTCAAAACAATGCAAATTGTATTGATCTCTTCCAAGATTACTTCTGCGTGTAAGTTTTTGGTTTTACAAAAATACTATTAACCTTTTAACAACAAATTACAATGTTCATGATTAATATTTTCGTTACAGATGTCCAAGTGGTACAGATGGAAAGCAATGCGAAACTGCGCCTGAGCGTTGTATTGGTAGTCCATGCATGCACGGTGGAAAATGCCAAGACTTTGGGTCTGGCCTCAATTGTACTTGTTCCCAAGATTATACCGGTATTGGTTGTCAATACGAATTTGACGCATGTGAAGCTGGTCTTTGTCAGAACGGAGCCACATGCGTTGACAACGGAGACGGATACAGTTGCATTTGCGCTCCAGGTTTTAAAGGAAAGAACTGCGATGAAGATATAATGGATTGTAAAGAGAATTCGTGCCCACCATCTGCGACTTGTATAGATTTACCTGGAAGATTCTATTGCCAGTGTCCTTTTAACCTTACTGGTGATGACTGCAGAAAAAGTAAATATATTAACATATGTAATCTATATGTTGCCTTTACTGTATTTTCATTCTAAATATTATATGTGCTTTTTACAGCTATCAGTGTGGATTATGACTTCTATTTTAGTGATCCTCTACGATCAAGTGCTGCCCAAATTGTACCGTTTGACACCGGATCTACTGACAGCTTGACGGTGGCAATGTGGGTTCAATATACGCAACAAGACGAAGGAGGCATATTCTTCACTGCTTATGGTGTTAGGTATTAATTAAATAGTTATTACCTATATGACGTAAAATAAAATATTACAGTAGTCTTTATGAACTAAATATTACATTACTTCATTTTCAGCAATTCACATATAGCATTAAACAGACGAACTATTCTTCAAGCCCACTCTAATGGTGTCCAAGTATCACTATTTCCAGAACTTCAAGACGTATATTTAAGCTTTGGAGAATTTGCAACTGTAAATGATGGTCAGTGGCATCATGTTGCTCTCGTATGGGACGGTAGCAATGGTGGTGAATTAACTCTTATCACAGAAGGTTTGATTGCCAGTAAGATTGAAGGCTATGGCAGTGGACGAACCCTACCACAATAGTAAGTATCTTTTTAGCTTTAAATACAAACTTAATTCTAAAATTAAAAATTAACATTTTATATGTTTCAGTGTTTGGGTTACTCTTGGTAAGCCTCAGTCAGATAATCCAAAAGCTTACACAGAATTGGGTTTCCAAGGACATCTTACTAAAGTACAAATATGGAACCGTGCTCTTGATGTAACTAACGAAATCCAGAAACAAGTTCGAGATTGCAGAACTGAACCTGTTCTTTACAGTGGTTTAGTGTTAAATTGGGCTGGATATGAGGATGTTATTGGTGGTGTTGAAAGGCTTGTGCCATCTCATTGCGGTCAAAGAGTATGTCCTAATGGTTACACAGGTTCTAAGTGTCAGCAATTACAAGTTGATAAAGAGCCACCTAGAGTAGACCGCTGTCCAGGCGATTTGTGGGTAATCGCGAAAAATGGATCATCAATTGTAAACTGGGATGCTCCAGTATTTAGCGATAACGTCGGTGTTACTAGAGTAGTTGAAAAGTCGGGACATAAACCTGGCGAGAACTTAGCTTGGGGAGGATACGATATCGCATACATTGCATACGACGCCGCTGGTAATGCTGCAACTTGTAAATTCAAAGTAACGGTTTTATGTAAGTTCTTCACTGATGTTTGAATTACACATTTATAAATCATGTAAAAAAATGGAAAGTGTTAACATTTATTAATGTTTTGTAGCTGAATTCTGTCCACCGTTAGCTGATCCACTTGGTGGTTATCAATCTTGCCGTGACTGGGGAGCTGGAGGTCAGTTCAAGGTGTGCGAGATCGCATGTCGCGACGGCCTTAGATTCTCACAACCGGTCCCAGCGTTCTATACCTGCGGAGCTGAAGGATTCTGGCGACCTACTGACAATCCCAGCCTTCCACTTGTTTATCCTGCTTGTTCACGTAAGTTTATTCTAAAGTTACGAGTATGATGTATTAATAGAATTTTTAATTATAATAGTATTCTCAATTAGCTAAACGCGCCGTGTAGTCCCCGTGGTGGAATCATAAGTGTGTGTGTCATAAGTGGCGACATAGATAAATAAAACAAGAGATGAAAGCAGTATCTTCCTAATTACAATTAAAAATAATAAAAAAAACTGCGGTTGCCAACCTACCTGCCAAGCGTGGCAACTATGGCCAATATATCGCCTATGGAACAACCTATGGTCACACGCATATTATAATATCTATAAAAATGCGTCAGTAGGATACTTAAATTCCAATGGGCTGACCACATAACTCACAGAACCAACAAATGATGAGAAAGAATGGTTCATGAGTGTAATATAGTTCATATATATATAGCTCATATTATATCAGTCGCATGACGGTAAGCGAATCGAAAGGCGGGCCCTCTCTTTATCTGCAGCACTTTACGGACGGACCGTGTTTTGTGACAGTCGTCAATTGTTGAAGGGCGCCTATTTTTATGATGATAAACATGGACATTTGTCGTATTTTACCAAACACAAATATATATTTTAATAATTTCAACAGCGGCTACACCTGCACAGCGAGTTTTCAAAATATCCATGTTATTCCCGAGCTCTGTGCTTTGCAACGACGCGGGACAAGCCGTTCTACGTCAGAAAGTGCGCAGTGCAATCAATCAACTGAACAGGGACTGGAATTTCTGCTCTTATGCCATTGATGGTAAGCTTTGTGTATTTTTATTAAAAATCTTTATTAATTATTAAGATTTTTCCCAACAAGTCAAGTCAGTACAAGATAAATAAACATATGCATTTAAGTTGCGCCACGATCCAAAAGTAAATATCGTAATAAATAATTAACATGAAGTAAAATAACTAACGACTGCGAAATTAAAAACTTTGCCACTCATTTTAATTATTTTTACACGATTGGGCTTGCCTACTAAAACCTACTAAAGGCAGTCCAGGAAGTTTATCCTCTTGGATTTAATGGAGAGTCTTCTCAGTTGATTTGCGAAATCAGTGACGACTTCGTGACGCAGTGGCTTAGCAATGAGTTGCAGCGCTAAATGCCGCGGGTTCGAATCCCGCAAGTAACAAGTATTAGTATGGACTACAAGTAATAATTCCGGGTCTGGATATTTGTTCTTGTGAAATTTATGTATGTAAACTGCCCCCACGATGCAGGAGAAAATCCTAGTGTGGAGTTAACGATTTAAAAAAAAAAACGTCATGGAGACAATGCCAACATTAATATATAGATATTTCATTAGATAAGAGTTAGCTCCTGAAGTTTCATCATTTACTAGACAAACAAACATACCAATTGCCACTTAAATCCATATATTTGAAACAATATACTCGTACCTGTTCACTGCAGAGATTGCTAAATAAACATTATAAATAAATATGAATATAGTAGCAGCACCTCAACCTTTCTATATATACGTACAAGTTATTTATATACTATAGCCTAAATATTAACTAAACACAAAACAACCTCTTTTTACTGTAAGATTCTCTCCGTGTCTCCAACACTGCTAAGTTGACGTAACAACTTCACCAAAAAGATAAACACAAAACAACCTCTTTTTACTGTACGATTCTCTCCATGTCTCCAACACTGCTAAGTTGACGTAACAACTTCACCGAAAAGATTTATGTTATAGGTATAGAAGGAAACTGTTTTAAATGAGTTCTTCTTCGATTGCGTTAATGACACATAATATATTTTCGCTATTATTGTAGTATTATACCAATATTTTTATAACATAATTGAAGAAAAAGCTAACAGTCCACCTGATGGTAAATGGCAACAGTAGCTCCTGGAGAACTGGAACTGCTGGAGAGCGTTGTCACCACTGCAGACTTAAATGTCCCACATCCTACAATTATGCTGGTTTTAAGCAAAATAACAGTGGATCAACTACCGTTTGGCGGCAGATATACGCAAAAGGATGCTGCCAAACTAGACGTATTCCTTAGCAAAAAAGCCCTCCCGCCTACTATATCACAGGTTGCAGCTTAATACTGCTGTGTCTCGTATGGTGAGTGTAGAAAACTGGATACTCTATTTACTAGAAACGAGGCATTCCATCTTAGTCGTCAGGTGTGACAACGCGTCTGCATTTTTATTCTTAATTGAGCGTAAATGTACTATGTGTCTATGGACCACAGCATCCACTAGCCATGAGGTGAACTGTATATTCTATATTAAAAAAGGTGAGATCATAGGTTTTGGAAAATCGGCTATCACAACTGCAATAAGTCAATCATTTTTATACTTTAAATAATTGTTTAACTTAAGCTTTTCTCTCGTAGGTACTCGGGAATGTAAAGAATTGGATATCAATGTAAAATGCGACCACCGCGCTAACGTCCGTCAAACTCGACAAGTGTCCACGTCACCAAATATCAAATCTGAAGATACATACGTACTAGATGCTATCATTCCAGTCGATGAGTAAGTATACAGTCTTTGATAAATTATTAAAATTATAATTATATTTCAATTCAATATAATATAATAAGATGGACTTGGTAAAAACTATCTGGTGTTGGAGTAGACACCAAATGTAGCACAAATACTTATTTCGTAGTACTACATTTTGTAGTGCACACTACTTCAAAGCATGCGTACATATCAACACAATGTATCTCGCACTATTTCATTTATTTAAAAAGTATAAACTAAAACTTTCCAACACTGATTTCAACGAAAATATAAAATAATTTAGAAAAGCATGTCTTCCTTCAAACACTTTTGCATGTATTTTATCTGGCACCTAGGGTACGAAGCAGTAGAGAGGGTCGGCAAGCAGGTGACACGTACAGCGTAGAAGTCTCTTTCCCATCCGTAAAGTGAGTATCTTGTTACCAAGCATTATATTTTTGTAGTAGCAAAATTATTTAAACTTTCACTACTTGATCATGCATAATATTATTGTAATTACAATCTTCGCTAAAGTAAATTTTATTTGACATAATTTCTATTTACGTAATGAAATACCAGTTAAATATTACTTAATATATTATAGAGTGAATTACATCAAAATGTACAAATTGAACTCACTGTATCTAATTAGAAATAGTCATAAATCAGTATTAAATATAGACTAATTGAGAGCTTTACAATATTTCGTTTTATAGTGGATATTTTTTTTTCTAAAATAGTGTTTGAATAAAAAGAAATTCTCAGTCTCAGTAATCGCCCAACGCTAGGTTCTATAATGATGTAAGAATTGTCATACTTACATGATACTAGCAAAAAATAATAAAAATAATAAAATGAAACATTTTAGTGACCCAGTGATCCACGGTGGCACCAACGAACGATCAACTGTACAACGATTACTCGAGAAGTTAATACTTGAAGATGAACAATTCGATGTACAAAACATTCTTCCGAATACAGTTCCCGACCCGGCCAGCTTACAACTTGTTTCTGACTATGCCTGCCCGATGGGGCAGGTCGTAATGGCTCCGGATTGTGGTAAGTTATTCACTATATCATATATTTCAAATTCGGAAATACCTAACAATAAATCTTTCCATGGATATACAAAGATGAAGAAATATATATGCAAAGTTTCAGTGCCGAATTATTGCCAAAAACCGGCTAGATTGTGATTTCTCAGTGCCAAGTAGTTCTTACAAAAATACTTCTTATTGTGTTGTTACTGTAAAATATACTTATGAAACTATAAAAGTAATAGGCTATAAACTTAGTACATTTACAGATGCCGATATGTCATTTATAAAATACTAAAACCTATTTTTTCTAAACTGAATAAGTGCGACATATAATTTTGTACCAATACGAAGTAAAAAGTAAATATTAAATTATTAAAACTCTACCACTAACACCGTAGATTAAGTAAGAGTTAATTTTATTATAATATTATACTATTAAATAAAATACAAAATGTAATATAAAGATTAATTTGTCAGTCGAATACCATCGATCACTAATTTTTATTAGTGATCGATGTCGAGTACTTATCTTTTATTGTTATCATAATTTTTTTATTAATTAGTCGACTTGGCGGCTTTGCTCGCATGTAATTTACTTACTCTTTTTTTTTTATTTACTCTTTATTATACCATATAAAAACAACATTTATTAAGAAGCAAAATCCGACTTAAAACATCTAAAATAAAAAAGTTATTTCACATTCTGTAGTCGGTGCCAAGATCTTTTAACTTATTTGTTTGTATAGAAGAATTAAGCCTGACTTCAAAATGTAAGACTATTTTACATTTTATTAATTCTTTTAGTTCTTTGAAGTCAGAAATTACCTTTTATAAAGTAAATTTTTTTACCCTTTCGAATGGACTGAGGAATATCACAATCTAGTAGTTACATTAAAAACTTCAGCCCGTATTTTGCCTAAGGTGTGGTATATTTCTCAAAACTAATTTGGGACCACCTCTGAAGTAATAAAAGAGAATCCTCAAAATTGGTTCACAATTAACGGAGATATATCATGCACCATCTTATTTTGTTTGAAGTCGGCTAAAATGATTACAATGCGCGGATTTAATGCCTTTAGGCTTTAGAGATTACAAAGCAGCTTGTTTATGTATACTCCAGGCTATAGGCATTCTTTCCAAGTCAAGCAGGGACGAGACAAAATTTGTAGTGGGTGCCAAAACTAAAAGAAACTTTAAATAAAGAGCAACACAATATAGTATTACGTACTAAATTATTTGTTATCGATAAAGAAAAAAGCAGTTATATAAAAGGAGACAAAAAATTATTTTAATAAAATAAATACATGAAGCTAGAGAGCTTTATGTATAGAGAGAGATATTGTGTATAGAGACACATATTAAATAAACACATGATTCACGACAACATACTCGTAACTGCTTTTAAAGAACACAAATTTTTAAGTACAATAAAACATAGCCTTCGTCACACGGAAATGGTGTAGTTCTCTATCAGCGATAGAATTTACAAAGTTGGATCATCTGAAGATTTCCTCCTACAAGCAATCGCTTTATATATTAGTTTATATATTAATGTAGTCAATAATAATTTACTACAAGAACTGTTTTAATTTCCAGTGTCATGCGCGGTTGGTACTTACCTAGACGCAGCGAGTGACTCGTGTAAACCTTGTCCTGCTGGCACGTATCAATCAGAAGCTGGACAGCTACAGTGTACTCCGTGCCCTGTTATAGCTGGGCAGCCTGGCGTCACACAAGCTACTGGTGCCAGAAGTGCAGCTGATTGCAAAGGTTAATATCTCCCTCTCCCTCTTTCTCGATATTATTCTTGTAACACGAATGGGTCGGCCCGACTGGGGAAGGACCACGCTCTCACAGAATACCAGCGTAAAATAGCAGCTTAATGCTGCTATGTTTCGTATGGTGAGTTTAGAACCGTAGACCCTTTTTACTGGAAATGAGGCATTCCATCTTAGTCCTCACGGGTGATAACGCATTTGCATTTTGATTCGTAATCCAGGATAAATGTAGATGTCTATAGGCCACAGCAACCACTTACCATCAGGTGGACTGTGTGCTCATTTGTCACCCTTCCTATAAAAAAAAAGAAATATTTTTTAAAATCAAATGATAAAAACAAAGAACGCTACTGTCATCTATACATATGAAATTATAAATTGCCAGTTGGCAGAAAGGGGTTTCAGTGAAGCTTTTATTTTTTGCGGCCATCCCAATAACATACTTCTACATCAGTTCATAGAAGTCCACTGTTGAACACAAGTCTATTCGTCTCCCATTGTAGAGATGGATTAGCTTAAGTATATCGTCAACTCAGTATTTGCCTTAACATCAGCTACCAAAAAACATTCGATATCCGACATGGGTGCTGAAATGAAAAATCTCCTATATCGTTCTATTTACATATATTTTTAATTATAGAAAGGTGCGCAGCCGGCAAGTATTACGATGCTGAAGCAGATCTTTGTCGTCCCTGTGGACATGGCTCTTACCAGCCGAAGGAGGGCGCATTCTCGTGCATTCCATGTGCTAGAGGACAAACCACGCGAGCCACTGAAGCTGTATCAGCTGCAGAGTGTAGAGATGATTGTCCTGCAGGTACAGTGAAGTTCTGTTGTTTTAATTTACCTTTCTTAGACCTATAATTATTTCCATTTTGATTATTATTTTATTTCCTTCTGGACATCTATCATCTCTTTCAACGCCCTAGTGAATGGTTTGTTGTTATTGGCGTGTTGGTCATATAAATTTTCGATTTCACGTCTTAGTTGTTGATTTACGTCATTAAACACACAACGCACAGAATAAACGAAGAAAACGTGCGCTTGACATGTGCGTTGCGACGACATTTTAGAATATTATGTGTGATTAATGATATTGATCTCAAAACGAAACTCACATGCATGCGTTGCACTCGTACTTTTCTTCCATTTTTGTTACCATTAGCCGAGTTTTACGATATCCGTGAAACGAAGTCAGGTTATTAAATGACATTTATTTAAAAAAAATATCCATATTTTACTTATTGAAACGCAATAAGATCCATCTTATTGCGTTGTGTTTTATCTAGTTTAATTTCTTGGATTTGGTACAACAAATACCTAGTAGTGACTCTTTTCAAACAACCTGATGATGGTAATGTTTTTTTTTAATATTTTTAGTGGTTAAAAATGAAGAAGTAATAAGAGGAACCGTTATTCATTCTACATAAAATCATTTTACCCTTAGGTACTAAATAATTTGAGATTGGGAACGTTATATTGTAGAGCGGCACTACGTATGTCGCCGAAGCAATATAAAAGCTGCAAGCAGAATGGTAGAAATTAATAATTTTAATAATAGGGTATCTTAACTTTTCTCGAAATTTATACGCGAATATTGTGATTCTGTAACAGTAACCAGGTACAGAGTCGCAATATTTGCCGTTGGCCAAAAAATGTTTACATGTAAGTAAACATTTTCCCCGCATTTTATTATTTTTAAACGTTTCATTAATAAAAGATACTCAAAGCAAGTAATTATGGGCAATGAAACCAGTATTTTTACCTCAGAGCCACATAAGTAATCCACATGAGAATCTGAAACGTAGCACCATGGCGACGGCATGTGCCGCCACCGCGCCGTCGCGTCGTATGTACTGGCGCAGTGATTTCGTACTCTGTGATTTCACTAACAATTACTTCAATAAAAATCTATATGCCGAACATTTAATGATAGCTCCATAGTTTTTGGTTGTGGCGCTGCTGCAGAGAATTGTTCCGGGTTTCGATGTTTGTCCTCTTTATATATGTAGACCGTCTCCACGATTCAGGAGAATATCCTACTATGTGTAACGTTTAATTTTTATATACATATTAGAACTTTATGCGAATCATTGAGTACCTGCGCTTTTGGATTTTGCAAATTTATTAATAATTTGAGGAATAATGATATGATTATTTTTCGCAGGCGAGCAACTGGGCAGCGACGGCGGCTGCGAGGCTTGCCCGCGCGGCACGTGGCGCGCGACGGGAGCCGGCGCGGCCTGCGCCCCCTGCCCGCCCGGCACCACCACACCGCAACCCGGCGCCTCGTCCCCTGATCAGTGCTCTTTGCCCGTCTGCAAGCCTGGTACTTAGTTCTTTCTTTATTTGATAATAGACTCGTGCAGTAGTTGTACTTTTCCCTGTACACACACACGCACACACTTACAGCCCTTCACAAATATACTCTTGAACATATGCCTTCTCCACAGAAATCTAAATAATAAGGCATTGTTTAGATTTCTGTGGCCTTCTCCAAGGAATGCCACAAATCACGGTCTTGAACCAACTGCATGCATCGACTTCCTGAATCTCTTACCAGATCGTCACTCTATCTTGTGGGCTGCCTTATCTTTGTTTACTTTGCCAGTCAAGTAATAAAAAAAATACTTTTTAATAATTTGTTTAAAGACTTCTTCATTGCGTCACATTGCGAAGTTTTTGGGAGATATCGATGGCAACTTGAGCCAGAAGCCACTCGTTGACGATAGCATCTTAAAACTCCTAAACAGACACCACAATTGCGGCTCACTTCACCATCCGTACACTTTAATCGTTTCGTAATAATTCACATGCGTTAACACTTAATACGCAAAACGACAACACTTTAATGTATCAAGATCCACTTCAAACTATTATTTAAACAATAATATAGTAGGAGCAATCCGCCTATGATCAAGTTCGCGCCAAAATCCCTTTAACCCTTACTTCGTCCTTGTAAAATCAAATGCTAATGTCGATATTCTCGTAGATAATCCTTTCAGACACTAATCCGCTCGGTCCACCCCCGGTCGAGACGACACACCACACTCTCATAGAATACCAACGTAAAAAACACAGCTTATAACAGCTGAGTTTTTTTTAATGTAAACTCTAGAAGATTGTGACAATTAACACTTAAATAAAATGTTCAAAGGCAAACCTAACCCTAATAAGAGTTATCTTCCAACAAACTCTTGAGGAAAAAGAAATAAAATAATAGAGCAAGTATGTAGCAGTATGCATAAATCACAATAAATAATAAAAATTCGTTATTAGTTATGGTTAATAAATACATATTATATAACATGTATATCAATGAAGGTAAAATATACATTTATAATTTAAAAGAGATGAATATTATGTTTCCTTACTTATTTTAAAATACTTCAAGATAACAATTGAAACGTATATCATGTAGAAGTGAGATCCACTGATTGGCTCTTATAGTAAAGATTCCATCGAATCGACTTGAGAAATGGGAAAGGATTTAAGAAGTAGCGATTTAGTGCTCAAGCACTGTGTTTCGTAAGGTACTAGATACTCAGAACGTTTACAGAGAGGTTTTATAGGTAAAGAAATTATAGTACCTGTAAGTCTCGACTTCAAAAGATAGGAAGTCATTTTAATTGAACCCTGTACTCTGTAACGTGGTTAAACTTAGGAAGACTTTCCAGTCTGTTTGACAATTCCTCCAAAGCATCCAGAAAACTAACATCAACATAGTGAATCAGATCAAGGACAAGTGACACTTGAGCTAAGGTTATCTTAGTTTTTCAAGGTAAAAGCAGCTGGAGCCGCTTGAGAGATAATCAAAACTTATGATTGAGAATGGTTAACAAGAATAACAAAGGTCTTTGCTCAATTCCTTATGCTATTTAAATCATTTGGCATATTATTAGGTTCCTCTGTTCTTCTATATGTTTGACTTTGAACTGTCAGGATAGATAAAAGCACCTATATATAAAAATATCAATCATAAGTATCATACCAACGTATAGATAAAAGTAAGAGGATATATAGGATTGGGAGCATTAATACAAAAGAGAAATGGAGAAAAGACATCGCTCTGACGAACGCACTCAGAAAGATCGCACCATTTGGAGCCCTTTTAATGATGCATTCCATATTAGTACTCAGGGGTGAAAACGCATCTGGATTTTGATTCTTAATCGAAGATATATGGAGATGTCTATAGGCCGCAGCATCCACTTACCATCAAGTAGACTGTGAGCTCGCTTATCGATCTTATTCTATAAAAATAATCATGGCGGACACACTGCGAGCACCCTCTTAGATAAGAATCAAATCAAGGGATTACCGAGTTTTCTATAGTGAGTGACGAGAATCGGAGACCCTTTTTACTAACTAAGCAAATCGCCTTAATCCTCAAAGCTGACAAGGCATCTGCATTATAATTTATATGGGTCACAGCATCCAATCACCATCAGGGGGAGTGTGTACTCGTTTGTCACCCTAACTACTATAAAAACACTACCGCGTATATAAAATACTACTTCAATACCGTTTTTGTATTCTGCAACAAATCATTGTGAAAGTAACACATTCGAGAAAGTAAGCCAAAACAAATAATAAATTGAGCACTGAGCGACTTTAGACGAATAAACTTACACATTGATTGAGTGGCGCACAAATTAAAATTCAGCGCGGAAACCGCTAGGCGATTGACGAAACAATCGCGTGCCAAGAATACTTAATGGTACGACGCCTTCCCTGCCTACGGGTTCGTCTCGGTAAAAACCACTTCTTACCGGTCTGTCGCATTGCGGCAGCTTATCGGCTATTGTTGTAATTTTCTATTAATTACAGGTTGCGCAACGTTCCATAACACTTAGAGAGGATTGAACATTATTTTTAATTTAATTTTGTTGCAAGTGGCTATGAGTTGGAGCCGCATACATCCGAAGGACTTTAAACAAATGCCTAAATAAGTCAGTAATCAATAAGAGAATGACTATATTAATTAAGAAGTGGAGTAACAGCCTACATTAAGTTCGAATATTTTTGTAGTGCTCGCGATTTAAGGGAGCGGAACCTATTTACTGCTTTGCATGGTTTTGAAAAGAAAGAAAGTTAATAGAGGCAGTAAGGCATTTTACCCCTCAAGGGGCACAACGTATCTGTGACCTTCTTTTCTGAAATTGATTGCAGGTGCTCGTGGACTGCTGGTATACGTGCCACGTAACGTCACGTAGACTCTTTCCTCACGTATAATCGTTTCTTACGCTACTATTATAAGAAAAATATTACGAAAGATATTCCGGAGAGTAAATACTTTAGTCTAAGGATCATAAGCAAAAACTTCATTTTTATTTGTTATTCTCTTGGCCTTCTGTAATTTTAAAGCTTGTTTTCTGTATACAAAATAAAGAGTCCTAATGTTGTCTCCTATAACATAAAGTAATAGCCTATATACACGTAGTAATAAAACACAATTCACATTTCATTGAAATATATTATATGATTTTAAAACGTGGTAGAGCCAAGCTGCTAGCTATATTTATAGTATAGTTGTAGCACGAATGGGTCGGCTCGACCGGAGGAGTACCACGCTCTTAGAGAATACCAGCGTGAAATGGCAGCTTAGTGCTCCTGTGTTTCATATGGTGAGTGTAGAGAACCAGAGACCCTTTTTATTGGAATAGAGGTATTCCATCTTAGTCTTTAAGGCTGACAACGTATCTGCATTTTGATTCGCAAACGAGGATAGATGTAGATGTCTATTGGCCTCAGCAGCCACTTACCATCAGGTGAACTGTGTGCTTGTTAGTCACTCTATTTCTATAAAAAAAATATGTATATATCGAATCTCTTATTATATTTTTATATATAAAATGTATGTCTAAAATATTGGTTATTAAGGATCTGTGACGGTTTTTTTTATTTGCACAAGCGGTATTATAATCATACGCACTTGTTATTCTTACTACGCAGTTCTTTTCGCAACTAGTCATTGTGGATGACAACAGTCTTTTTGAACATTCAATATTTTTTCCTAAACAAAGTTGTAATATTAGTGTTAACGTGGCAGCCAACTAGCTTAATTAACCTGCTTAGACAACAGCCTAGATAATACATGTTATGATCACCTTTTTTTTATTGGATAAGGGTGACAAACGAGCATACCGCCCACCTGATGGTAAGTGGTTACTGCGGCGCATAGATATCTACATCTATCCTCGTTTGCGAATCAAAATGCAGATGCGTTGTCACCCATGAGGACTAAGATGGAATGCCTCATTTCCAGTTAAAAGGGCCTCCGGCCACCTGCACTCACCAAGCGAAACGCAGAGGTAAACCTCTACTCCACGCTGGTATTCTGTGAGGTCGTGGTACCACCCCGGTTCGAGCCGGCCCATCCGTGCGACAGCAAAAGCTGCCGCGTGGCTCTACCACTGTTAAAAATTACCTTGTTAATTTCATAACGAGGCGGTCGCTGGTCTGTGTCTAATTAGCGCTACGTGCTATATTATATATATACGCGGCTTTAGGGTAGCCCAAGGGCCATCCCAGCCGCACCTAAACCTACTGTCGCTAATATTACTAGATATGTGCAATGTTGTGTTAAACACATCGGCTGAATATCATTCAGGCCGCTAGTCCAACGGCGTCACTTAATAAAAAGGCTAGTCGTCTGTTAACTGAAAGGCTAATTAAGCTAGTTGGCTACGACATAAATATATAAGTATAACAGTACAAGACCACTTTAATTTACAAAGACCTGTAAAATGCAAATAAAGCCGTATTCTTGGGTCTCAGATAAATCTTGTTTATAAATTTATCACGGATCAACGCCTCACCAACTTTAAAGGCTATTTCGAAGCTTAACCTAAATTATACTGACAGTAGATCGTATATTTATAAATTCATATAATTAGTAATTACTCATACAATTACGTTTTTTTTATTTTTAGTTAAGAAAGATCTAGATTTAAAAATATATTGTACTCTAATGAAATTAAGGTATAATTAAATTACTCATTTAATCGTTTTTTTTTTTCAGGTTTATACCTCAATGTCACGCTCAATACTTGTATACAGTGCAAGAAGGGAACATACCAATCGGAGGCACAACAGACTTTATGTATACCCTGCCCAATCAACACCAGCACAAGAGGTCCAGGCGCGGTACGTATTTAGTCCGCGTAACAGTATTTTATTTCTTTTAAATTTATCATAATTTTATTATTCTAAGCTCTTTTTGTCTAACTCTCAACCTCCCTATACTTCCTCAGCAGGTCGTAAAATATTCGTACTTTTTCGTTTGTAGTGTCAGCTCTCTTCTTTATTATATTTTCAGTAGGTAGTTAGATTGAAAAGTCGATAAGTCGAACCGGTGAAACTGGAATTTTTCTTCGCCCTTAATATTTACATTTCACCATGTGCCGCTACTTAGCCAATGTACCTAATTTCAAATTGAATGTAGTGCTTGGATGTGTGATTGCGACGTAAGTAAATCCACTACTCCATTTCGTCCCTTGGATTTCGTAAATGGTGACAATGGGAGTTGCCAGAGAAATCGTTAGCTGCCCATAGATGGCGGTAAAACCATCTCATTTACGTCCGACGTAAAATATACAGGCCGACAAAGGAAAACAAGGTCTAAGTTGCGAGAAGTCTTTGATCTATCCATCAATCTGCCTATTGAACGTGACGATTATGGCTTAACCTACCTGATTATCCATACTTACAATGGAAAACGTTCACGTACAGCAATGGAATTTTATGGGCTGATGAAGAAGAAGTAGTGTATAGTTATAATAGTTACGGTCCATGATGAAAAAACATTCCTGTTCTTTTTCCTTACTTTTGCTTTACGCCACGAGCTCTTCACGTACCTACCTAATGGTGCTAATATTTCGGAATGACATTCATCAAGGACCTTCTAGCTCCAGCAAAATAATCATTAATAATATAAAGTTCTCCTCTTTTTTATATATAATATCATTGGTTCTCATTAATTACAAATGAATCGTTCTGGAAATATAATAACTAAATAATAAGTTATGAAACGTTTGCTACGTTGATTGCGGTTAGGCAATAAAACAATGTAGGTAACAAACGGAATAACATATAAATTAACAAATATATAAGTGCAGGTACAATATTGAGCAACATACTAATATTAAGTCGTCCATTGACTAAAGAGAAAACATTTCGTGTTAATATGGGTCCATTTAGCGAATTAACTTCTTTGGTTATTAACAAAACGTTAATAAAGATTTCCATGTGTGATTCTATAATAACAATTATGTTTTAGTTAATTTTTGGTTTTCAATAGTGAGTGTGTTATACAAGCAAATTAAAAATCACAATATAAAAGATAACGAAAATTTATCAAGCATTTCGTACCTACTTTGAAAAGTAAATTCCACGCCTTTTTATGATGGCTTCATTCTGTATTTTTTGAATTCTCTAAATATTTACATAATTTAAATAAGAATCTCGAGATTTTCTCAACTAATTAAATCATTTGTTACTACAAAGTTTGTCTAAATCAAAAATGTACACGTTGGCGAATTCGCGCCTAAACGAATGTATAATTAATGACACAGCGTTAATGTTAATTAACGTGTTTGGAATTCAATTATTAATACTCTAGTAGTATGTACATATCATTAAAAACAACATTTAAAGCGTATTGTTTGTTCGCCTTACATTATTAAATCTACATCCTCTAGATGTTCAAAATGAGCAAAAACAACAATAGAAAAACAAATTGCCATTCAAAATTTTTAAAATCATAATTCAAAGTGGTAAAGTTTCAACGCTGACTACAAATATTGTCTTCCTAACCCCGCAGAACTTATAAACAGTATTGAAGTTTGTTGCTAACTCCATTGTGAACAATGTTGCAAGGTTTCTCTAAAGTGGATAACCGGAACAATTAGGCCCCAAGTCTCGTATTATGCGGGATGCTACGGAATATAATTTTGCAAGTAAAATCCGCCGATTCAACTTCACAAAAGATATACAACTATAAATGCTAAAATAATACTTAGCTTTCGAAATATCAATCTTCAAATGAGCTTTGATTAATTGCCAACTATTTAAGTTTTGAAATACTTAACCAAAATTTAAAAAATTGAAAAATCTGAAAAATAGCTCTTACTTATAATCCCGATGTTATACACATTAAATGTCTGCAATCAACGGAATCTTATAAACACTGTAAAATTTTACAAGCACTGTAAAATTACTATACAATCTTCTATAGTTTTAAGTAATATATGGGTGTAATATTTATTAGAATTGTAGAAATAGTTGATTAAGGTATTTCACATTTTTGTACTATTATCAACATTTAGGATACATATTTACGAATTATAAAATATTTCAACCCAATTTCTTTCATTATTTAACATTGAAAACGAATATAAGTATAAGGCAAAGAGATTTAATGTCTTTGGTATAAGGATAGGACATTGATTCTTAAGTGTCATATTTATTGAAAAATAATGTTTTCATTGAATGTTTTTGTTATTCCTAAAATGTTTTTTTATCTATCCATTCTTATTACTTCAAAGATATCTAATGAAAGTATTATGTTTCATTAAAATGTTTTGATTCTGTTCCTTATTAATATTATTTTACTTATCCACAGACATCGGAATCAGACTGTACGAACCCGTGTGAAATGAGCGGCCCGGAAATGCACTGCGACACAAACGCATACTGCCTTTTGATACCTGAAACCAGCGAGTTCAAATGTCAATGCAAACCCGGTTTCAACGGCACTGGCAAAATCTGCATAGGTAAGTCGGCTTGAATGCAAAACCGGCAAATACTTTGACGTGTACGCTTTGATCAATTGAAAACCATTACCTCCACAGTACGTATTATTTCAGAAATAAGAAAATGCGATTTAAAAAAAGCTATTTATTTCAATAAAAAATTAACACACTATTACGTTAATATGTTGCTTGTAGAATAAGCTGACAAAAAATCAAAATGATTGCATGTATATTAGTATGATTTTTACTCGTTAAAATAAATTTTTAGAGGTATCTTTATGATTTGTTTCTATCGTATCAAATTAGTAGTACCATGTTTTTCACACACTATCTAACTAGCATATATACTAAAAAATATCATATATTTTTCTGATTTAGTTTACTGCATTTGATTATATACTTTAAGACAATATAAAACTTGCGCTAAGCTCCTGTAAATCCCTTAATCAAAACAAAGGCTAGAAGAATATACGCGTAGAGCAACAACTTTAAAGAGCCAAGTATAATCCGAAACCCTTTGCAATTATTATTGTAATCCATAAGCTAAGCTTGCTTGATTACCCTCAGCTTACGGACGCCTTTTAGAACTTTGCATAATTTTAAACTGAGATCAACTGTTAATTCTAAATACACGGAGAGTTATGTGCTGCGAGTTCAGAAAATTATTGCAACTAAAATCTCTAATCTTTTTATTTTTTAATAAATCTCAATCAGAAATATTTACCCATGTATATTTTTATTAAAAAAAATATAAATGTTTTCGTATGTACAATACTGCCCTTCTACAAGCTGCAAGCTATTTATAAAAATGATAATAAAAGGGCCTGGAAACTATTTCAGTGACAATTGTAACTATAAATACAAAGAACCTACGTTTACAATACAGTCATAAGCTTATTCGTGGAAATACTAGGTATATATTTAATACATCAAACGTATTAATATATAAATATATTCAAATCGATCCTATTTCCAGGTATTCTCTGACAATAACAAATTACTATATAAATCATAGCTAGGTCGAGGGATTTATAGGTCTCAAAACGTTGTGATTACGTGCGTTTAGTCATATGAAATCATACTCGACACTTATTGTTCAATACTCTATACACTATAATACACTAGAAAAATACGCTAGTAAATTTATGAACGCATCTATTACTACATAGTTATTAAGTAAAATTGTTATGGACTAATTATGTCCGAAATAAAGTTATATTATTATTATTATTATTGGGTATCTATAAAGTTTTCTCATCTGGTTGGGCAGTATAAATATATAATAGTAAATGAAAATGGTAAACATACATAAAAATACATAAATATATAAAAACCCAACCACATGGAAGCCCTCGGCAGGGGAGACCAGACGGCCGAGGGTTAGGGGGAAAGGGAAAGAAACCGTCGGACGATGCGGGCGGTATCGAGGAGCGCCGCCTTCTGCATTTATTATTATTATTATGGGGTATCTATAAAGTTTTCTCATCTAGTTGGGCAATATAAATTTTCTCATCTGGTTGGGCAATATTTTTTTTTTTGGGTATTTGTATAGTTTTCTCATCTGGTTGGGCTGTATAAATATATAATTGAAAATGAAAATGATAAACTTACATAAATATCAATAAAATAAAATAAGTACATAAAAATTACATAAATATATAAAAATCCAACCAGATGGAAGCCCTCGGCAGGGGAGACCAAACGGCCGAGGGTTAGGGGGAAAGGGAAAGAAACCGGCGGACGATGCGGGCGGTATCGAGGAGCACCGCCTTCTGCATTTGAGCTTGGAGCGATCCGTCTCGGAGTCCCAGTCGCCTCAGATGACCCGAGAGGCTGACTGGGATTAACCCGTTCGCAGAAACGACCATAGGAATAATTTCGGTCGGCAGACCACCCCAGTAGAGCCTGGCGCGGTCATTTTCGAGCACGGCTTCCGGCAAGTACTTATAATATGACAGTTTCCGATCCACAAGACCGTATTTCAGAGCGAGCTCCTGGTGTAGAATCCTGGCTTCTAGGTTGTATCTGTGCAAATACTCAGAGTTAGAAAGCGCCAAACAACCGGAGATGACATGCCTAAGTGACTCACCGGGATGGCGACAAGCTCGACAGATGTCGACGGCGCTATCCTTTAGGATGTATTTCCGATAATTGTTGGTCTTAATAACCTGATCCTATATTGCACAGACAAAACCCACAGTTTTCCCCAAAGAGGTCACCGAAACGGAGCCAGTGGAGGTAGGCGACTGTGTCTACGAAAGGCTCATGTAGAACCTTATAGAAGCTCCCGTGGAGCTCCTTCTCCTTCCATACGGTCTCCCGGTCGGAAATGCTTTGTACTGCCGGGTCTTGCCATTGCTCGTCGGCTAAGGATAGAAGGGTTAGCCCTTTATCACAAGAAATAACGTCCCTATAGTATGGATCATTCGCTCTCGTCAGAAAGTAATTACGGAGGCTGCACACTTCGCGATTATGCATGGTAAGCGCGCTTAAAAAGCCGCGCCCACCATGTTTCCGCGGCAAGTACAGCCTCATTACTGACGATCTCGGATGATGCATCCTGTGGGACGTCATTATAGCGCGGACTTTTCTGTCCAGAGTTTATTATTATTATTATTATTACCGTACAGGCTGTTCGTTAAAATGAACCCCCATTAGCAGTAAAACGCACACCATCCCTTCCGATATTTAAAAAAACTAGTCAACCATCATTACCCCGCTCTTTAAATTGTAAATTTGTTTCCACACTAGCCATTAAATATACATATGTAGTATATTGATAGCATTTAATTAATTAAATATGTATAATATGCATTAAATGAAACTAATTTTTACGTTATGATAAATAAATAAATTACTCTATTTTCTGTTATGTAATGGGATTTAAATAAGGGATATACTGCAATAGTTATTATATGTATTTCACGATTAAATTTTGACTTTGGTTGTTGTTAACCGTGCACATACACACATTGTGTTAGTGTGAGTAGGCCTCGGGCCTCGGGAGCGCCTCTCCCAAGCGCCCGCAGCCTACTCACACTAACACATTGTGTATGTGCACGGCTAACACAACCAAAGTCAAAACTTCATCATAAAATAGAATAACTATACCAGTCCCCACCACGTACTGTCACAAGATATTACATAATTGTAATTTTCTCCATGTCTTTATATTTTTTTTTCTTTATATTATATTAAGTATGAATTTCTCTCCTGTTGTAAAGTTTTTCAAATCGACTAGATTCCACCCGCGATCGCAAGCACTGTAGTCAAATGTTGCCACTGTGTGAATTCATACTGCCAACCCTACCCAAGAGAACGAATTAGTATTTCTGTGTCCGTATAAGGGTATCTGAATCTCATGTAATGTTAAATAGTGATAAGATTCTACCATACTAAACGGTATTTGCAAGGCGCAAGTTGGACCTCACACGCCCTCAAAATACAATTTTCACCTCTGAGCCGTTGCACCCGAGTGATAACTCCTTCCACTTGACCGCATCTAGGGAAGGGCGGCTCGAATCCTCGACGACGCTACGAAAAGATGTTGCATCCTATAGCATTTTCTATGACATTTACCACGGGGATTGTTCGGATTAATCCCAGCCGCCCAATCCCAGCAACGCCCAACGCGACAAAAATCACGATACCATCCACACCAACTGGATGTTTGGCGGTGCACCACTACGCAATCTACTAGGAGTTTTCTTCCTCGCACGACTTGTTTTGTAGGTCACGCTTATTCTTTAAAAAAAGCATAAGCCTGATTTTGTAAACTAATGAGAACATCATTTTCATTTTTAAACTAAATGCTTACGACGCTTATCTGTCACAACACTATAACCAGGTTTATTCAATAAGGTTTCACATTAATCCATATGCAAATATGGCATGAAATGCACATTTGAAAATTGAAACCGATATCCATGCTCAATCCCAATATCTGTATACCTACCTACGTACTTCATACATAGAAAGTCTAACATCGAACCTTTAATCACCATATAGCGTCCGACACGATCCCGGTTTATACAAGCTCCACAAGCAATACCACTCAACGGCATCTGTAAATGTGATGACATCGGCAATTCGTACCTCACGAACTGTGATCAGTGTCGAGACTGCACGCACTTTATTGATAAAAAAAAACTGTATTAACAGTTTCATAAATCATTCAAAAAATATCTAATAATTAACAAAATCTAAATTTGAATAAGGTATTAACAACTGTATTGTGCGATATAACGATGACGTTGTTTTAATATTAATTTTCATATTTTTAATTTCTCATTTATGAATAAAAAATATCGGTATTACCACATTGGATTATTTGTATTATAAAAACGAGATTGCCTAAATTTAAATTTTAATTCAAATTTGATCAAGGGGAAAAGCTACAAAGGGTCGAAACTCACAAACTTTACAACCCAGAGCACACCGCTTTATTTATCTGCATTGTGCTATTGATTGAAATTCAGCCCGCCGTGTCTGAAAATAACGCGGTGAGACATGCGATATAATTTTATATCAGTGGTTTATTTTTCATCAGTTATTTCAGTTGGACAAAACATTTTTCACATTTTATTATGTACTTTTTTAGACACTTACTTAGTGATTATTGTTGTGACAATTAATTAGTGATTGCGTGAATTCAATGTTATAAAATAAATATAAGTATGTAAAAGAGAAAATATTTATATAGAAATAGATATAGAAACATTGAAGTAAGTACGTAACTAAGGTAAATGCATCTAATAAGGGCCGGGTTTTTGGAAATCCTTATAAATCAATTTCGGGAAGTCTTTTAATTTGTAAAACATCGTGATCAAATAAACTGTTCATATTTGAAGAGAAAATATTATACATAAACAAGGTACCAAGGTCGAGGTACTTACAAAATAAGTTTTTTAAAAGCTTGTTTATGGTCCCTATACGGCACTAGGGCTCTAAATACCATAATTGAACTGCAATATTTTAGGCGTTATATATCAGAAAAATCACACCTTTATAAAGCAATGACTTTAAACTACTATTAAATTCATGGTTTTCGCATATTGAAATGGAAATTCATATGAATTAGTGTCGTGGCCCTTATAAAGTATTAGGAAATTAATATAAGTTATAACTAATTTATTTTATAGTTTAAATGAAACAAATTGTAGTTGTGTGCAGATTTTTATTAACTCCAGTAAAAAAAAAGCACAAAATGTTAATAATCAGTTATTTTTTCAATCTTAATACTTGGACCTTATTAGGTATTACACTTCTGTAATCATAGTAGATTTTTTGTCAGTAAAAGGATTTTTTTATGTTGTTTTTCCACAAAATAAATAAATTTGTTTACGTTTTACTTTGGTGTTATAGGTATCAGGCAAAGGTAATATTTGAAAACTTCTTAATTCTCTCTACCAATTCCTTTTCCTGTGTGTCGGTAAAAACAGCTTTCCTTCTCATCCTCTTCACCACGCTTCCAGATTTTATGTGATTTTTCAACGTTCGCCGTAGTATATGGTACATATTTTAAAGCTGCTGCACGCTTAGACATTTGGCTGTTTTTTCATATCATCTAGGGCATCCCGAAGATCAGTTAGAGACCATCCTGGGAATCGTTTTCTTTTTTGCGAAGGTTCCATTTTTGTCTTTACTGGAAACAATATACTTATATATATGAATTATATATGAACAATACTTATGTGTTGTTTACTGTTGATTTGCGTCAATAAAATCTTATAAAACTACGTAAAAACGAATGGATAAATGTGTTGCTAAGTATAAAACTCGAAAGCGTCTGGATTATTTTTTTAATATTAGTTGAAGTGCATGGAAGGAAAGGTGGCTAGACATGTGACATTGTTGTGCGGTTATCACCGCACAAAAGTGCTACTTGCCAGGCCAACTGCTTAGTTACACTTATATAATTCATTTAAGTAACTGATCACGCCTATTTTAAAGCTTCTCGCCCCTAATAAAGTCCGGCCCTTATTTTGAGACAAAAAGTGGACCTATTTAAGCATTTAGACATGTCCTGAGAAAACCTAACAAAATCGTGATAAAAAAGCAATAATTTTGGTAACTTACCCCGTCAATCTACCATCTGAAATTATTTTAACATTACTATTGCAGAATTATTACATAACGACCGGGTTTTATTACTAAAAACAACGCAAAATTGAATCAGAATATTTTATAGATTGAGTCACGTCGACCGCCCCTGAACTTATACCCAGAGCCACTGAAAAAATGGCCACCGCGAAAGCAATTAACGCCGGTGCACTTTTGTAATTGGTTACTATAATACGGTTTATAGGGAGTGGCAGCGCGATATCTATTTTGGTTTAAGTATTAATTCCGATAAGTTTGAAGAGATGGACCTTATTTGTAACCGGCCATTTTTAGGCGGACCCACCTTACATATTATTTCAATGTATCATACACTCCTACTAGAAGCTAGAACCCACTACTAGAAGTAACATATTTAACTAAGAAGGACATTTCACTGTACACACTGATAACCTGTTATTAGTGTAGGTTATAATATTACAATAAATTATTCCGTGAATATACAAGATGGTAAATTACACTGTCGACACTAAAAAATGCTACAGGTTTGAAACAATGAGATAATAATTAATGAGTTTTATATTTTTATAATATACTTATTTAGTTTAATTTTCTTTAGAAGTTTGAAATCACTACAAATGCAAGTAATCTTATAAAATCTTTAAAAAAAAAACTGGCCAAGTGCGTGTCGGGCCACGCACAATGTAGGGGTATGGTTGCGTAGTTGCCAGTCACAATACGTGGACTTTCTTGATAATGAACATATTGAGTTCGCTGTTTGGCTGCTATAACGACTAAAAATGGACCTCAATAGAACGATGGTAACTGAATAACTTATTTTAAAATCTGACCAGGGAGTGGTATTCAAAAAAGATTTAAAAAAAATTAATTTTGAAAATTATACCTATTACTTACCTATATAACCTATATAAAGATCTATCCTGTCTATCCCGCTTAGGAAAAAGTAAAGCTATAGTAGTATTCTTACAGTTTACAAATAACATTACAAAGTTATAATGCAGCTGGTTTTAGGTCTTTTTCTATGGAGCTGTAACGAAATTTTTACTAATACAAGTACATTTATAAGTTGGTCGACTATTACTCGTTAACTTGATAATTCTTCTGTGATAGTTTTTCTTTTAATTTCATTATATACGAGTATACTACTATCGTATATACTTTTGACATTTCCAAAAGACAGCGGTTTAGTTGGTAGAGGGGAGGGGGGAGACCCATGACTCTAATATAACTAATACTAATATAATAGCACTTTAAAGCTAAATATTTCGCAAGCGGACCCCTGAATCGAAAAGATGTTCTTCCATTCCCCCAGTGTTTTTGAAAGAACTGTTCAACGATATCGCACACGGTGTAATAGACGGGTAAAAAAAATCATTCTCCATTTACTTGTATGGGTGTACCAAAAATCTAAATGTTTTTTAAGATGTTATTTTACAGTTGTGTGGGCGTGAAGTGTGCCACATTACAGATTTGTAACACCTAGAGTGTCTCTGAGTAAAACTGCGGACGGACGGACAGGGCGAAACTATAAGGGTTCCTTGTTGTTTAACTACGTAATCCTAAGAAGCTTTTATAGCCTTTGCTAGGGCCGGGCCGGGATCCGGGTCGATTTGGATTGTCATTGAAGTTACATGAGTATGCCCAGCTCAATAGGATGTCGGCAACTGCTTAAAAATTGATGACGAAATTTGAACCGAAAAGACATTAAAAAAGCGAGTTAATTAAAAGCTTAGAAAAACTCGCTACGAGTTAATTAAAAACACTTTAATGTTTTAGACCTACAGTTGAGACATGCGAGAATGGCAATATCTTATACAAACAAGATTAGATTAATTTAATGCACTACATAACTACATATATTTTAAATTCAATAAAAGTGTATTCTACCACCATCTGTGGGTACTTAACACGTTCACTGTCCGGTTTTAAAACACAATAGTAAGACAATAGCAGTGACCTATATGTAGTGCACGGGACAGCGAAAGGGTTAACAGAATATGTCACTTTCATGTTCACAATGTCGCCGATAGATGACACTTTTTTAATTTTATTTCATTTATTTTTTTCAATCTCTACATAAAATTTATTCATAGGTTAGTAAAATAAATAACAATGTAAACAAGTTAAATTGCAGTTATATGAATAAAATAGATCAGTTGTTTCATTTTTAAATTCAGTCAGGTTTTTATTCATTTAATCTTAACTCAACTCAACTGACGATTGGAAAACCAGCCCTTAGAAAGGTATTTATGAAATTTACGTAAACATAAATGTTTTCTCAGATGTGTGCTTGGATTACTGCGACAATGGCGGCGAATGTGTGAAAGACGCAAGAGGAGAGCCGTCGTGTCGATGCACGGGTTCGTTTACGGGTCGCCACTGCAGAGACAAAAGCGAATTCGCGTACATCGCCAGTGGTGTTGCTGGTGGAGTCATCTTCATTATATTCCTTGTGCTGCTTGTTTGGATGATTTGTGCCAGGTAAATACATTAATTGGACCGTATAATGACGCGTAAGAAAATCCATTACCCCATTTTGTTCCATTTGTGTCGTAACAGGAGACTAAGAAAAATGCCAAAAAGATCTTATGGCTTCCGATAGATGGCAGTGAAATCAAATCGTTCACCCCAGTATAAAATACTCAGACCGACAATTATGGGCAGCAAGAGGTACATGACGTCCGGTACTACCGTCCGTACCGATATCGTCCATCAGTTTGCCAAGCGTGACATATTAAGGCAAATCCTCCCTACGACGGGAGATACTTATGGCCAGCAGTTGATAAAGGATTGATAAAAAATTAAGAAAGCAATAACGTATTTCTAATACAGTCTGTAACTGCTTCCAGGTTAGGTATTTTGAATAAAAGCTAAACTTAATTCATGTTTCCTATGATAGGAGTATACAGAATTCCAACAAAGATGGAAAGGAGTAGTAAATTTGTATTAGCTACTACGCAATGTGGGGCGACATATTTACTCATACTGGAAATCCATATATAAAGATGGCTCAGGACCATGCTTTATAGAAATTTATGGCACTTGTTATGAAATTAAAATACATATGATGTTGATGATGAAAATGGGAAGAAACAGCCAACCATAAATTAACGTATTATTACCAAGAAATTAAAATTTTGTATATTTACTTTTCTTCTAAACGTTACCCTGAAAGTAGGATTTTCCCCTGCATCATAGAGGCTTATCATATAACTACATAAATTGAACATGGAAAAACATTTAGATCCGGAACAATTATTTATAAGCTCAAATACTTAATAAGCATTGTGTCCAAACCGTCAAGTACTTTAAATATACTAGAAATTGCCCAGAAATAGACACAAGGTAGTAGGACTACTTTTCTGCCTAAGGGTCCGTCTATGCAGGTGACACCTTACCTGTTTCTGCAGTCAAGCAACAGTGTGTGTACTACTGTGTCCGAGTCTGAAAAATATAAAGAGACAGTATAGTTACAAGTTGTAAGACATTTTATCTTAGTTCTCAGAGGTGATAGCGCATCTGTAACCTTTTTTATTTGAAATTGGTTGCGGCCCCCATAAGCTCCTATAGTCACTTAGCATCACGTGAATATTAAGCCCGTTTGTCTTTTCAGTTTTATAAAAAAAATATCATATTTTAATTTAACTATTATTCATTCAAACAAGGAATACTTATTCAATATTTAACAGGTCAACGAAGAAGAAGGAACCAAAGAAGACGCTAACACCTGCTATCGACCAAAATGGCTCACAAGTTAACTTCTATTATGGAGCGCATACTCCTTACGCGGAATCAATAGCCCCATCGCATCACTCTACGTACGCCCACTATTATGATGACGAGGAAGATGGGTGGGAAATGCCCAATTTCTACAACGAGACATACATGAAGGAGAGTTTACATAATGGGATGAGTGGAAAGATGAACAGTCTAGCGCGGTCCAACGCGAGCATCTATGGGACGAAGGAAGACCTCTACGACAGGCTAAAGAGGCACGCGTATCCGGGTAAGAAAGGTCAGTATTATTTTGCACTTAGATTAGTGCACATTTACGTTATCTTTTATAATGCAGCTTTTACACTAAGTCATTGCTTTTTCTATCTTCTTGCATGGGCAAATTTTGTATGGATTTGGTAATACTGGCAGGTATTACTCAATAGCTTTTATAAAAATATTGAAAAAGTAAAGCATTCAAATGTAAATAGAACATTTTGAAAATAGTAGGTGTAATATGATTTTCTTACAAATTAAACTATTTCATACCATAACTTAGTGTGGGTATTAATTTATCAACAAATAGTTAAATTCAGGTTGAACGAATTAGGATCTCTTTAACAATTAAAGTGTGTGTGTGTGTGTGTGTGTGTGTGTGTGTGTGTGTGTGTGTGTGTGTTTGTGTGTGTGTGTGTGTTGTACACTATATCCAACATCACTTTTCAATTATATACATTATATTTGGGTTTGAATTAATAGACGCCGGAAAAATTAAAACAAACCACACTAGTTTATATTCCAAATTTTAAAGACATTATGTTAATAAATAAACTTTATAATTCATTATTCTATTTTCAGAAAAGAGTGACAGCGACAGTGAAGGTCAGTAAGCATAATAAAGGACTGCGTTTTGTCGAATTCTGGTCAAACTTACATAATACTGTATTGTATTAGTTATTAGCGGTAATTCATTATACCGGAACAATAATTGTCAACATTATAGACATGCGACCCATAAATACATCACTCTCGCTTACAACTGAGAGTTTTATATAGGATCTTGTACTCTGTTAGCTTTATAATTATCTAGTTTTAGTTATTTTTAAAACAATATGAATTAACACACTCACTGTTTACCCGTTACAGCCCCACCAAATATCTGTAAATTAAATAAACTTGCAGCTTTACGACCATAAAATTGGTAGACTAAAAATTAATTTTTTTTTAGAAATAATAATAAAATCTGTGAGCAAATGAAAAACAGTGAATGTGTTGATATTCTGAGATTATATCGGCAATGAAAAAATGCTCAAGTTAGTATTGATAGGCATAAAACGCCATACCAGATAGGTAACAGGGGTTTTCAAAACTACAAAATAAATGATGCAACGAATTTTTATACATTCCAGCTACTTTCACATTTAAATATAGTGTAAATATTATAATAATGTTATGTCTTGTATATTTATGATAGACCTCAAAAATGTCGTGGTGTTAGTTTAAGTATTTTAAAGTAAATTCGAATATTTTAGTTAAATATAAGTAATGTACATGATCATGAAATTGTAATTGTTATACCTAATGTTTTATTAAACAAACTGTTAGCTGTTGTATGATAACGTGAACTGTATTTTATACCAATTTGTGTTGTGTGGATGTATAGATACTATTTGAAAAATTGTATAGATTTTTGTTATAAGGGAATAAAATATTTTGACATGTTTACATAATCTTACAGTACATAGGTACATTCCTTTTTAAAGGTATCAGGAATAATTTTTATTTATATTAAATTACGTACTTATAGGTATTATATAACTGACATAAATATATTTAAACCTATTTCTTTTATCTCTGTCTGATCTACGACATCGTGTATCAATACTCAAATGATTCCGCCATGTTGTGATTTGTCGGTGGTCGGTCTGCTCTCCATCACAATTTATTACCACATTAGTGACTACGTTAACAGTAATTTTTATACAAAAGAAAATAAATTAATATGTATTTAAAGCTTGTTGTTTAATTCTTAGTTAAGACATACTAAATCAGAAAATAAGAATGATCTTGGGGCACGGCAATGCCCCCGCCAAGTCGAGCAAAAAAGCGGCACGGCCGTACTATCCTTTTCTCGAAGCAGTTCAGGCCATTTTCGTAACCCTATAACTTCGTTGTGGGTAAAACTAGAAGCCTGAATTGCACTAAACATTCTAATTTAATGTAATATGTATTACTTTAGAGATACATTGTTTTCATGCGATGGCCAAGTCAATCTATTTAAAACATAATTTTTTTAATATTGATATGGTCACTATAAGATGTTGTTAGGTTAACTAATTACGTAATAACTTAAGACAGAAGGACCCTTAAGTAGGGACTAAATAAATTAACCGACTTGGTACTACATGGATCTCACAACTTTTTACGGTAGAGTAAGTTTTTACGGTAAGAGTTTTTACGGTAAGTTATGTTTTTGATTGCATAAACTTATCCATATCAAACACTCATAGAAATGAGAATAAAACCCATATATTATATAGTTTTTATTCAAAATTTCACACACAATCACACAGACACAAACACACACACACACACACACACACACACACACACACACACACACACACACACACACACACACACACCAGTGCGGTACAAACACGTCTGGTAAATTGCTTAACTGGCTGCAAAAACAATATTAGAGGACATAGAATACACGGCCACCCAATTGTGTCGCCGTCTCTTTGTATCGTGGGCTCTCGTAGGTATATAATATAAATTAAATAAAAAACAAGAACATTATGTACCTGTATTTGTGTATGTATTTTTCAGTCTAAGCAAGTTTGCACTGCTTAAAGTATTTTATTTATATCATATACCCAGATCATAGAGCAACATGGGCCACTGGAGGGGCCCAATACAGAACTGTCTGTCATTTTTTGCGCAAGCAAAAACAATAATCTGTCACAACGAAACTCACACATAACAAAACAATAAACTAACAATTTCACACACATATACACATTATAACAGTATCGCCACAGAATAAATAAACCTAGCAACCTAACAGCATAGCAAAGTGGCGAAGCAATCAGCTTTGTAGCGGTTTCTAACGGTTGCCGTTGAGCAATCAGTTTCAAAATAGGAGGTTCAAATGCCTGGGTGATCAGTAATCGATTGCTGAAAACAGAATTTGAAAATTCGAAACCGTTCTCGAGATAATCGTGGGACAGACGGACAGACATCGTGAAATCAATAAGTGTCTTCGCAAGCTTCGCCACTTAATAAGTGTCTTCGCAAGATTCGCCACTTAATAATGTGATTAAAAATTAGTAATATAAGAATGGTAACGCCATTTTTTGTAAATTTGACATCATAGATCTCTCTTTGCAACAAAATACTTAACTATTTGGCATTTTTATAGAACGTCGATTCAGTCGTGCAACTAGATTTAGTCTTTTGAGCAGTGCGGCTGCAACGCGTGGACTATGGAGTGTAGAGTAGAAGGAAAACCATCTTATAAGGTGCGAAAGTTGAAAAAGTGTCGCACTATATACAGAAAATAGAGGTTCCAAAACCTGCCACAATAGCGCTGGCGTCTGAAAAACTACGATATGAATATAGCTGTTGTAGACGGAGTGAAGTCAGCTGAATTCAAAAATTTAAAAAATTTCTTGACTAGAGTAGTTAGTAAAATGCCAGTATACAAAACCTCAACTATTTATGTAGTACAAAACCAAGCGGAATAGTCGGTTCTTGCTTATTTCTCCATCTCATTCTAATTAATTTTGGCGCTTTTTTATTTATCCTATGCTACTTCAGCGCCACCCTTATTGGACGCGTTTTTAGGGACACTTTTCATATACAGAGATGGTCCTCCTTATACTCTACACTCCATAGCGTGCACTTATACTTTGACTGGGGAACACCTGCGTATGACTACGGCTACAGCAGAGGAAGCTACTCTTCTCCAATCTGCCGATAGCCCATGTTGCTCTATGTACCTTGGTATAATTAATTTGTAACATTTCAATTCTGTAAAAAAATATTCATATACAGGAGTTAAAATAAAATAAAAAAGCCTTTTATTTCATGCTTTTAATTCTAAATATAAGTAGCAACGCAAATAAAATCGATACTTGACTTATTTTAGAACAAAAACATAAAACCTGTCAATGAAAAAAACAACAATTAATCATTGAAATGAATAATAATAATTATTAAGTAGCGAAGCTTGCGAAGTCACTTATTGATTTCACGATGTCTGTCCGTCTGTCCGTCTGTCCGTCTGTCCGTCCGTCTGTCCGTCTGTCCGTCTGTCCGTCTGTCCCACGATTATCTCAAGAATGGTTTCGAATTTTCAAATTCTGTTTTCAGCAATCGATTACTGATCACCCAGGCATCTAAACCTCCTATTTTGAAACTGATTGCTCAACGGCAACCGTAAGAAACCGCTACAAAGCTGATTGCTTCGCCACTTTGCTATGCTGTTAGCTTGCTAGGTTTATTAAGTGGCGAAGATTGCGAAGTCACTTATTGATTTCACGATGTCTGTCCGTCTGTCCGTCTGTCCGTCCGTCTGTCCGTCTGTCCCACGATTATCTCGAGAACGGTTTCGAATTTTCAAATTCTGTTTTCAGCAATCGATTACTGATCACCCAGGCATCTGAACCTCTTATTTTGAAACTGATTGCTCAACGGCAACAGTTAGAAACCGCTAGAAAGCTGATTGCTTCGCCACTTTGCTATGCTGTTAGCTTGCTAGGTTTATTGTTGTATTTGCTTAGGACGCTACGGTCACATGAGTATATAAACGGAATCCATTTATTTACTCATGTGCTGCGGTGCCGCAGGCAAGACGTTGAACGTTGCGTCCCCGCACCGGTGTGTACTCAATGTGACGCAATCATTGCGGTGCGCATCTGAGCACTGTTTGTTGAGGGCTCTTTTAGTTACTCATATTACGTACAATATGTTGTATTTAATATAATTAAAAAAAACATATAACCCCTCTGTTTTCGTCGGGAGTTAAAACGCAATAACTGTTTTTTGGCCCGATCAGGGATTCGAACCCAGGACCTCATGATCAGCAGACGCGCTTACGATCACTAGACCAACAAGGCAGTGAAAACTGTACATACGTAGGCCCATAGACTTAGAATATACTGGCGTATAGACGACCTGCTTGCCCGAAAACGCGTGACTAATTTTGATTTGTCATTGTGTACGTTAGCTAATAATGTACATTTTACTTACAAGGACTATCGAAAATTGAAGGAAGCGGTAAGAATATTTAAAAAGATAGTTTAGTACACGAAACTGAATAACTACAAAAATAACTCGAAGTTTTACCATGATAGTTCTAAAATAAACCTAGCAAGCTAACAGCATAGCAAAGTGGCGAAGCAATCAGCTTTGTAGCGGTTTCTAGCGGAAAAAAAATATTTTTCAAAATAGGAGGTTCAGATGCCTGGGTGATCAGTAATCGATTGCTGAAAACAGAATTTGAAAATTCGAAACCGTTCTCGAGATAATCGTGGGACTGACGGACAGACGGACAGACGGACGGACAGACGGACAGACGGACAGACATCGTGAAATCAATAAGTGACTTCGCAAGCTTCGCCACTTAATAATTAAAAAATATTCATATAACATGTTCCTGGGAATAAGCTGAACCTACCAGCCTTTTGTTGGATTTTAATTCAAATGTAAAATATCCTAGGTTACTCTACCGATAAACTTAAAAAAACTCCCATAGAATCAGAACGGAAAATTGTAGGTATTCGAGTTATGATCTTTGGAGAAAAATATTTACTGCCATGAACAGTTTCCCCGGAATTTCTTTTTTAACATATTGTTAGTATAACTAGGTAGATACTTAACTAAGTATATACCTATTTATATTTTGTAAAATGTTTTGATGAGGAAATAAAAAACGGTGACATGGAATACATAATGGCTGCTTTATTTTTCATATATGTATTACTTTTGATAATTACAAACATTTAATAATTAATAATTAAATACATTATTAAAGTTTATTTTAACATTCGACTTAAATAAGAATAATAATTTAAGTAAGGAAACTTGTAGGAATCAGTGAAATAAGATTGATCTGTTTAAAGGCCAATAAGTTTATGAGGCTTCATCATGCTTCATGTTTAATGTAATAATAATGTCCCTGAAAAGTATAGTGTAATAACAAAATTATCATTAGGCGATGAACCACGCTATTTAAGCCCTCGGCACAATGTCGTCGGCCATTAAGCATGAATCGGGCATCGAGCGTTGTGATTATCAAATACTATGGAATTTATACTATCCTGGCACATTGAACCGCGAGCCTCATGCGCGGGCGTCTAGTGACGCTTCAAGAGCATTACTAAATATATTATATCTAACTACGCTAAAAGTTTTATCATTGTGACTTGGGAATATAATCCGAAGCTCCGCGCAACCCCTTGAGGACAAACGGCTAAATAAAATTACAATTACAGAACGCATACTGAGGATTTATTCTTGTTGTGTCTATCGATTCAAAATAAACATTCAAGATAAATATCGACATTAATTTTGATATAGTTGAGTAAATCCCTAGCGTACATGTAAAATATTTTGTAAAAAATGTATTTACCAAACTCATGCAAATTTTCAATAACGTGACTTTTTTCTTTGCAAAATGTCAAAATTAACAAAATAATTGAAAATATTCTATATTTTAAAAAGTCATCATCATCATTGCAGCCCTTCACAAGTTCACAGCTGAACATAGCCCCCCCCCCCCCCCCAAGGAATGCCACAAAACACGGTCCTGAGCCACCTGCATCCATCGACTTCCTGCATGTCTTACCAGGTCGTCACTCCATCTCGGGGGGGGGGGGGGGGGGACGACGCCCTACACTTCGTCTGCCGGTACGAGGCCGCCACCCGAGAACCTTTTTCTCCCCATCGGTTGTCGGTTCTTCGAGATATATGGCCGGCCCATTGCCACTTCAACTTACTAATCCGTTGGGCTCTGTCAGTTACTCTGGTTCTAATGCAGATATCCCCATTTCTAAGCCTATCACGCAGAGAAACTCCGAGCATAGCCCTCTCCATAGCTCGCTGAGCAATCTTGAGCTTCCTCATCCGGCCAGCAGTGAAGGACCACGTCTCAGTTCCATAGGTTATTACTGGCAACATGCACTGCTTGTAGAGTCTCGTTTTCAAGTTTTGAGGTAAACCTGACGAGAAGACGTCGTAATTTCCCGAACGCTGCCCAACCGAGTTGAATCCGTCGATTGACCTCTCGGTCGAAGTTGGACTTACCTAGTCGGACTATTTGTCCCAGGTAAACATACTCGTCAATAACTTTGAGCTTATTGCTCCCAACACCTACCGGCATACGTGTGACATGGACATTAAACATGATCTTTGTTTTGTCCATGTTCACCTTAAGACCTAAGAGACACTATTGATGTCATTGAGCATAGTGCTTAGGTACGCCAGCGATTCTGCCATAAGGACTATATCGTCGGCAAATGGAAGGTGAGTGATGTATTCGCCATTGATGTTAATACCATATCCTTTTCAGTCTTCTCGTTCAGACTTGAAAACGTCTTCCAAAGCAGTGGTGAAGAGTTTCGGGGATATAAATTTAAACAGTATATTATAACATAAATATTTACAAAAAATAAACGCGTCCTAACATTGGCGATGTCTTGAGAATTTACCTGTGAAATGTGCAATTATCAGGATTATTTCTATTATTAATACCACATTCACTCACAGAACAAATAGGTAGGTGACCACTTCCTCTACACTATTCGCGAAGTAACTTCAACGAAGTGCTCGTCGAAGTCGATCGCAGTCCGAAAAACATGACCACACACTCGTGCTACTTCGCGAAGAGCTCAGTCGTCTTGAGTCTCCCGCACCCTTAAGCAGCTGCTATAGGTACCTAATTATGTGAACAGTACGACGTCAATGCGTTAACTAAATAAATAATTGTGTAGAAAGCTACATATTTAATATTTATATATAAAAAAAAATTCATAATTGGCGTAAGCCGAGTAGAGTAGAGAGACGCTTCGTGTAACTTCGGGGTACTTCGTGAAGTCCTTTGACTCTGGCGCAAAAAAACGACAACGATCGGAAGTCGCCCGAGGCGAAGCGAGGTTGGACGAAGTGAATCGAAGTACCTCTCTACACTATTCGCCTCGTCCAACTTCGATCTACTTCGCGAGTAGTGTAGAGGAGGCATAAGTACGAGTATATGCATAGGCCACGTGTAGGAACAACAGCTATTATTTGTCATATTGGCACCTTGTGGCATATAGTCGCGTTGTCGTTTTCGTCACTCACCGAGTACAGCGTCTATAAAACGCAAACGGATATTTTTTAAAGGATAAACTAGAACGTAAAGGCAAACTTATATAGTAGAATCCATTGAGTATAAATCAATGGTAGAACCATGCTGCAGCTATATTTTGTTTGTAGCACGAATGGGTCGGCTCGACTCTCACAGTACCTATACCAGCGTAAAATAGCAGCTTAATGCTGCTGTGTTTCATATGGTGGGTGTAAGAAACGGAGACCCTTTTTACTGGAAGGGAGACATTTTTTGAACATTAATCGAGGATACATGTAGATGTCTATGGGCCACGGCATCCATTTACCATCAGGTGGACTGTGGGCGCGTTTATAACCCTTATTCTATAAAAAATCTTTAGGTGTCTACCATATTGAATTTATAGTGACCTCATTTTATTTTTGTATTCTTCTCAGCCTCAGCTAACCCTTTCATTTGATACCCATATCAAGGGAGTGCATAGAAAATGTCGCTCATCTTGAGCGATCCGCCAAATTGGATTTAGAATGACGTCACTTCTAACCATGCATAGTCATCCAAACTAAACATAGTATACGCAAAATTTCAGCTCAATCGGTTGAGGATAACTTCTTTAAAATTCAGTTACAAGATTTCACCCTATATAATAAACAAACATTGCAAGTTAAATAAAAGCTTCAACAGTGGTAGAGCCATGCGGCAGCGTTTGCTGTCTCACGGATGGGCCGGCTCGAACCGGGGTGGTACCACGACCTCACAGAAAACCAGCGTGAAGTAGAGGTTCACCTCTGCGTTTCGCTTGGTGAGTGCAGGTGGCCGGAGGCCCTTTTTACTGGAAATGAGGCATTCCATCTTAGTCCTCACGGGTGACAACGCATCTACATTTTGAATTGTAATAGAGGATAGATGTAGATGTCTATGGGCCGCAGCAACCACTTACCATCAGGTGGACTGTGTGCTCGTTTGTCACCCTTATCCTATAAAAAAAAAAAAATAACAACACTAACTCATTGAGGTTTCGGATCTGTATTGTGGTTTGTGACCCGATCCTCTATGAGTTTATTTGATACGGCATGATGAACGACAATATCAATTGACGAGTCAACGTACTACAACGTAAACGTGAATGCAGTATAAATAATTAATCATATAATATTTTCGAACAGGCGAAATTTTATATTTCTAATTTGCACCGCAATAATACTTGACTAAGAAGGAATGAATTTCACGCGCCAATGAAATTCGTAAAAACTACCAATACTTACCTAATTTTCATAAATAATGTGTGAGATCAAAGTTTATCAGAGGTCAATATTAACGAACATACAAACATTCGCTTGTTTCTAAATATGTCACATCTCTATCACTACGTCATAAGTTATATCAAGATCATACATTCCAATAAATATTATTCGTCTTTATTGCAATTTTATTTGTTTGTTACACAATATAGAATAGATAATACCTACGCGTTGACCCAGTAACGCGCTATTATACGAATATGATTAGGAACATTCCGGCGAGTAGGTATTACAATTTACGATATAAAATAACTCAGAATTTAGGTATACCATTTTATTTTCGTTAAATGATACAAATTTAATATGAAGACTAATTTCCTTTTGTGGCAATAATAAAAATTTTATCTACGAGTTATTTCCTTTTCGCCATAAATACTCAAGATTTCGGATAAATATGAGTACACAACAGGCTCGAAATACTTTTTTCCGCCCTTTTGGACAGGTGAATTGATGAATTTCACTCCAAATTCACTCGACTTTTTATAGTATAAATATAAAATTTATTGATAAGTCAACGTATTTTACATTTTATTTTGTGAATTTGAGTCATTTTGATACACAAATATTGTAAGATTTGGTAATTAGCAATTAACAGTGGTAGAGCCAGGCGGCAGCTTTTGCTGTCGCACGGATGGGTCGGCTCGAACCGGGGTGGTACCATGACCTCACAGAATACCAGCGTGAAGTAGAGGTTAACCTCTGTATTTCGCTTGGTGAGTGCAGGTGGCCGGAGGCCCTTTCTACTGGAAATGAGGCATTCCATCCTAGTCCTCACGGGTGAAAACGCATCTGTGTGCTCGTTTTTCACCCTTATCCTATAATCTTAAATAATAACTTGACCGTGGCTGTGGAAGGATAAGGGGAGATCTCCCGCCGGACAAGGTGTTCTGCCCGAGAAGGGGCCAACGCTTCCAATGTGTAATTTCGGAGCTGTTTTATATGTAGCACGTTAACTTCTGAACTGATAGCACAGTTTAGGCTTCGGTGCGTTTTGCTAACAACGCGATACGACAGCGCCGCCACATGACTAAAGTGCCACCTATCTGATCCTTTCATATCTATAAACCATCGTCTCTACTCTAAATATGAACTCAATCGATGAAATTATTCAAAAGTTACACCATTACTAACATACGCACGTATGATTATAATCACTATCACTATCACTACAGCCCATCACAAGACCACAGTTGAACATAGGCGTTCCCGATACATTGCCTTAAAGTCGGACTTCAGCTACCTGCATCTATCGACCACCTGTGTATTTCATTAGGTCTTCACTCCGTCTAGTGTTGGGTCACGCAACACTCCGCTTACCAGTAGGGGAACTTTTTATGTTGTAGGTTCTTCAAGCTATATTGTCAGCCCATTTCAAACGTGTAGTGGCGGTGTAAAGATATCCGTTACCCCAAATCGTCACCTGGAGTTTGTATGAGGTTACAGAGAGAAATTAAAACAAAAGATAGGCAGCAGCAGTATTTATTTTTATAGGATAAGGGTGACAAACGAGCACTACAGTCCACCTGATGGTAAATGGTTGCTGCGGCCCATAGACATCTACATCTATCCTCGTTTGCGAATCAAAATGCAGATGCTTTGTCACCCGTGAGGACTAAAATGGAATGCCTCATTTCCAGTAAAAAGGGCCTCCGGTTACTTGCACTCACCAAGCGAAACGCAGAGGTAAACCTCTACTTCACGCTGGTATTCTGTGAGGTTGTGGTACCACCCCGGTTGAAGCCGGCCCTTCCGTGCGACAGCAAAAGCTGCCGCGTGGCTCTACCACTGTCAAAAATATCCTAATAATAACTCAAAGTAATAAAAAGCTAAGGTTACCACCCCGTCTGTCAAGCGTGGCAACTATGGCAAAATCGTGAGAGAATCTATGGCGAGGGACCTATGTTCAGCAGTGGACTATATACTTAGGCTGTAATGGATGGATGGATTGACACTTCAGCTTACTGATCACCTGGGCTATCAGTTACTCTTATACTTTGCTGATACCCTCGTTACGGATTTTAAATTCCGAGCATAGCCCGTTCCATTGCACGCTGAACCTTGACTACCTCATACGGCCAGCAATAAAGGCCCACGTTGCAGTTTCGTCGATGCAATTTCCCGAACTTAGACCAGCTGAGTTGGATACGTCGGTTTACCTCTTGGTCGAAGTTGGACTTACTTCGGATATTGTTGTTCCATACTCCTCAACAATCGAGTGTAGTATTCTCAACTACAAACGGTTTATGTAAACATGGACGTTAAAAAATGATTTTTGTCTTGTTCATGTTCATGCGTATGAGACGATCTGTAATGACTGTTTATGTATGTAGTACATAGACGCTGCCCAGAAGGGAAATCGGTTTGTCACGATTATATCATACCTATATAATATTAATTTCAAAATACAGATTAAAATGCCACTTGAATTTTTTTTTATAGGATAAGGATGAAAACGATCACACAGTCCACCTGACGGTAAGTGGTTGCTGTGGCCCATAGACACCTACATCTATCTTCAAATATGAAACAAAATGCAGTTGCGTTGTCACCCGTGAGGACTAAGATGGAATGCCTCGTTTCCAGAAAATAGGGTCTCCGGCTCTCTACACTCACCAAACGAAACACAGCAGCGTTAAGCTGCTATTTTACGCTGGTATTCTGTGAGAGCGTGGTCCTTCCCCGATCGAGCCAACCCATTCGTGTTACAACCATAATGTAGCTGCAGCATGGCTCTACCACGTTTGCTTAACTTTGCCCTATTGTGTTCTTCAAAAATCGTACGATAGATATTCTTCAAGCGACACCGATATTATTAAAAATAAGTATTTCTTAACTTAAATTGAGCTATTATTCCGCTTTTTAATTTTTTTTATTGTTTTTTAAAAACGTTACCCCCACACTTTTCTCCTGTGTCATAGAGGCTGTTTAAAAACATAAATTGCACGTGGACAAACATTCAAACCCGGAACATTTATTTGTAGGCCATACAAATACTTGTTCCGTGCGGGATTCGAACCCGCGGCCCCAGCACAACAACTCATTGCTGAGCCACTGCGCCACGGAGCCGTCAATTATAATATTGATTCTATTACACAGCTTAGCAATAATACTACACAGTCAACTGAAAAGTTAATTCTAAAGGCATTATCTATAATTCTCCAATATTTTTATTTGAAAAGTACGTTCCTACACATACTTTGTAAAATATATAAAAATAAAATAAAAGACAAATGTTTACAAGAAAATATATTTCATAACACAGCCATTTTATCATAAGGCACTCAAGAATAATTTTAAAAAGAGTATAACAGTAAAAATTTCAATTTATATACTAAAACTGCATAACAGTTTACTTGGAATGTTTCTTATGGAATTCTTTCATGTAATTCACTAGCGTCTCCACTTCCTCAATGGTCACTGCATTGTAAATCGATGCGCGAATGCCTCCAACCATGCTAAAAGAGATATTTATGTTCCATTATAAAATAATAATAGAATAGTTTAAAAACATTCAAACAACACGCTTCAAATGATGATTCCCGTAAGAATACTAAGTCATGATGATGCAATTATTTTATAGTATCTATATCGATTAGTAAAGTATATCTGAAAATTCTGAGAATAAGGAAAAGGTTAGCTCAGTTGCCAGTGGATTATACCTACTTAATCATTTATTCTCAGTGGAATGAACTGCTCTAAATAACATTCGCGCCCAAGAATGAAAATTTCCTAAGCTCTGATCAAAATCGGACAACTACAACGCAATTAACGTGTGTGTTGTACACTACTGTATCCATAATCTGGGGGTAAAAATCAAAACTCGCAGCATCGTCGCCGTCAGCTGTGGTTACAAAAATTAAAACGATTCTACGTTTTTGTCGCCTTAATAAATAACTTCCGATAATATTCCAAAGTTGGCGCCATGGACGAAATAGACTACGAGAAAATCGCGGTTGTTTCTAAAACATCGATTTTCACTTATCACACACACACACAGTCGTGTGTTTTTTTTTTTAAATATTTGAGTTATTAACGAATTAGCAGTCCATCTGATAGTCTAACTTCAAAAAAGAAGGTTACATATGGTTTTTCACCTCTCAGCACTAAGATGAAATTATTTACAACCTTTAATTATACTGGCTGTCTTAACCTTCAAACTAGAGTGTCAGGTAGTGTCAAAGTCACGAGACGTTAGATAATATATCCACCGTTCGTTAGTATGTATACTATTTATTAGTCCACTATTAGTGTAATGTTGGTAAAAAAATGAGTTTGTAATTTTTAATTAATGTTTGTAATGTTGATTGTATTATATATATTGATTGTACATAGTTTAAACATTTTTTTTAATGAAATGGGGGTATGTACCCTATACTTTTCGGGGGCGTTGTAATGTGATCAAAATAATACCTATAAGTAAGAAAATGGTTCCACGGACTTGTAAAAGGCAATCCCCTCTCCGCGTGTGAACTGTATGTGTGAACATTATATTTTCCCCCTTTTCTGACAATATACCTTGTACTGCCTTGCTTGAAACACGTCTTTCATTTTAAACTCCTAAAAACCCACATTATTACAACCGAAATAGTACAATCTGCCACGTTGCCGTGCGTATGTGGACTATGAGAAAGGCTTTGATTCCGTCGAAATTTGGGCGGTGCTGCAGTCCCTCCAGCGGTGCCAAGTTGACTGTGGCATGTGATTACCACAAATACTTTCTACAATGGCAAATGCTCATCTTCATCAGTGAACTGTCTACAGGCAGATGATGATAGGAAAATTACTTACCGATGTCCTTTTAGTTGAATCAGACCTTGTGCCTCAGCTCCTTTCAAAAATTCTTTCTCCAATGCTTCGTCACCTTCTGAAGAACCTATTCTAAACGGTACATTCATTTTACTTCTCGCATTTTTAGCAACTGGAGCGTAGTAGAAACCGTTAGATTTCTCAATAACGTTGTAAATTAATGAAGATTTTTTTGTTGCTAGCTCCGCCATTTTATCGAGTCCACCTTTTCTTTCTATCCATTGTAGTACTCTGCCCATGACGTAAATACTGAAACAAACAGATAAAAATATTAATACCTACATTTATCTTTTTCTATAAAGACATTTTATTATTATGGTTGTAGCACGAATAGGTCGGCTCGACCCGAGAGGACCACGATTTCACAGAATATCGGCGTATAATAGCAACTTAATGCTGCTGTGTTCCCTATGGTAAGTGTAGAGAACCGGTGACCCTTTTAACTGGAAACGGGGCATTCTATATTAGTCCTCAAGAGTGACAAAGCATTTGAATTTTGATTCTTAAGGCATATCGAAAACCGTTGAAGCGGGCTATCGCCTCACTGACCCGAGTGAAACATAATTTCTAAAAACTTCTAAACTTCTAAAAACGCCGTCATAAGGTCTAAAACTGTGTAGCGCCCGCGACGATTAAGATCGCTTAGAAATCGCTTAGAATCTTAAAATATTAAAAAAAAAAATTATTGATTTTAGTAATCGAAATAATGAGCAAGTAAGTTACGAATATTGATGTTATCAATGTATTTGAGTGGTTCCCAAGCATATGTACGTAGGTAATTTCGTTGTAATTTCAACTATAGTGATTTTTAGAGGTGTTTTCGCAAATAATTATGATCGAGTCAAAATTTTACAATCGTGTTTTTAAACAAGCAAATTCAAGATAAAGACATGAATTTACCTATACCAAAATTGCAGTTTCGTTAGTCGTGTCATACTCCTATACTATTCGATGAAAGGAAATGCATTTTTTCGCGGTGTCGCCTTAATCGAGGATAGATGTGATACACAGCGCCCACTTACCATCAGGTGAACTGTAAGCTCGTTTGTCACCCTTATTGTATAAAAAATATTCATAAGTTTTGTCTTTGCTCTCTCTTGTGCTAATTTTAGCAGTTGATTGTATTGATTCAGGCTGCTGTGATAAGAAAACGTTATGAAAGGAAGTACAAAATGAAATTGTATTTGCTATTCTTTGTACTTTTTAAAATATTTGTGATAATAACTTGGGTATGACTGAAATACCCATTCCTTCCTAAAGTATCGCATATAGATAAGTCAAAAATTACTATTAGTTTTCTTTTATAGGAGAGGGGGCAAACGAGCATGCGGGTCACCTGATGGTAAGTGACTACCGCCGCCCATGAACAACTGCAACATGGAATTGCAGATGCGTTGCCGGCCTTTTAAAAAGGAGTAGGCTCTTTTCTTGAAGGTCCCTAAGTCGTATCTGTCCGGAAAAATCGCTGGTGGTAATCGATTCCACAAGGAAGTTGTGCGAGGGAGAAAACTTCTTCTGAATCGCACAGTGGTGGACCGCCAATCATCTAGATGATATGGATGGTATCGCAAGTTCTGTCGCGATGTGCGATGGTGATATTGAGCGGCTGGAATTAGTCCGAACAATTCCTCAGAGCACTCCTCGTGGTAGATGCGATAAAATACGCAAAGAGATGCAACCTCTCTACGCAGTGCCAGTGAGTCAAGCCGATCGGAAAGAACTCGGTCGTCGACGATTCGAACCGCTCTGCGCTGGATGCGGTCAAGTGGAAGGACCTGGCGCTGGGGGGCCCCTGCCCAGAGATGGGAACAGTATTCCATGTGAGGCCGAACCTGCGCCTTGTAAAGTTGCAAGCGGTGTGCCCGCATGAAATACTGTCCCGCTCTGCTGAGCACGCCAAGCTTTTTAGAGGCCAATTTGGCCTTCTCTTCCACACACGACACCGAGGATTCCGATACTGGCTGAGGCAACAAGGGGAGTGCCTTGAAACTGAGGAGATACGACAAAGGGAATCTTTTTAGCGGTAAACGCGCAAACTTGTGTCTTCTGGGGATTGAACTGAACTAGATTTAGTCGCCCCCAGTCTGACTAACGGCCAACGCCTCCCCCTTGGACTCCACTGCCTCCGCCCATCTATGGGTCAGGTAGACCAGAAGATCACCAGCTGAGCGACCTCGACGGAAACCGTACTGGCGGTCACTAATCAGCTGGTGATCCTCAAGGTACCGCATGAGCTGGCTGTTAATAATCGTTTCCATTACTTTGGAGAACAAGGAGGTGATGGCGATAGGCCTGTAGTTGGCCGGATCTGAGCGGTCGCCTTTATTAGGGATCGGGTGCACCAAAGCTGTCTTCCATGAGTCCGGGACTACGCCTAGGGAGTAGGAGTACCGAAAAAGACGCGTTAAAACCGGTGCCAACTCCGGAGCACACGTCTTCAGCACAATAGGTGGGACTCCATCAGGCCCACTCGACTTGTTGACGTCCAGGGAGAGGAGTGCTTTACGCACCAAGCGCTGTGTAAACAGCACTTCCCGCATGGAGCACTCACACCGCGGGATGTTCGGCGGTGTGTTTTCCCCGTCATCTAGAGTCGAGTTTTTTGAAGAGATAGGAGACAAGCACAAAGATTTAATAAACCAATTTTAATTTTATTTCGTTCATATGCGTGTTGCTAGGTATACCTACACGTTACACACGTTAGGTAAGGTTGAACATATTATCTCTATTACTTTGTGTCTATGTATAAGTTACAATATTTAAGCCAGCAAGTTATTTTACCAAATTTTTAATATGTTTAGACAATGCAATAATTTTATATATTCATTTTAATTGCTAAGTGTGATTAGAACAATTAAATATTTTGATACACCTAATTTAATAAAACCTCGCATGAAATAAAAAGTAAAAAAAAATAATAAAACTGAGACCGTGGACCGTTTACATGTATACATGGTAGAGCCACGCTGTAGCTATATCATGGTTGTAATACGAATTGGTCGGCTCAACCGACCAATCGTAAAAAATCGAAAAAAATCGACCGGGCAAGGACCACGCTCTCACAGAATACCAGTGTAAAATACATATGATGAGTGTAGAGAACCGGAGCCTCTTTTACTGGAAATGAGGCATTCCATCTGAGTCCTCAGGGGTGACAACGCATCTGCATTTTGATTCTTAATCGAGGATAAATGTAGGTGTCAATGGTCTACAGCATCCACTTAACATCAGGTGGGCTTGTGCTCGTTTGTCAACCTAATTCTATAAAAAAGGCGTCACTCGAAAGAAAATACTCCCGAATTTGGTATTTAATGCAACCAAAACTCTTGAAATTATGAAGTTATATAAGTATTTCTGATTTCTAGTATGATAATGTGAAAATGCATCAACAATGACTCAAGATTAGTAACAGCTAGAATTGAAACATATAAAATGTACAGAATAAAATAGAGTGGCGAGGCAATTCAGAGCAATCACTATAAATAACTATTAATGCTGACTTATTGTATTACGAAACACCTATTATACATACGGATGTATAAGACCACGGGGTCTTATCTGGGTGGGTAGATGTATCTATAAAAAATAAGATCTATAAAACTAACTAGAGCTATAAAACTAAAAAAAAAACAAAGCGATAAGATTTTTCTGTTGTTCTTTTAAAAATTACGTCAATCACGCGTAAGGACAATGAACTCGCTCAATTTATTATTTATTTATACTTTAATGCACAAAGTAGTACATATGACTCACTTAATACCACAGGGCTTTCTCCCATTTCTCTCCCTGTCAACCATTAGGCTAAACAGAGATATACACATAACAGGCGGTGCACCAAAAATCAAAAAAGAAAGTATAAAAATGGGTGGAATTATGTATCTAAAAAATACATAATTGTGAACTCTGAGTATGAACACCAACCCTAGTGATCATTTGTAAAATAGAAACTTACGTTTTTGAATACGTATATCGCTATTGTAATTATTTTTGATCCTCTAATACCAATTTTGTCTCTTCCTTTGATTTTATTATTGGCCATAATTTTTAGATTTAATACTCGTACGACTAGATAGTTAACTATTTCATACCATCATGACGCTTCTATTCTTATAAATTATGAAATCAATTGTGAATTGAAGTGTATATCAATTTCTCTTACGTATTTTCATTAGTGTCTAGAGCATCATTTTGTTAAAACCCAACTCGCTCATCAAATTTTAGCTTACAAGGGCTATTAAAATTTTGATAGGCATCCAAATTCTAAATATATAATGTTGTATTTTGCACAAATATTCATGAACTTTTTTTTATTAAATTTAAAAGAAAACAATTAGAAACAAAGGAAAAGACCAGACGGCACTCAATAAATGACCGTGGTCATCGCGGTCATCGCAATATTTACAGACACTGACGTAACATTTAAATAAATATAAGCAAACTATGAACTTTTTGAGATAACAATTTCAGAATAATTCAAGATTTACATCATACACATTCTTTCTACTCGTTTTATCTTAGTGACGTAAAAACAACCTATGCCAAAGAATACATTGAAAAACATTTCATAAAATTGCAATTGTGGTGAAGCAAATAACAGATAATCCATAAAGTCATACGAAATTAGGTGAAAGTGAATCATTTTACAGGATTTTATTTACTTACGCAAACATAGGCGGTGTGTTTAATATTGAATCATTTTTAGCAGTAACTGTCCAATCCAAAATCGATGGACATATAGGTAAGGCTTGATTTAATAGATCTTCCCTGACAATGACTAGCGCAACACCTGAAGTACCAATATTCTTCTGAGCTCCACCATAGATTACACCGAACTGAAAAATAAGGCATAATATAATAACTCTTATTCTTAACAATTGGTAAATTAAAAATTTTGTACAAACTACTTCAATATGAATATAATTTATTGTTGATTTTTAAAAACCCATCAACCAATGTCGATAAAATTTAAATGGGACCACCTGGGAAGTATATCCTTAGAAACAAAAAAAAAATAATTTTCCAAATAGGTGCAGTTGTCTTTGAGTAATCGGTGAACATACATAAAAAAAATTCCGACGAATTGGGAAACTCCTTGCTGTAGTTTGAAAACAGTTCGCTTGAATGCAACATAGAAAAGCTTTTTTAATTACTTTAAAATCTATTTTTAGTGGGTCATTAATTTTATACCACCCATGCAACATGTTTTGTTTTGATTAAAATTTCTTGCAACTTGAATTTCATTATTACGTACCTAAAAAGATACCTTTTTACGATATTACAACATACGACAACTTGTATTCCTTATTAACGTTCAGCGTTCTTTATTAGAAGTGGGTTCAATGGAATCAATGAACTGTAAGCTGTTGTAACTACTGACCGTGCGGTGAATTGTAAATTTTTTTTCTTCATTACTGAACATGAGCCTCTGCCGATTTAAGTAGGATAGGACGGATATTTAATACCGCAGTACCAGACGTCTCGTACGTTTGACGCTGAGACCCGTCGCTAATCTGGGTATTTTATATCTGACGTAAACGTAAACGTCTGTTAGAAGCCATAAGATTTTTCTGGCATTTCCTCTAGTGTCTCTTATGATGCCTAGAGAAACAAATGGCTATGAAGGTGATAGATTTTCTTACACCTCCACCACAGAGCAGGAGAATTTCTTTGTCATTTTAATATTAAATAGATATAGACTTAGAATATGTTTGAAAATTTAGTAACGTACTATGCAAGGTTAGATAAGCATAGACGAAAATTACAACTGTTGCGAAATAAGATTTGATAATAATAGTTGCTAGCTACCGATAAAGATTGTTTAATTCTAATAGAAATATTTTTAGGAAAAAACCAGGTGATAAGCTTCAAATAATTTTCACGTCTTTGTATTATCTTCTTGTATAATAACACGAACCAAGTTGTTTTGTGGATAGCGACAAGTATATTTTGTTGGTTATTTAGCGGTTAAAAATTACTCATTATCTTTCTCCAATAATTTAGAATTACAAACTTGATTTTGCTTTTTTTGATTTTTTTTACCAACTTACTGAAATAACAATAAGTACAATCAATTTTCAACATAACATAACATGTAGGTTAAGCCTCGTTAATTTTTTCCGATGTGTGATAATGTATATTTAAATTTTTTTAAACTATCATTAATTTATGCCATAACAAATGATATGAAGTAAAACAAAATCCTGTATTTTTATTATATCATTTCGTGCTCAATTTACATCCAGTCCACGATACTTTTATCTTTAGTTCGAAAACGTGAGAAAATAATAATATTCCAATAGTCAATACATTTATTAAATACATAAGTACCTATATAGTATAGGAATGAAAATGTATATTTGAACAATAAATTATATAATAAATTACCTTAGAAACATCTATTTTTTTGGACATAAAATTGGATGACATGTCTGCAACCAAAGGCACGCCTTTTGTATCTGGTATGAAGTCAAATTCAACGCCTAAAAAGGAGAAACTGTTAAATATTTCCCAATATCAGAACAAAAGGATATATTTATAATTTAAGATTATACGTCCTTAGAACTTACCTACTCTATGCGGTATAGATACAATATAAGAAAGGGAGCAATAAAAATGTAAAAGGAATATTACGACAATGAGGTTTAAAAGATGATCATCAATGTTTCATAATACCCGGTCGATCCATAGTGGCATAGATAAAATTGACAAGTGCATTTTAACTACTGGTTTATAAATAAGGAAACTATCGACCAAAACCAACATTTCCGGAAAATTTTTAAAATATTGATGTTATTGTGAAGTCTGCATAGGGTTGCTCAGTGGATTCTTCCATGTTCCAAAACCTCCCAGAAAACAGAAAGTTATGCATGACCATCAGACGTAATGTAAGTTGTTATTTTATTTTTTTTATAATTTAAAATTAAATTAGAATTTTTTTTTTTCTGGTAGATAGCCAATTCCGATTACGCTTAACGGAAAGTTAAGTAAATTTAAGTTACTAGAGGTAATGAAAAGCTTACCATGAACAGTTTCATTGGTGCAAATATGAACATAGGAAGCGTTAGGGTCCAAATTCCATGTCGATGGGTCTGGAATGCCCACATAACGGTCTGTTGGAGGTATAACTAAGTTAACTTTTCCATACTTTTTAGCCTCTTTTGCAGCTTTGTCTGACCATGTTCCTGCGAAATAAAGTTAAAATGTTATGACTACATCTAAATATTAATTTAAATTGTATAAAATTTCATAGGTGTTATACGAAATAACTTCGATTCTCCTGATTCTCGAGTTAACGCTGATCTTGTACGAGTGAAAATGACAAATCAAAGAGAAGAATAAAATCGGGCGGCAAGCATTATGAAATTTTTAAAAGTAGTAAGAACAATGTTAGTTGGAATCGAGAGCCTGGACAGCATTTATGTTTATTTCACTATGGAGCAATATTATGATAATAGTAAAAAGAATAATCTCAGATGGTACCATTCTGGAAAAAAATATTATTATCTCTTAAATGTAGAATCCAGAAATAAAAGTCCCAGACTATGTGGACTGCTTAGAAGTATGTGTGCTTGAAATTTATGAACACAAAAATGATTTATGAACACAAAAAGATACTCCACCAATTTTAATTCTTTATTTATTTCTCAATTAATTATTATTATTGAAAAATAGTTACACAAAAATAACGGTAATAGAAAACCTCATAGAAAACCAGCGTGAAGTAGCGGTTTACCTCTGCGTTTCGCTTGGTGAGTGCAGGTGGCCGGAGGCCCTTTTTACTGGAAATGAGGCATTCCATCTTAGTCCTCACGGGTGACAACGCATCTACATTTTGATTTGTAATAGAGGATAGATGTAGATATCTATGGGCCGCAGCAACCACTTACCATCAGGTGGACTGTGTGCTCGTTTGTAACCCTTATCATATAAAAAAAACGGTTCATCTTCCTGAAAAAATCTAAATAACAAAAATAGCGGTTGCCAACACGCCTGCCAAGTTGCCAAGTTTGACAAACGGGGCAGTCTATAAGGGAGATAACCAGATAATAAACATTATCCTCTTGCCCCTATCTAGTCATAAGGATTTTGTAGTTCGTTTGTAAAATCTTTATTCAAAATTTATGTAAAGCGAACCATTATCTATTACAGCCTATGAAATGTCCTCTGCTGAACTCTGACATTTGTCATGGTTGGCACGCTTGGCAGGCGGACTGGCAATTGCATTTTTTAATATCATCAAACTGTTATCAAAAAGATCTCCTGTTTCGGTTTTCATCTGTCGGCTCTCAAGACACCCATGGGATGACTTGGGGTAGTAGTTTCTCTTACAAAAAGTTAGTGTAACCGGGTCGTACACTGTTTAAACAGTCTGGAAAGTAATTTCTGACTTTATAAATGCTATGCCTCTTGGAATAATTTTTTTTTACAAATATCAAATACTCGTATTACGTTCTTAGCAGTGAAATTAAACACAAAAGCAGAATTCTAGCTCCAGATTTTTAATATCACATTCTACTGATATTGATGGATATTGATGACACAACTTTTTATTATTAATAATATTTCACGACGACGGCCAATTTAAATCCATCAGACAGTCACAAGCCTATGCTCCACTTTACCACTAAAAAAGATGCCAGATGGCACTGCACAAGAAACTGCTTCTAGCAATTGCATCTAATCAAAATGATTACATATTTAAACACGACATTTTATAATAAAGTTTCCCTTTAAAAATACTATTTAAATATCAAATAATTTATGTTTTAACGTATACCTGTCACAACATAATCAGCCGTTCCAGTTCTTGATATCAAGTTCAGGGGTACAGCAGCAAATTGACCTTGACCACCGCCAGCCATAAAGAGAATCTTGTAGTTACTCGGTACATTTCTATAATTATAAATAAATAGTGATTGCACGAAAAATACTAAAATAAGGGATTAATTGTTACTCTATGCCGGTTGTCATTAATAATTATGATTGAAATAATGAAAAAAGATTTCTTATATTTACGCGGACACTACACATTTAAATAAAACGAATTTTACGGATTTTATCGCGTATATTAACTTATTTTATATTCCCGACGTTTCGGACACTTTCAGCACCCATGGTCAGGGGGGGGGGGGTTATATTAAATAGTCTTAACGCAGAGTCGTAGAGTACCTAATTACATACAAAGAGTGCAGCATAATAAAATAGATACTGTTTTACAAGTAGGGGTTTTATGATAAAAACTTAAGCTCTGAAAAAAGCCTTTTCTGTGTTTCACGAGACGTCAAGTGTAGCTACACTGTCAAGTGAAAGAGAACTGCGATAGAATCTAAAATAAACATGCATTAGAATTTCTAAGTTGCAGTTTTGTGGAACTTTCTAACTTTATATGCAGTACGGGTTTTAAGTTTAACTGTAACAGTCCGATATGGCGCGCTATGTGCATAAAGTACTCTGTGAGCGCACTTATTATATAGCAAAGATTTTATAATTAAAACTAATTATTTTATTAATATAAATATTATAATAAGGGTGACAAACGAGCGCACAGACCACCTGATGGTAAGTAGTTGCTGTGGCCCGTAGACATCTACATATGTCCTCGATTACGAATCAAAATACAGATGCGTCGTCACCCGTTAGGACTAAGATGGAATGCCTCGGTTCCAATAATAGGGGTCTCCGGTTCTCTACACTCACCATACGAAACACAGCAGCGTTTCGCTGCTATTTCACATTACACTAGTATGCTGTGAGAGCGTGGTCCTCTTCCCCGATCGAGCCGACCTATTCGTGCTACAACTATACCACTAATAAATCTCGATTTTCCTTCATAGGTGATAGGTTCGTTACTCCGTATAGTTACTCAAGAACCTCTCTTCCTCATCATTTTTCGGTACTTCAAGGTATATGGCCGGCCCATTGCCACTTTAACTTACTGCTCCGTTGCTATGGCTATTTCTGTTACTCTGGTTCTACTACAGATATTATTACAACAAAGACTATCACGCAAAGAAATTCCGAGGATAGTCCTCTCCATAGGTCGTTGAGCGACAGTGAGCTTCCTTATACGGCAGCAGCAAAAAAACCACGTCTCAGATCCATATTATGTTAAATATAATGACAACATAAACATACACGTGATGAGAACATGTGTTGTTTTTTGCGTGACGTCGTGGCGTACGCCTGTTGTCGGGGTAGGTAGGTAGAGTCCAAACAGCAGCAAGTTGCTTGCACCACGTTTTGCCAAAAAATTGAAGATTATGAAAGAAATTATAGGTGGCCAGCCCATTGATTACACAATCACAAATCCATTAGTATTAGCCTTTTACGACATACTAGAAAAGTAACACTTTTGGTACAAGTAAACTTTTTTTTTGTTACAAGTCCTACATAAAGATGGGAGGGAAGTACCAGATCAACGTAGTACGATTTCCGGTAAATTATATAACATTGAAAATGAAATATTATGAAACTAACAGGAAAAAGTCACGTAGGTACCTAATTGGGAAATATTATACATACTATATGTTTATTTACGTTCGATTTTTATTTACATATATTTGCAGATTCATATTTTCTTCTAATAAGAAAAGCGAAATATACTTTTGGTGTAGTTATAAACATTTATTATTATGATTTCATTCTGCAAATGTAAACACAGTAATCGCTCGAATTGATTCGTTTCTTTCCCCATGTGCTTCGGATGCACTTATGGGCCGGCCTGAAAACCAGTGCGCTGAGATTGCGGTCCATTTCGCAGTTTCATGTCGTGTTCAGGATACGATTTTTTTAAAAGCCTTTCTTTTATTTAAGTTACAGTTCTCATAACTGTATCCTGCTTTTAAATAAAAGGAGCCACCACTGACAACAGTTAAAGATACATCTTTTTATCCGATCGTAAATAATTGCAGAAGTTTATTCAGAAGTAAATAAGCTATTAGCTCTGTCAAGATCGAGCGCCGCTGCCGGGGCCAGGTTTCAACTGAGAGTTTGTACAGGTTTACCGCTACGTGTATTCACTATGTCCACTACTCAGCTCAAGGCAGCCAAACCTGACAGGTACACCCTAGCGTGTAGAGCTATAAAGGACATCTCTATGATTTTTTTATATTTTCTTCTTTCACTTAATAAAAGCAGTGATTATATGATGTTGTTTAGTGTATTGATAACATAATCAAGTATTAATTTAATTTAGTGTGCTTGTCGAAATCCAGGCAGGATACAGAGGTAATGACTACGATGAATTGGTTTCAATCTTGACAATCTTTCAATCTTGAAAGATTGAAGATATTAACAAATTATTAATAATTTGTTTAGAGAGATAGAGAGAGAGCTCTTATCAAAAGGTAGTTTTGACTTGTAAAGTAATGGTTTCATTTATTTATTTATTTATTTAAACTTCATACAATATGATGTATAGGCGAACTTAATGCCTGAGGCATTATCTACCATTCAACCTTTAGGTGATGCAGAGATAGAAATATGAAGTAGGTGTGTGAAAAGCTAAAATATAAGAATATAAATCAAAGTATATAAATATAAAACAATATAATACATATACCCATACATAAAGTTACAAATCAAAAATTCTTTAATATATGCATAGTATTATATATAACTTATGTACATAAAAAAATAAATTACATACATTATATAATTATATATTTATATGAATACATAAATAAATACTACAAACGAGATGATTCTGCCAGTTTATTTAAGTAATGTTCGCGAACTTTCTTCTTGAATGCATAACGATTGTTAGCCGTTCTTATTTCTAGAGGGAGTGCGTTCCAGAGGAGAAGAGACTGTACAGTGAAGGAAGAATGTTGGAAGCCAGTTTTATGAGAGGGACACTTTAGTAAAAGGTTGTTCGAAGAACGCAGGTTTCTGTCGTGGCTAGAGCAAAAGTACTGAAAATGAGAAGTTAAGTAAGAGGGGGGAGTAGGAGACATCAGAATGGAGTATAGGGTTGTGAGTGCGTGCACACTTCGTCGCTGACGAATGGGAAGCCACTTAAGTTGGGAACGATAAGTAGATACATGGTCATACTTACGAAGATTAAAATTAAATCGAATGCAGTTATTAAGAAAACGATCATATTTGTAAAGAAGATCCGCATTCAGGTCAAAATAACACACATCACCGTAATCAATCAGAGTAAGAATTAAGGATTGCACAATTAATGTTTTGGTCCCGGACGGAAGGAAGTTTTTCAGGCGGTAAAGAGCCCGCAAGGTACCGGTGACTTTCTGGCTAACATTTGTCACTTGGGCATGCCAGCTCACAGTGGAGTCAATGTTTAAGCCAAGATCCTTAACCGAAGAACATAATCCCAAAACAGAACCGTTGAAAATAATCGCGGGAAAAGCTGTAGTGTCTACTTTTAAGATTGTGCGATGGCTACCTAGTATAATTGCTTGACACTTGGATGGATTAACACCTAACCCGAACTTGTCAGACCAGCTCTTAATATACTCTAGGTCTAGGTGCGACGGACACACAGTCAACATTCGCCTGTGCGTACAACTGTAGGTCATCGGCATATAGATGATACGCACACTGAAGGTTGTGGGTGATAAGATTAATAAATACTGAAAATAACAATGGAGACAGAATACCGCCTTGAGGGACACCAGCATTTATGTCACACCAGCTTGATACAGACTCACTAATGTGGACCGACTGTTGACGTCCCCGAAGATAAGTTGAAATCCAATTCAGTGCTTTGGAAGAAATCATGGAATGGGAAAGGATAGAAAGTAGGATGTCATGACTGATGGCATTTAAGGCGTTCGAAAAGTCAACCAAAGCCAGTACAGTGACTTTGGTGTCCTCCATGCCCGCCCTAATGTCACCAGTGACCTTAAGAAGAGCGGAAACAGTGCTGTGAACGGGCCTGAAGCCAGACTGAAAAGGGCTTAATAAATTGTTCTTATACACAAACAAAGATAGTTGCCTATGTACACAGGTTTCAAGTACTTTGGATAGGAATAGAAGAATGGATATAGGTCTGAAGTGGTTGGGTAAATTTCATTAGTAAAAAATTAAATTAAATTAAATTTCATCACTAGTGTAACTAATTCTAGCAGTAACAGGTCATAACTGTGATAAACATTTTCTATCTAATCCATTGATAAAATTTTAATTTCCAAATTTTAAAATAATATGGCCGATCGGTTCACTTTTATTAATCCATTTTACCTACGCTAGTAATATATAAGTAAATGATATATGAGTAAATGATTTTACTATTCAATCTCTAGGTGCATACCAATTTTCAAGACAATAACACTAAACCACCACCTGGTACATACCAAATTAAAAAATGCTAGTAATCGTGAAAGAATTTTTATCGACAGAAGGCGTCCCTGTCTACAGCATCATATCATAATTGTAGTTAAAACCTCCTATTCAGTCACAAAATGAATACCAAATTTCAAGACAGTACTGGTAACCCTTAAAAGATACGTTAAAAATTCGAGTAATTATGGAATATTAGTAACGACGTGGCAGCAACGCGGCACAAGCAGCATGCAACATTTACGACGTTTACTGAGCAAATACTACAAACGAACGCACCACCTATTATTGACTTTCCCGCTTCCGTTCTGAAAATTTTGACCTGAAAAGTAACCCCGTGGTCATCCGAAAACTTTGATCGCCAATGAAGAATTAAATGCGATTGTGGAAGCTGATACTCAATCAACGGCTGAATTAGCAGCAGCTTTCAACGTTAGCATCAACACAATATTGGTCCATTTGTGTCAAATCGGCAAGGTAAAAAAGCTTGACAAATGGGTGCCCCACGAACTCAATGATCGCCAGCGCGAAGTACGCGTAGAGACGTGCCTTGCACTGCTCAACAGGCGCACAAACGAAGGAATTTTGACCGCATCTTTACCTGCCACGAAAAATGGATTCTGTTTGACAATCGCAAGCGTTCAGCAATTTGGTTGGATCCTAGTTCAGTACATAAACAACGCCCTAAACGAAAACTTACCCCTAGAAAAGTGATAGTGATTGTTTGGTGGTCTAGCGCCGGTGTGATTCATCACAGCTTCTTACCAAACGGCACAATGATGGAAAAGCACGCACGTCTCCAACCATCTTTAGTCAATCGCTCGTCCCCGCTACTCCTGCATGACAACGCGGGACCTCATAATGCACAACAGACGGTCTCCAAGTTACAAGAGCTGTGGTTGGAAGCTTTCCGTCATCCGCCGTACTCACCAGACCTTGTGCCTACAGATTTATACTTATTACAGAATTTGGATAACTATTTGGCTAGAAAAAAATTCAATTCCAGAGAGGCAGTACAAACTATCTTTGAAGAATCTGTTGCCTCCGTCCAGCTGATTTCTTTAAGGGCATCAATAAACTGCCACTGCGTTGGCAAAGATACATCGATTGCATTTGATAAAAAATATAGAAAAAAATTGCATTAACTTCTTTCATAAAAAACAGCAATTTCGTAGATAATGACCTAATATTTTGTAACTAGAGTTGAAAATATATAAGTATTTGTTCTGCAAAATTTAGTAACCCCTGATACTTGTTACTCGTATTTCATGTATGTTAAACAGGAAAACCAATTACATAAAACATCTAAGTGTATGATTATTTAAGACATTTTTATCAGTAAATGAGAGCAATTACAATTAACATGCTACCTTACCGCTAACAATGTCTTTGCTATCAATATTTTTAACTATTGTATCTACGTCATGGACAGCTTGTATTTAAAAATCAACTTTATTCGTACCTATGTATAATTTCGATATATAAAATAATTAAATATAATAAAATCATACGTACAATAATCTTCTTACAACATCTTGTACTTCTGCATTTAATTTGAAATAAGTTTGAGAGCGATGACTTGTTTCCAATAAACTTATTCCCGTGCCATCAAAATTAGTCAATTCATTTTTTATTATATCATATACCTACAAGCAATAAGCAAACCATCAGCGTTTAAGTAAAAAAAAATCTTGTATTGAATAAAAATTTGGAAACCAACTTACTTCTTCAGGCAATTTCGCTGGTCCAGCACCGAAATTGTGAATTTTCACCATGATTTGAGTTAAAAAAAATACAAAACTTAGTGTACACAACCGCACCACTTGTAACACCGCGTTGGACTGGTTTTGAAATGAATTATGTGTCGTGTGGTGCAGTTGTGGTGGCACAAACGACGAGCACAAGGGCAAACAGTCGTCTACGTACTCGATGTTTGTACTTATAGGTTATCGCCTTCAACTGTTTTTAATATTTTGCCTTTGCACACGCTTTGTTAGTAATTTTCAAGATTATTACACGCTAGTCTCGTGATAGTGGAAAAAAAAGATAAATAGATAATCTATATTACGTATCTTTGAAAATAGACGATAATAATATTATCTTCAATGTTAAAATAATTCGCACGGTTCTTCAGTTAGGTTGTTTTCCTTGTGTTTGTCATTTGCTCCGTGATTATATGAGCCGAAACCCATAAGCTTAGCTACAAAGTAGCGGTCTCTCCTATAAAATCTAGTGCCTCCCAAAAGACCAACTTCATTCGAGAATAAATTCCAACTACGTTAAACACTAAGCAGTGCTTTGCAAGTGCAGTATCCACTTGGCCCCACCTTAGAAAAATAATTGATTACGACCATGCCGAAGCAAATGATATCCTTTTATGTATTATAATTCTTCTGTTTGTCACTGAACTCCTCGTAAACAGCTGTGTTTGAGTGGGTCCCTAGCTTTTTTATGGCTTAGATTCACAATTGTACCCGGTAGGTGGCGCTGTTGTCGGAATCCAGAAATTACCCGTGCCAAGCCGGGGCGGATAGCTAGTATACTATACAATTATATACGACGACATTTTGTAAATTATATCCCATCAGTTATACAATCGCACTGCAGGTGGGAGGTATTATCACATTTGATAAGCGATATCTACTCGTCAACACGGGATAAGATTAATAAAATTCGAATACTTTAGAACAACAGATTCATTATTATTATTAGCTCACATTATTACTTAATTTTGTATAGTGGTGGTGTAAGAATATCCACTGCCCTTTAATGTCCCGCAGATGTCGTAAGAGGTGACAGAGGGATACAAGTTAGGAGATAGGCAGGCGCATCTTTCTAATAATAACTAAATATTAATTATATCGTTGTAAAGGGACGATACAACTATATTTTTACTGTAGCCCGAATAGGTCAGCACGACCGCGAAGGGGCCACACTCTCAGAGAATACGAGCGTGAAATAGTAGCTTTATGGTGAGTGTAGAGAACCGGCGACACTTTTTACTGTAAAGAGGCATTCCATCTTAGTCCTCAGGAGTGAGAACGCATTCTGAATTTTGACTTATAATCGAGGATAGATGTAGATGTCTATGGACCAAAGTACTTACCATCAGGTGGACTGTGTGTTTATTAATCACCCTTATTTTATAAAAAAATATCATATTAAAATATGCCGGTAAGTTAACTGAATTACTTAACCGATTCGTTGCGGCACCGATTTTCGACAACTTTTAGCTGTGGCGGCGAACAAATATATCATGACACGCCTATTTTGCCATCAGCCATGTGTCAAAATAATTATCTTTTTTATGCTTTTTTCACTTGTTTAGACCTAATTAAGTTTAGTTGACATCAAAAATCAGTTACAAACGGAAGGATACTCACTTGTTTTTAGTGGATAACTACGTGTTTTTCTACGTGTTTTCTTTGAAATTGAGAGTAAGTGACTTTTTTATGCAGAGATTACAAACATTTTGTACTATTTTTTGTTTTATAAAAAAATCATTTATATAAGTAGGTACAGCTATATCACCCTGGAAAACCTTGGTTTTTATTAAATTAAATTTTCACCTAATTATAATATTTGTAAATATCAAACAATCAAGAACCTTAATTTCGAAAAAAAATAAGGTTTATGATTCATTAATATTTACAAAAGTTAAATATTATTTAATGTTATACAAATGTAAAAGTAAAGTCGATTTGAAAATGTCTAATTAGTAAGAATAACAAAACAAGTGTTTTCAAAAGGAAACAAACGTATAGCGCCGGATACGGCGGCGGATTGACAAAAGAATATTTATTAGCGAACTTTTTAATGCATGAACAGTTTCAAACTGTTTCTAGCAAAAATAAACCTTATACCATATCACAATATCACAAGAGCACATGGTACTTCGTAGGTCTATTCGGCCATATGATAGTAATGTTACAAGCTTGGGGTTTGAGACAATTAAAAACTGCCGAGTGAATTACCAAAATTGACATTTTAATTACACAACACTAATTACAACTTAAGATCACACTAATAATAAAACACAGTTGTACTTTAGTTCACTTTAGTTCGCCATTATTTCGCTTCGAAGTATTCTCTTGTATCGCCAATTCATTACTGCCTCGGTCGTGGTCTATACCTGCCTTATATAGTTTCCAGAACCTTCTACGGTAGCGACATCTAGAATGTTCGAGTACATCTCGGTCCCGAAACTTCTAGAAGGATCTTGATTCTCCTAGTTCTGCTACTCGACACTAGAGGGCGCTGGTGGTAACTAGTGTTGCCATGTACAAGACATTAATAGTGGCGCGCAACAGTAATAAGATGGCAGTTCAAACATTTTAATCAAAATTAAACAATAAGACAAACGTATTGTTTTTTTTTTAACTGGACACTTGTTTTCCAGAAATTTATTTACAACTTGAGTTTGTGAGCGATCGTACAAATAATAGCACTCATTTTGTTACTCATTAGACTATTTTTCCACAACATGATTGAAAACCCACAAAGTAAAAAGAGTACCATGTACAAGTTAAAAAAAGGTTGTCAACCCCTAAAAACTTCAAATTTTTAAAATATCCAGAAACAAAGCCGCAGGCATGAACTACTTGCAAAATAATGAATATTTTGTTCTGGATAAATTTTCCAAAAACGCAATTTGAGCGAGTTATAACGATTTATAAAAAGACACGACTCGTGTGTCATACGCCATACACAAAATTATATAATAATATAAATACACGCCTTGCGTGCCATCCGCACTGAACCGGTTAACTGAATACAAGTAAATAAAGAACTGTCAATCGTAGGACTACACGTTAGAAGTGAAACCTATCCATCCATCCATTAAAGCCTATAAAAGTCCACTGCTGAACATAGGCTTCCCTCATAGATTGCCATGTGGGGACATATCATTACAGACATATCTTACATCGGCACTACACGGAGAAAAACAAATATAGGTATGTATACTGATCGTGACTATCACGCGAGTTCAGCGGTTTTACCCCATCCCAAAAGTGCCCAACGTGCGTAAAGAAAACTTCAAAATGCGTTTGGCACCCTGCCTACCAAGCGTAACTACTATTACAACATACTCCCATGAAGAAAGATACAAGGATATGAGCTCTCTTGTACATACGGTGGCTACCATGGTAACGGCGGGGCAGAGGGGCTAAGAACCTTCCATGCTGAGGACTTACAAGAAGATCCAGTAACTGAAAGCAAAGATTAGACAAGTGGCGCTGTGATATTATAGGATTATCTGAAGACCGAAGAGAGGAGAAGAATACGGTAGTTCTCGAATCCGGCAACTTGCGCCCAAGCAGATCGGATTTATCGTTAAAACTTATTGTACGGTGATACGAACATGGGTGAAATTCGGAATAGAACAACGGTACCCGGAAAGAATGGAATTTCATGACGTCGACATGACCGACTTTATGGAAAGGAAAGAACTCCTTATGATGAACTCTTTCACCCAACAGAATACAGAATGTGGACCTGGTCAAGCCACGACGGTTCGACAAAAATGATATTGACTTCATTATGACGTCTAGTCGGTAACTATTCCGTGATGTCTCTGTGATTGCGGGAGTGAAAACTGGTAACAATCAGAAAATGGTGTGAAGCACACTAAATCTTAACGTTAAGTTACTTTAAACTAGTGTCCGACCGAAACAGGATTTTCAACCGAAACCGATACCGAAAACGAACATTTTTTTTATAGGATAAGGGTAACAAACGAGCACACAGTCCACCTGATGGTAAGTGGCTGCTGTGGCCCATAGACATCTACATCTACCCTCGTTTGCGAATCAAAATGCAGATGCGTTGTCACCCGTGAGGACTAAGATGGAATGCCTCATTTCCAGTAAAAAGGGCCTCCGGCCACCTGCACTCACCAAGCGAAACGCAGAGGTAAACCTCTACTTCACGCTGGTATTCTGTGAGGTCGTGGTACCACCCCGGTTCGAGCCGGCCCATCCGTGCGACAGCAATCGCACGGATGGGCCGGCTCGAACCGGGATGGTACCACGACCTCACAGAAAACCAGCGTGAAGTAGAGGTTTACCTCTGCGTTTCGCTTGGTGAGTGCAGGTGGCCGGAGGCCCTTTTTACTGGAAATGAGGCATTCCATCTTAGTCCTCACGGGTGACAACGCATCTACATTTTGATTTGTAATAGAGAATAGATGTAGATGTCTATGGGCCGCAGCAACCACTTACCATCAGGTGGACTGTGTGCTCGTTTGTCACCCATATCCTATAAAAAAAAAACTTACACCTATAAAAAGTTACTCGCTAATTGAGAACATATTTTATTATTAACTATGCACAATATTGTTAATATTCATAGAGAGCACTAACTTAATATATCACACTCACACACTTTGCACAAAATACACACAACAAAATCCCAGAAAATATAAAAAACCTGCTCAAAATTCAAGTTTGTATAAAAAGAGTTTATGGATGATAATAACCCCTGGGAATGAGGTGGTCACTACCAAGCTATTTCTGATTTGTTTTGTGTTGTTAATTGTGTTACATACTTACATGATTGTAAGAGTGGCGTAGCTATGGGCGAAGTGGGCCCTCGCCCACGGCCTCCCACTTAAAGGGGCCTGGCGAGGCCCCCTAAAATGAGATGTACCAAGACTTTACCACAGATGACGAATTAATTTGATCACTTTTACGCTCGAAAAAGAAAGTTACAAATTTAAGTGTGTTTGTTTGTGGCCTCGCAAGAAGCCCCTCTTGAATGAGTCTACGAGGCCGTTGTAAGTACCTTCAAAGATCACGATTGTTACATTGACGGAATACGAGACTTGTCAGGAATTAATAGATATGAGTAGGTATGTCGTGTCAAAGCATGTTTGGTAGGATAGATCTATTGGGTAGATCCTTGGAACAAAAGAAAAGGGGCCTCGCTGATGCAACTTCGCCCACGTTTATATTAGTCTATGCTACGCCTCTGATTGTAAGCTATTATTTAAAAAAAATACCGCTGGGTTTCTTGCTGGTTCTTCCAAGGACGAAGGTTTTTTTTCAAACCAGTGGTAATTAAACAAAAGAGTGACTTTCAATAAGTACAATTTTCAATCTATATTGAATAAAAAAGTTTCTGTTTCTTTATAATTGTGAATAATACACGAGTCACGAATTCATCCGAACGACGCACGATAATCCACGAACACTGAGATTCGGCGCCGCCGAAAGTTCGGCAGATTTTTTGCCGAAACCGAAACTATTACTGAACTAGATTTTTTTGCCGAAATTTGCCGAAACCGAAACCGAAATCGAATCTTCGGTCGGTCACTACTTTAAACCAAAGCCCCAAAAACTTCTTCAGTTCGAATTACAAAATCGTTGACAGTACCTCATCATCATCATCATTACAGCCCTTCACAAGTCCACTGCTGAACATAGGCCTCCCCCAAAGAATGCCACAAAGCACGGTCCTGAGCCACCTGCATCCACCCTTCCTGCATGTCTTACCAGGTCGTCACTCCATCTCGTGGGGGGACGCCCCACACTTCGCCTACCGGTACGAGGCTGCCACTCGAGAACCTTTCTTCCCATCGGTTGTCGGTTCTTCGAGCTATATGGCCGGCCCACTGCAACTTCAGCTTACTAATCCGTTGGGCTATGTCGGTTACTCTGGTTCTACTGCGGATAACCTCATTCCTAAGTTTATCACGCAGAGAAACTCCGAGCATAGCCCTCTCCATAGCTCGCTGAGCGACCTTGAGCTTCCTCATACGGCCAGCAGTGAAGGACCACGTCTCAGTTCCGTAAGTCATCACTGGCAACACGCACTGGTTGTACAGTCTCGTTTTAAGGTTTTGAGGTATGTCTGACGAGAAGATGTGTCGTAGCTTCCCGAACGCTGCCCAGCCGAGTTGAATCCGTCGATTGACCTCTCGGTCGAAGTTGGACTTACCTACTCGGACTATTTGTCCCAGGTAAACATACTCGTCAACAACTTCGAGCTTAGTGCTCCCAACAACTACCGGCATAGGTGCGACATGGACATTAAACATAATCTTTGTTTTGTCCGTGTTCATCTTAAGACCTATCCGTTGGGAGACACTATTGAGGTCATTGAGCATAGTGCTTAGGTCCTCCAGCGATTCTGCCATAAGAACTATATCAACGGCAAATCGAAGGTGAGTGATGTACTCGCCATTGATGTTAATACCGTATCCTTTCCAGTCCAGAAGCTTAAAAACGTCTTCCAATGCAGCGGTGAAGAGTTTCGGGGATATAACATCACCCTGTCTTACACCTCTCTGCAATTGGATAGGTTTCGTACTCTGGTTCTGTACTCGGATAGCCATCGTAGCTCTACTGTACAAACACTTCAGCACTTCGATATACCGACAGTCAACTTGGCACCGCTGAAGGGACTGCAGCACCGCCCAAATTTCGACGGAATAAAGGCTTTCTCATAGTCCACATACGCCAGACATAGTGGCAAATTGTACTCTTCGGACTTCTGTACAATTTGCCGAAGGGTATGTATGTGGTCTATGGTACTAAAGCCCTTTCGGAAACCGGCTTGTTCGGGAGGCTGGAAGTCGTCAAGTCTGCGCGCGCGACGATTCGTAATGACTCTCGAAAACAGCACGTAGACGCGGCTCAGAAGGGAAATCGGTCTGTAGTTCTTCAAGAGAGCGTTGTCACCTTTCTTGAAGAACAAGACCACCGCACTTCTGCTCCACGCCTCCGGTGTAATGCCACCATGGACGACGGAATTAAAGAGCTTCTGAAGGACTTCAAGTACCGGTCTTCCACCCGCTTTCAGAAGCTCCGCTGTAATTACATCCTCGCCTGGGGCCTTGCCGTTTTTAAGATGCTGGAGAGCCATTCTAATTTCGCTCAGACTGACGTCCGGGATATCTTCGTAATAGTGTCGAATAAGACTCGCGCTTGGATCGTTACTCACACTTGCGTGTGGCTCCAACGATACGTGTACAGCTGCCCATAGAACCTCTCAATCTCACTCAAAATCTCAGGTGCCCCGGAAACGATGTTGCCACATTCGGTCTTCAGCTTTGACAGTTGGCTCTTTCTGGCAGACAGATCTCTGGCAAAGACTTTGGAGCCTTGGTTCCGCTCGATCGCTTCTTCAATACTAGCTGTATTGAAGTTGCGCAAGTCCCGCCGCATGCATGTAGCCTCATCTCCCGTCTAACAGCCATGAGATTAAAGGTTGTGATCGGAGAGTTTTTGTGTTCTTCTGCGCCGGGTCTTGCAGAACTTAGCTCCGACCGCATGGACAGTTTCCACGAGCTTGTCATTCATATCGTCCACTTCATTGCAGTCTTCTAGGCACTGAAAACGGTTTTGTAACTCGAGCTGAAAGGTTTCGGGACTTTGGATTAGAGCACGAGGGGGACGGAGCGTTGACTTCATCAGACGAGACCTTTCCAACTTAACAATTAGGTTCAGTGTGCCTCTAACCATTCGGTGATCGCTGCCGGTTTTCACTCTCGCGATCACTGAGACATCACTGAACAGTTGTCGTCTGGTCGTCATAATGAAGTCAATCTCATTTTTTGTCGAACCGTCGGGGCTCGACCAGGTCCACTTCCTGTGGGGCCGCTTCTTGAAGAAAGAGTTCATCATAAAGAGTCCCTCTTTCTCCATGAAGTCGGCCAGCTGCTGGCCCCTTGGGTTCCGTTGCCCTATTCCAAATTTCCCTACTTTCAGCTCACCGTTCTCTCTTGTGCCTAGTTTTGCATTGAAGTCTCCCATTAACACCGTATATTGGTTTTTGGAGGAATGCATGGCTCTAGAGATATCCTCATACATTTCCTCCACCTCCTCATCGGGGTGTGCCGAGGTTGGTGCGTAAACCTGTATGACCTTCAGCGAATACCGTTTGGTGATTCTTAGTATAAGGTACGCAACCCTCGTCGACACACTCCCGATCTTTACAACGTTGTTAACGAGAGACTTGTGGACGATAAATCCGACACCTCCTTGGGACAGATGGTCGCCCTCCCGGTGATAGAGCAAGTTGCCGGATTCGAGGATTACCGTGTTCTCTCCCTCTCTTTGGACTTCGGATAATTCTATAATATGCCAGCGCAACTTGTCTATCTCTTCTTCCAGCTCCACGATCTTCTCGTCAGTCCTCAGGGTGCGTGCGTTGTACGTTGCCAGGTCGAGTCGTCGTAGGTGGCATCCGAACCTCCACCGGAGATTCTTAGCACCCCCTGCCCCGCCGTTACCATGGTCGCCACCGTAGCCAGGAATAGCGGGGCCGCCGGGGACTGGGGGCCGTCTCTTTGTTATATTCATTCATAGGGGGGTATTTGCCATAGTTGCCACGCTTGGCGAGCGGGTTGGCAAACGCAGTTTTTTTATTGTAATTTTGGCTTTTTTCAGGGAGATGCTGCTGCCCATCTCCCGCCTGTTTCCTTTTGTCGCCTATTACGACACCCACGGGACGATATGGGGTAGTGGATATTCTTGACCGGCACTACACGGCATGATAGTACCTAGAAGATCGCAAAACAGTGGACGATATAAATGACAAACTTGTGGTAACTACCATGCGGTCTGAACTGTAAGAACCGTCGCAAAAGACACTCTCCAATGACACTCTTTATCTCAGGGCTGGTAGACAGTAATTGAAGCAGTAGGCTTTTGCAGAAATGACAGCATACAGGTACAGACAGATCTCTAAAATAATAGAATCCATTATCAACTGTCAGCTCATGAGATACTTTGATGTTTATTTAGAGTATCTTATGCAGTACTTTGCTTAGTGTCCGTCAATATGGTTTTCATCGGGCTCGCTCAGCTCAGTAGAGTCCAAACGGTATGGTATAAAGCGCTTCATTCAAACCTACCTTTCTATGAGTTTCCCGAGATATTATTCGATTGGATCACCAGTTTTCTTGCAAATCAAAACACTTCTTTCAAACCTTCCTTTCTATGAGCTTCCCGAGAAATTATTCGATTGGATCACCAGATTTCTTACAAATCAAAACATTAAGGTGGTAGATAGCAGACAGTGCATGATCCGACTACAGTAACATTAATTACTATGCAGATGACAGCTTTGGTGATTATTTCTCAGGAACACGTTGTCGAGTGCCGGAACAAACTCATGTCTTAAGTCGAATCTTTATCAAACAATGTCTCGAACTGGGTGTGACTTAATCTAGTCCAGTTTAACTCGTTTAAAAGACGCAGGTTTATGTGTTATTTTTTTTTATAGGATAAGGGTGACAAACGAGCACACAGTCCACCTGATGGTAAGTGGTTGCTGCGGCCCATAGACATCTACATCTACCCTCGTTTGCGAATCAAAATGCAGATGCGTTGTCACCCGTGAGGACTAAGATGGAATGCCTCATTTCCAGTAAAAAGGACCTCCGGCCACCTGCACTCACCAAGCGAAACGCAGAGGTAAACCTCTACTTCACGCTGGTATTCTGTGAGGTCGTGGTACCACCCCGGTTCGAGCCGGCCCATCCGTGCGACAGCAAAAGCTGCCGCGTGGCTCTACCACTGTTAAAAAACGTTAACGGTTAAAATGACCCACTTTGTCGTACGTCCTCAATTTCACTCTTCTTGTTGCCTTAGTCAGCATCGGAGTCATCCACGTAGACATATCGAACGACATTCACTTCCATGTTCACTTAGAAGGACAATATAAATTAGCTTCTAAAAAGCTTCGGGTAATCTATAAAGCAAAATAGAATTTCATGCTGGTACATTGCTTGCAACCTTTACAAGGTGCAAATTCCGGTGCTTATCTCCGGGCTGGCACATCCCAATTGAAAGCATTCAGCGATGACCGGCCCGAATCATCAACGACCGAGTTCCTTCTTTTTCTTTGGTAATATACTCGTACTAAGGTAGTCCGCCTAATAAGGGCCGGTTCATAATAAGGTCCGTCTTTTCAAACTTCCCGTACTTCATACTTAAATCAAAACGGATATTGCTTTCGTGGTGGTCATTTTTTCAGTGGCTCTGTGTGTAACCTCAGGGGCGATCGACGTTACTCAATTTATAAAATACTCTGATTCAATTTTGCGTTGTTTTAGTAATAAAACCCATTCGTTATGTAATAATTCTGCAATAATAATGTTAAAATACTTTCAGAACGTGAATTGAGTGGGTAAGTTACCAAATTTTTTTTATCACTCTTTTGTTTGATTTTCTCAGAAAATATCTAAGTGCCTAACGAGGTCCACTTGTTATCCACCAAATAAGGGCCGGACCTTATTAGGGGTACGAAGTTAACAAATAGGCATGATCAGTTACTCAAATGATTTATATAAGTGTAAATTAGCAGGTGGCCTGGCAAGTGGCACTTTTGTGCGGCGATAACGATAGTTCGCTACACTAGGTCATTGCTATCGCACAAAAATGCTACACGCCTAGACACCTTTCCTGCCTTGGACTTCAACAAATATTGAAAAAAAAATAGTCCAGACGCTTTTATACTTGGCAACACATTTATCCATTAGTTTTTAGGTAATTTTATAAAATTTTATTTACGCAAATCAAGAGTAGCTTTTGAGAAAAGTATTGTTCATACATAACTTTACTGCTAACAATATAAGTATATTGTTAACAGTAAAGACAAAAATGAAACCTTCGCAAAAATGAAAACGGGGCTCACGTAGGTCTCTAACTGATATTCAGGATGCTCTAGATGATATAAAAAAACAACCAAATATCTGAACGTGCGGCAGTTTTAAAATACAATTTACCACGGCGTTGAAAAATCTGGTAATGTTTAAAAAGGCTTGTTTGGCTGTACATGAGGGTGTGTCGGTTCCGACACTCATGTACGGAAGTGAAAGTTGGGTATGGCAGAAGAAACATGAAAACAGAATAAATGCAGTTGAGATGAGAGCGTTTAGAAGTATGATAGGAGTTAAACTGAGTGACAGGATAAGAAATAGTGAGATAAGGAAACGTTGTGGTCTGAAAGAAGATGTAGTGACAAAAATTAAGAAACGTATGCTGAGATGGTTTGGTCATGTCGAGAGAATGAATGAAGAACGATTGACGAAAAAGGTGTATAAGGCGAGTATGAATGAAAGTGTTGGAAGGGGTAGACCTAGGCAGACGTTACTAGATCAAATCAGGGACGTCTTGAAAAAAGGCCAGGTCAAGAGTACCCTAAACCGAAGAGCATGTACCTATGTAGGGAATAATGAAAGTGGACGAAGCGAAACAAGTATGTAAGGATCGTAGCAAGTGGAAAGAAGTGGTCTCTGCCTACCCCTACGGGAAAGAGGCGTGATTATATGTATGTATGTATATGTAACGTTGAAAAATCACTTAAAATCTGGAAGCGTCCTGAAGAAGATGAGAGAAAAGCTGTTTTTACCGATACACAAGAAAAGGAATTACCTAATAAACTCCAAGGACTAAGATTGAAAAAATGACTGATTAGTAACAATTTGTGATTTTCTCTATTTGAGTCAATAAAAATCTGCATAAAACTACAATTTGTTTCATTTATAACTTGAAAATAGATTAGTTATAACTTACATTTCCTAAGACTTTATAAGGGCCACGACACTAATTTATATTAATTTCCGTTTCATTGTTCGAAAGCCACGGACTTAATAGTAGTTTAAAGCCATTGCCTTCTAAAGATGTGATTTTTCTAGCATACAACCCCTAAAATCTTGTAGTTCAATTATGAACCTTAATTAGAGCCCTAGTGCCCAATAAGTATCATAGACAAGCTTTTAAAAAACTTTTTTTGCAAGTACACACACCACAGCAACAGCCACAGCAACCACTTACCATCAGGTGGACTGTGTGCTCGTTTGTCACCCTTATCCTATAAAAAAAATAATTTGCCTTTTGTCAAACAGATTCCCTCCGGATTCTGTAATTAGAAAAAATGGTTAAGGTTAATTGAATGGGTTGGTTGGAATCCAAAAAAGAACTCAACAATTTTCAGTAAACATTTTCTTGAAAAGTATAAAAGAAAAAGTGGAATATTTTTTTTTATTAAAAGGAGTTATTTCTACATTATTTCTATCAGTAAGTATAATATTGTTATAATAAGACTTCAAAATTTAACTTTGAAAATTTTAGATAAAAATAGAGAAAGATTTTTATACATTATAAAACTGTACATTAAAGATAAAAAAAATATTTTTCTTCTTTTTCGAGATTATCCTCTTTAAGCCATTATAAACCCTACTAAGTATCCATTTATCAACTAAAATAAATGTATAACCTTACTTAACCAACCGCACAGCCTCGCTGTCACACTAGTACAATATTCATAGCATCATGCCCAAGGAGTTGAGCGGGGGTTGGGATTCTATTCCCAAGTTACAATGATACAACTTTTAGCGTAGTTAGGTATAGATATTTACCCACGCATGAGACGCGGTAATATAAATTCCACAAGATTTGATACTCACGGCGTTCGATGCCCGATTCATGCTTTATAGCCGGCGACATTGACGGCTCCGTGGCGCAGTGGCTTAGCAATGAGTTGTTGCGCTGGGGATCGCGGTTTCGAAACCCGCACGGAACAAGTGTTTGTATGGCCTACAAATAATTGTTCTGGGTCTGGATGTTTGTCCTCGTTCAACCTATGTTTGTAAACTGCCTTCACAATACATGAGAACATCCTAGTGTGGAGGTAACTTTAAAAAAAAACAGCAAAGAACATTGTGCCGAAAACTTAAGTAGCGTGGTTCATGGCCTACAGCGTTAGTCGTAGAGAAAAGGAACTCATGGTTAAGTAATAGCTGCGCGGATCAATAGATCTGCGAGATTAAGTTGTATTTGTTTACAATTTTATTAATATACCGAGATTGAGAGAATAGAGAGTGCATCTGTATCCTTAGACACTTAGTACACTTTACTCTGTTAAGATCATTATGTTTTTAAAGTTCATGCAGCTATAATGATAGTAGGTTTATTACCACTTTATACTTTTCAGGGAGAGATGACAAAAATATAAACATGAAGCATGACAAAGCCTCATAAACATATTGGCCTTTAAACAGAACAATCTTATTGAACTGAATCTTACAAGTTTCCTTATATAAATTATTTAGTTTAAATTCATATTTAGGTCGAATGTTATAATAAACTTCTATAATGTATTAATTATTATTTATTAAATGTTTGTAATTATCAAAAGTAATACTTATATGAAAAATAAAGCTGCCACTATGTACTTCGTGTCCCCGCTTTTTATTTCCCCATCAAAATATTTTATAAAATATATAAAATATAAATAGATATAAACTTAGTTGACTTTAACTGCAGAGATGTGTAAGTTAGGGTGACGTTATATCCCCGAAACTCTTCACCGCTGCATTGGAAAACGTTTTCAAGCTTCTGTACTATAAAGGATACGGTATTAACATCCACGGCGAGTACATCACTCATCTTCAATTTGCCAACGATATTGTCATTATGGCAGAAACGCTGGAAGACCTAAGCACTATGCTCAACGACCTTAATAGTGCCTCCCAACGGATAGGTCTTAAGATGAACATGGACAAAACAAAGATCCTATATAACGTCCATGCCACAGCTATGATGACCCCGACAACCCCACCAATTTTAGACCAATTTCTGTATACTACCAACATTTAGTAAAATTTTTGATAAAGTTATTTTAGATAGAGATTTCTTTAATATAAATAAATTGCTAAATAAAAATCAATTCGGTTTTACAAAGGGTCGCTCGACAACTGACGCTGGAGTTGAGCTTATTAAATATATTCTTTGTGCAATGGGAGAATTCAGAGGATGCTTTGGGTATATTTTGTGACCTTTCCAAGGCCTTCGACTGCGTTCACCATGAGACATTAATCAGGAAGCTACAGGACTATGGTGCCAAGAACACAGCGCTTAAACTTATTATTTCATATTTAAGTAATAGAATGCAGAAAGTTATTATCAATGGTAAAAGTTCTTCCGGGTCACCTGTACTAATAGGTGTCCCTCAAGGCTCGTTTCTTAATGACTTACCTTCTCTTGTAGCTTGTAGGGAATAATCACGATATAGTTTTACTTGCTGATGATACTTCTACGATTTTTAAACTTAAACGTCAATCATTTAAATGTGACGAAGTGAATAATGCTATATCAAATTTAGTGCATTGGTTTAATGTTAATAATCTCCATTTAAACGGAAATAAAACTACATGTATTAACCCTTTCGCTGTCCCGTGCACTATACAGGGTATTTTTGGAACGCTCCTTAAAACTAAGACAGGCGACAGCACCAAGTATACCTTTGATCATGGGTCACAAATAAATTTGATCCTGATGAAAAAAAAAACATATTTTTACAACGTTTTATTAGCTTTATTCACGCGCCATCATGTTAGTACAGCTAAATGAAACGATAATGTCATAAAAAAATCATGAAAATACTGAAACATAAAACCAGCAGTGAAAACTGAATTGATATCACCTGACTAATGGAGGTTAATGTACGCGCGAACGGTGAAAAAAGAACGCTGGCCTTGAACTTGGGCACTGAGCGATTTATCACATATTGGTACGAAGGGGGCGCGACGGGGGAACAATCCTCCAGTATAACTGTGCCTGCATGCTATTGGTTCCCGCGCTTTGTTCGCTCCAAAAATACAGTCGCATACACAGCTTACTTTGCGACTCGCGACGATGTTTTAAAAAGGAAGGAAAGAAAAATTATTTATATCTATTGTTTTATGACTAAACTAGTGAACGAAAAGGTAAATATGATAGGAGAAGGTGAATGGGGAAAATTGTGCAGTAAATTTAAAAGTGTTGAGGAAGAATACCGAAAAAATTACCATGTGATCGACCTGAGGACGGAAGCTCAAGCGAAGATGAAAGTGATGATGAAGTAGCATCCAGTAACACCAACACACCATCAACATCTGGCTTCTGCTCAAGTAAACATTATCCATTTTTAATTCCAACCTCTTCCAAAGTTCTAAGTAGCTAGTAAACACCTATTATGATTCTACAATAAAACAATTAAATACTATAATATTATTATTTTTTTTTTTATAGGATGAAGGTGACAAACGAGCACACAGTCCACCTGATGGTAAGTGGTTGCTGCGGCCCATAGACATCTACATCTATCCTAGTTTGCGAATCAAAATGCAGATGCGTTGTCACCCGGGAGGACTAAGATGGAATGCCTCATTTCCAGTAAAAAAGGGCCTCCGGCCACCTGCACTCACCAAGCGAAACGCAGAGGTAAACCTCTACTTCACGCTGGTATTCTGTGAGGTCGTGGTACCACCCCGGTTCGAGCCGGCCCATCCGTGCGACAGCAAAAGCTGCCGCGTGGCTCTACCACTGTTGAAAATATTACTATTACTGTTTATAATATTATAAAACAATAGCCCAATACCATGTAGTACTTTAGAACGCGACTGTACCCACACTCCCTTCGCTGTCGACCTGTATCTAGCTCGGTACGAAACAATGTTACGGTCATAAGAAAAAAGGGCGCATCTAACAATTTTTGAATAAATGAGTTAAATATACCATTCGTCTCATGATAAGAAGGCGCATCTACTAATTTTTTTTAATATTCACAAATATCAATATTTTAGAAATTATCGTAAGAATTTTAGACGTAACTGTTGATCACAGATGACATTTTTTTAGTAGAAAAGACTTATACAAATTCAACATAAAAGAAAAGACTTATTTAACCAGTTGCTACGTCATCTTTAACAATATTTGCATCGATTACTTAAATTTCAATTATTCTTGTCTTATTATTCTATATCTTATTAATAAGAGCTAGTGTTTCGCATGTGGTCCCATATAAATTTGATCGAGGTCAGACCAATAGTTTTTGAGTCATCCTTAATTATTTATATTAAAGTCGGTTGTACAAAATTTTTAATTTTTAATTATTATCGTAGTAAGTCTGATATCCCCTTTAAAATCATTACTCAAGAGTTGCGGGTTGTTATTTTTTGTGTCTCACTACCAATGCTTCTCTAATATTTACTAAGAAAAAAGTAATAAATTACTATTAGCGTCCTTTCAAATTTAAATGACCTTTCCAAAATATGTAAAAATGTTAAATGAATGGCAGTTTTTTTTTATTTATTAGGTTGGAAAGACGCAAATAGTTATATGCGTCTTTCCTTCGATGTTTTTGTGTTGCTAGATGTATTTTTAAGCTAAGATGAAAAGGAAAATTCTTTTTATTTAAATAAATAAACAAATTATCAAAAATATAAGTTCGTCCTTAAAATCTTCATGTATCTACGTATATATTTCAATTTTCATATAGAAACCTTTTAATATACTAAAGACACAGGGTCTGAAAGAAAAATTCATCAATTAATTTTTTATTTCCATTTTACGTTTTTGTTACTTGCGTCCTTCTTTATTATGACGGGAGAATGTAACCCGGCCGGCTCGTATCGCCTCACGCTGTGACGCAGTAGGTTTCAGTTTTGTCGGGGTTCGTTATTAATTGTAGTTTTTAAAACAGTTCCGTGTTGATTTTGTACACGCGTGCGCGAGCGACAGCTCAATCGTTTTGTTTATTAAATTGTAATTACTTGTGATTACGTGTTGGTATTATTCTTGTTGTTACGTTTTTTGTTTTAATAATGCTTAACGCGTACGTTTATAGTGATTGTGAATACGGCAAATCCAAACCTAGGTACACGAAGTATCGCTAAATAAATTGTTAAGACGTCGGGATGGAACAAGTGTGTCATACTGTGCAGTGCACAAAGTGTTGAAGCGTAACCGAATGCGCCCATACAAATTGCACAAAGTGCAAGCTTTAGTTCCCGGCGATCACGAACGCCGACGAGTTTTCTGCCGTTGGTTATTATACCAGCAACAACGTGTGGCTGGTTCCATTGAGCACATTATCTGGACGGATGAGTCGACATTTACCAGAAACGGCCTCTGGAACCGAAGAAATACACACGTGTATTCAGAGGTTAACCCGCACGCTGTTCGACAAACCGGGCACCAAACCCGATGGTTGGTTAACGTATGGGCAGGTTTATTTATGGATCGCATACTGGGACCAGTGTTTCTGTCACAGCGTCTGAACGGACAGCGATACCTAAACTTTATAAATGAACAGTTGACAGACATTTTAGACGACCTATCGTTGGCTGTATATCGCCACACATGGTTCCAGCATGATGGTGCCCCTCCACATGTCGTGAGGTTCGCCGTGAGCGCCTCAATGAGCTATTTGATGATCGCTGGATTTGGCGGACTAGGACCACACGCTTGGCCACCTCGCTCACCAGATCTGACCCCGTTAGACTTCTTTCTGTGGGGTATGTGAAAGAAAGGGTTTTTAATCGTGAGTGTGATAGTGCTGACGAAACTACAAAAGGATCGTGGATGTTTTCGACAAACTACGTACGGACTGTGTCGAAGACCACACGATGATGCCCCGCCTCCATGAGGAGACGCAACACCAAGCCCAAATGTGCCTTGAAATGAATGAAGCACAATTTGAGCCGCATCTCATAAGACCACGGAGGATTTAAAGCGGTAAGCTGTTTCATAACAATTTTTTTTAAATAACTTAGTACTGAACTAATCTGAATACATACATAACTGAATACATGAGACTAATAAACATACCTACACGATGAATAAAAACGCATGACTCTAACCTTGGTTACATTACATTTAAATATTTTTTCATTAGCGGGAAATCGAACCAGTTATTTGGGTTATTTAACCTGTAAATTCGGATTAAAATGGCTACGTGGAGACAAGTACAGTGGCAAAATAGTAGGTTAAGTAGATAAGTTAGGTATTTAGACAAGTGTTGTAAATTATTAGGTATTGTGGTATGGCCCGCTAGTTGCGGACCGCGCGAATTTGCGTTCGCGCGTACATTGACCTTTAATCAGCTGATATGAATTGAGTTATTCCACTGCTGGTTTTATGTTTCAGTATTTTCATGATTTTTTTTATGAAATTATCGTTTCATTTAGCTGTACTAACATGATGGCGCGTGAATAAAGCTAATAAAACGTTGTAAAAAGATGATTTTTTTTTCATCAGGATCGGATTTATTTGTGACCCATGATCAAAGGTATACTTGGTGCTATCGCCTGTCTTAGTTTTCGGGAGCGTTCCAAAAATACCCTGTATATTGGTCAATGCTATTGTCTTACTATTGTGCCTTAAAACCGAGTGAAAGTGTTAAATTTACAACAACGAATGTTAAAAATCTGAGTACCAATGTGTTCTTAAATGGGGAAGAACTGAGCCCTGTTTAATCCACTGTTTTTATTGGCATCACTCTCGACGTTAAGCTTCAGTGGGGCCCCCATAAGTCCAAACTAGCAAGCAGACTAAGTTCTGCAGCCTATGCTATAAAAAAGATTAGAGGTCTCACTAGTCTTATGGGATTTGCTATGGGGAAATGCGGCTGATTCAGAAACTATTTTTGTTTTACAGAAGAGGGCCATTAGAGCTATTTACAACCTAAAACCGAGAGAGAGTCTCTTAGAGATAAATTTAAAAAAATAAATATATTAACTTTGGCCTCTCAGTATATTTACGAAAATTTAATGTATGTTCACAAAAACAAAGGTAGTTTTAGTAAAAAAAGTGATGTACACTCTGTAAACACTAGGAACAAACACAAGCTAGTGATACCAGTTTCTCGACTCCACAGAGCATTTTTTTCAGTAATTCATTCTTGGGGCAATGTATACGCTATTACAACAAGATCCCGGAAAGTGAACAGGCTCTCTCTATTACCAAGTTTAAATGTATTGTTAAGTTGAAACTGTATAAAAAGGGTTATTATAGTATAAATTAATACATAGTTGATAATACCCCTAGGAATGAGGTCGCTTTCAAGCTCTTTCTAAAATAAATTTTGTACTTATATAGTTTGTACAACCATCAATGTAAACTATGCTTTTAAAAAAGTTCCGCTGGGTTTCTTGCTGGTTCTTCCCTGGACAGAGGTTTTTTTCGAACCAGTGGTAAAGTAAAAAATGACTTTCAATAAGAATTACATATGTGGTCTATATTGAATAAAAAAAATATTTTATTCTATTCTATTCTGTGCTGGTTGTTATTGGAAGCACTAAGCTCGAAGTTGTTAACGAGTATGTTTACCGTTTTAGTCCGACTAGGTAAGTTCAACTTCGACCGAGAGGTCAATCGACGGATTCAACTCGGCTGGGCAGCGTTCGGGAAATTACGGCACATCTTCTCATCAGGTATATCTCAAAACATGAAAATGAGATTGTACAACCAGTGCGTGTTGTCAGTGATGACCTATGGAACTGAGACGTGGTCCTTCACTGCTGGCCGGATGAGGAAGCTCAAGGTAGCTCAGCGAGCTGTGGAGAGGTCTATGCTTGGAGTTTCTCTGCATGTCAAACTTAGAAATGAGGATATCTGCAGTAGAATCAGTGTGACTGACATATCCCAACGGATTAGTAAACTGAAGTGGCAATGGGCCGGTTATATAGCTCGAAGAACCGACAATCAATGGGGAAAAAAGCTTCTTGAGCGGCGGCCTAATATCGGCAGACGAAGTGTAGGATGTCCCTCCTCTAGATGAAGTGACGACCTAGTAAAACATGCAGGAATTCGATGGATTCGGGTGGCTCAGGACCGTGCTTTGTGGTATTCCCTGGGAGAGGCCTATGTTCAGCAGTGGACTTGTGAGGGGTTGTAATGATGATGATGATAGTTAATTGCATACCTTAAGCGAAAGCGCAAGGTATGTTCTACTATCGCCTAAAAATTAAGATTCCAACATTTTATCGAATAAAATCGTATCTAGCAATCTTATTGTACATATAAATGATATAAAAAGCACATTGTTAGAAAGATAAATGATTGTTGAACTTATTAATATTTTTTTTTAAATCGATTAATTGCTATTTTTAAATAAAAAAAAATGGTTTTAGTGGCTTATGGTGTGGATTTATCATGTCCCTGTGGCTTGTAAACACGATAACTTTTGAAAATATCAATTGGTTAACTCAATCTATTTTTTAATGTCTTCATCTATCATGTGGGAAGCCACTGAATGTAAATGGCAGTGTAATTTTGTTTTGTTTAGCTATAATTAATTATTTTCGCCTCCAAAATGGCGAAATTTTCGTTGATTTGGTAGCCTCGTATATAAAATAATTTCTGTAAATGGGGAGCTACAGCCACAGAGTAGTTTAGTTCGGCTCACAGAGTACATTTTATAAACTGGAAGTTCGGCTTCAGTCGCCGTCGTGAGTGGACATTGTACCGGTTGTTTGCAGCGGCTCAAAAAGATCGCTGTACAAATACACAATATTCGAATAACCAAATTTCTTAAATACTTGATTATAATGAGGGCTAATAATCTTCCACTCACCAGATGTCGCTAGTTGCGGCTGAGGTAAAGTTTTTTGTTACACAATGTCAGTTAATTGAGAAATTAGTTTTATGAAAATAGTTTATCATTATCTAGAATATTATATCTCTCTTACAAAGCAATAAGGACCGTGGCCGAGCTCACTTGACTACTCTAGCGCCATCTATTATCTATCTACGGAAGCGGTTGCGATGTATATCGATATGAAAATATGACGCGCTAAATACATCGTTCTTTATTTAATACATTTCCATAGATGTCGCTACATGGTACCGCTAAGTAAGATTGACGAAGTCATTGGGCTCTAGTTAATACACAACACAATGCGTCAGTGGCTTGCTTTTCAATTTTTTGCACTTTATAACTCTTTTTTAAAAAAAATCGGCTTTTAGTTATATTTTATAGTGTGGTTTATTCATTTCTAATGTATTTAATATAAAATATAAGTAATAATACAGAAAGAAACCTTAAAAATTACATTTTCGTAAGAGATTATCATCCCCGCTATGAAATCTGTCAAATATTTTACCTCACTGTAAAGTGGCGCCGCCCTGGTGGTAGAAAAAGTCGTGGATGCCCTCATTATAATTATAGATTTTTTTATTACAATATTTAAAAGCACAGAATAAATAATAGTAGTACGTACTAAAAGTAAGTAGTATAATTTTTTTTTGTCATGGGTGACATTTTCATGATTTTCGAGGGGTTGAAACCGATAGGGTTGTCGAAATGTAAATCCAAGATGGCGGCCGCAATAGGTATCAAGTTTTTCATCATGGGTGTCATTTTCATGGTTTTCGAGGGTGCTGAAGCCGATAGTGCTGTTGAAATGTAAATCCAAGATGGTGGCTGAATTAGGTACCAATTTTTTCATCATGGGTGTCATTTTCATGGTTTTCCAGAGTTTTGAAGCCGATAGTGCTGTCAAAATGTAAATCCAAGATGGCGGCTGCAAAATATATCGATTTTTTCATCTTGGGTGTCATTTTCATGGTTTTCGAGGATGTTAAAGCCGATAGTGCTGTCGAAATGTAAATCCAAGATGGCGGCTGCAATAGGTATCAATTTTTTCATCATGGGTGTCATTTTCATGGTTTTCGAAGGTGTTGAGGCCGATAGTGCTATCGAAATGTAAATCCAAGATGGCGGCTGCAATAGATATCAGTTTTTCCATCTTGGGTGTCATTTTCATGGTTTTCGAGAGTGTTGAAGCCGATAGTGCTGTCGAAATGTAAATCAAAGATGGCGGCTGCAATATGTATCAATTTTTTCATCATGGTGTCATTTTCATGGTTTTCGAGGGTGTTGAAGCCGATAGTGCTGTCGAAATGTATTTAAACTACTTTAAAAATTCCGTATAATCATGTTATACGTAATTTTTTCAATGTGCTTAAGGTATGCCCAATTGGATTTACCAATATATTATCTACTTATTTATATTAAAAATGTCAAAAAAGAAATTCCATGGAAACTGTCCACGGCGGTAAATATTTTTCTCCAAAGATCATAGCTCGAAAATACAACTTTCCGATCTGATTCTTGGGGAGTTTTTTTTTTTCAGTTTTTCGGTACAGTCACCTGGTATTTTAAATGTTTGAATTAAAATTCAATAAAAGGCAGGTAGGTTTAGCTTATTCCCAGGAACATGTTATATGAATATTTTTTAATTATTTTAGACTATCGTGGTAAAAATTCAGTTCATTTTTAAGTTATTTAATTACATACAATAAATAATTTTTAAATTTTTAATTTAAATCTTTTTACCGCTCCCTTAACATTTTTCGATAGGCCTAGTAAGTAAAATGTACATCACTACCTAACGCACACAATGAAATCAAAATTAGTCACGCGTTAGCGGGCTGCCAGCATAGACATAGTATAAAGAGAGGGGAAGTACGTTATCTTCATACAAACGCACTGCGCGCGGCTTGTATGTGTGCGCCATAGTATTTATGAGGCGCCGCACGCACACTTAAACACAATCTCGAAGTGTTTCTCAGCGCGCCAGTCGGAGCTAACACGGCACGAGGTTCGCGCGTCACGGCTTTTCGGCACCGCTAAATGAATGAAAAATGTGTGATAATCGCAGGAGAACGTATTGCTGTGTGTTTGGGTGTCTTAATAATTCATCGATTCCAGAATTGTCTCTGTTCAGATTACCTATTGAACAGGACAGGTAAGCGAGTCACTTATTATAGCATATAATTTTTACTTGACGATGAGATACCTACTTACTTATTTTTGTTGTATTAGTTGTCTGTCAGACAGAGGAAGAATAGTAACGAAGTACCTACTTACGGTTATAAAATTGTAATTAAAAATAAGTAATTTACTAATTGTGAATCAGATAAATAGAGCAAAGTTCGAATAATAACAACAGAACAAAAAATTTATTACAGTCTAAGAGGCAGGCGTTAGTAATTTTATGTTATTGTACGATGTTTTTTTTTTACAATATTTTAGTCGTTTTATTCAATTTTTTTATTATAGATGCCTAAGGTATATTAAATTTGCTTTCCATTTCAGACACCTTTAGTGGCTGCGTTTAATTGACCGCGAGGATCTGAAAAATAAATCTCAACCATACCATGTTGTTTGTGAAGCCCATTTCCACCCAGAAGACATAATGAAAAACAGCGTTAGAAAATTACTAAAAAAAAACTGCTCTGAATCTTAATACATTTCTGTATTTGTTAGGAAAACCATTGTTGAACTTTATCGACTAATGATCACTGAATCAATTATACAGAGATGTATTATCTTTGGCAAGGGCCGGGCTTTAAACTAATGATTTGGTGACAGTGACAACCCTGAGACAGTAGGCAATTATATCGCGGATTGGGCCGGAGATAACCTACTTGGCCTCTTTATACTATCTATCTACGGCTGCCAGGTCGTCTATACGCCAGTATATTCTAAAACTATGGTAGTAAGTATCACAGCTAGGGATGTAGTCATGTTTAGGGATTTATCGGTAACGGTAACCACCAGTATATTTTGTAATATTTTAATAAAATTTGCTATTTTGTTTTAAGAGTAGACAGCACCTCACTAAGTAAGATTTTCGATTAAAAAATTCAAAATTATGTTCTATATAATTACTAAACATAATGTTATTTTTTGTTTAATGTTGTCGATCTTAAATTTCACTTCAGAAAATATAAGAAAAGGCATAATCCGCTGCCTAAATGTATAACAGATAAATAAAAAGAGAGTTTTTCAGAATCATGTGTATGAAAAATCCATATTTTTCTATTTTAATGTCAGAATCTGTCCAGCTTTCATGACCAAATTGTTGAACTGATTTTGATAAAATTGAGGTAGTTTCATGTCTGGTTAAGTTAAAAAGGTAAACTATCACTGGATAGCTACGTTACGTGGAATTGCATTATCCTTCAAATACCTTTTATAATGTATGGATATGAAGTTAGTCTGAAAAAACATATTTGAGCGAATGTAACTATTATTGTGGAAATTCAGTTAAATCTTCCCGTGGCTTCTATCCATATTTTTTTTATATACGGATCTCCAGGCAAACTGCAAAAATAGTTTATGTAAACAAAATATATCCTATCTAAAAAGTACTAATAGTAGTAAATAATATAGAATTGGTAAGCCAACACCAGGCAAGAGCAAAATTGGAAGAAAAAGTATGAAAATATTATGTAATATTATGAAATATCTTTTTGTTTACTTTTCACACAAAATGTCACAACCCTTTTTGGTTGATTGGGCGATTGAAGATACCAGATAAGAACCCGAAGATTTTATCTAAAAACTTTATTGAAAATTTTCACTGATAGTTACCGATAGAGGCAACATAATTTCAATTTTATAAAAAATGTTATAACAATTTATTCTTAGGTCATTAAATTACTATTTTCACCGTATTTGATCGCATCTATTTAGCTTCGCCAGACAATATTTCCCGGTTTACCGGTATTAGTAACATTTTGTTACATCCCTAGTAATGTTGTTTTTACCTATGGTTTTTCACGTTAATATTTCTTTATTTTTATTTCTAATATTCACAAAACATAAATAGTTTCGACTTATTGGTGAAAGGATATACTACTTTTATTCATATTCCACATCCGGCTGTTTTTCCGACTCGTAATTATCGCACAATTCGGAGTTTTTGAAATAAATTACACCCAACAACGCTTGACACAAAAATCGGGCAACTTCTGTGACATCATTTTATTTTTGCGCCTATAGCAAGGCTACCCTCCGGAAGCGGGGCAGGGAGGTGGTGAATGCTCATAGCATACCACGCAGCCGGCTGCGTGGTTATGTGTGACTCACTATGAAGTGCCTACCCACGTTTTGGTTATGCTTGTTTTTTTTTTCCTTTAGGGAAACTATCGATATGTTTTACAAAGTTTTACTGTTTTATTGCTTACTTTACATCAGGTTTTGGGGTCGATCTAAGTTAAAATAAGCCTTATTTATCTGTCTTGTCAGTTCTAGTCAGTAGTGAGCGGAAGGTTCATTTAAATCAATTAAAGAATACCACAATTCACAGAGTAACCAAATTATTGGGAACCCGTGTTGGCCATATAATTGATAAACGAGATTATAAAAGTTTCTCCCATAATTTTCGAGTGTGATAAGATGTCTTGAATGGGAATATCAAACACCATTCAGCCTGCTAGCAGGTTGTGTGTTTTGAAGATTAAATAAGTTAAATACCTTTGTTGACAAAAAATAATTTTCATTATTTATACTGGCAAAAGTACTAGCCGTATGAACCCATAATCAAGGAAAAAAAAACACGGAAATTGAGATTTTGTTACTGGTAGCACTGCTTTAAGTGGGTTGTTTTGGCTATAGTGGGCACACACTATCGACAGTGTGAATTATCGACAGTTTTCAAAATCTCTATGTATAAAAATCAAATGCTGTCCGTTAGGTCCCCCACATACATACGGAATTCCGTTTCCGAATTCCGTTTTGATATTCCGATTCGGAATTCCGAACGCAATAAGTCATTTAAAATCTATGACCCGTCACACAAGGACGGTAGTTTTCCGTTCGAAATTTTGCAACTAAACGGGATTCCGTAAGTGTGTGGTCGAGCTATTTGGAATTCCGAAAAAGTACTACGTAAGTATGTTGCGGGCCTTAGGCCCGCCACATACATACGGAATTCCGTTTCGGAATTCCGGTTCGAGATTCCGAACGCAGCAGGTTCATATAAAATTTATCAACTGTTACACACATACGGTAGTTTTCTGTTCGAAAGTTTGCGGACAAAACGGGATTTCGTATGTGTGTGGCCGACGCATTCGGAATTTCATATGTAGGTGGCCGGCCTTAGTCTTGCTAAAACTCGAAACTCGTCTGTATTTGAATGGGTCCCTGGATTGCTTATATTTACAATTGAACCCGGTAGATGGAGCTGTTCTCGAGATCCAGAAATCACCCGTGCGATGCCAGGGCGGATCGCTAGTATTTAATACATACATACATATAATCACGCCTCTTTCCCGTAGGGGTAGGCAGAAACCACTTCTTTCCACTTGCTACGATCCTTACATACTTGTTTCGCTTCGACCACTTTCATTATTCTTTTCATACATGCTCTTCGGTTTAGGGTACTCTTGACCTGGCCTTTTTCAAGACGTCCCTGATTTGATCAAGAAACGTCCGCCTAGGTCTACCTCTTCCAACACTTTCATTCACACTCGCCTTATATACCTTTTTCGTCAATCGTTCTTCATTCATTCTCTCCAAACCATCTCAGCATAACTTGTTAAATTTTTGTCACTACATCTTCTTTCAGACCATAACGTTTCTTTATCTCACTATTTCTTATCCTGTCACTCAGTTTAACTCCTATCATACTTCTTAACGCTCTCATCTCAACTGCATTTATTCTGCTTTCATGTTCCTTCTGCCATACCTGTATTTAATAGTTATCATTTATCGTTTATCAATAGTACTTTTCAAATTTAACTAATTCAAATTCAAGGATACGTATACATATTCACAGAGTACATTATGCGCTAGTATGGAATATCCATGTGAAGCATATAATAGATAGCTGCAGCGTAGCTCTAACACATATAACCAACATAAAACTTTAAGAGATAGAAGATAAAGTGTAAGAACCTATTTTGTGTAAAATTGCAAATTTTAAAAATGTCCTTATATAAATTATATTAAAATCAAAATATTACACTTTAATTTTATATGTAATGTATGGATGTTTATAAGTTTAGACTCTTCAACTATCGATAACACCGGACTATCGATAGTTAGTATTTGAAGATTGAAAGGTGAAAGCATTGAAGTTGAACCCTAGTTTTCTATGGTGGTTCTGATTTTCAACAAAATTTGATTACATTTACATTTTCAGAGAACTATAACGACGAAGGTGGTGAATTAATGGATTCAACCTTCTATCTTCTAAAGTCTTTAGAATTAAACATATTACAAATCACTGTGATTGACGTGAAAAATAAAAGATTCGCTGATTTTCTGTAGACCAGATCCCAAAACCTAGTTAAATTTTTAATTAAGTAAAGTGGAAAATAAATCCTTCGATACCTAAAAAAAATCTGATAGGATATGCCTCCGGTTAAAGATGAAACGATAAGGGAAATTAATTGTTTTGACATAAACATAGTAGAGAAGAGCCCAGCAAAAAACAGTGCGCTTGTGGATGTAAGAGCTTGTAATAAACCTGCTACCAAGGTAAGTATTTTAAACAATAATACCTATTAGTGCTTTCATTAGACAAGAGTGAAAACTATCAATTTGAGTAAATTCCACAAGTTTGAATGTGCGATCCGCTTGCTTGTGAGGTTTCTTTTTCTGCTTAAGTGTATTTTATGACAGTAGTGCGTAATATACGTCCCAAATTTATAAGCTACGGTTTCTATATTACTATAATACCATACACCAAATTTACGAAAATGTTCTGAAAGATTTACACAAGTGTTATTGTACTTAATGTTGTCTGTTACATATTGTGTATATAGTACATTCACCCCGTAAAAGTAAAGCTGGTCATGGGCCTCTTGGATGGAAGGTTTGCCTTATTTATCAATCTTGGTAGGATTATTGATTGCAGTATTAGGTGTTCACTCACCTCCTTTGCACTGCTATCCTATCTTCATCAGTCTGAGTATTTAACATCTAGAAGATATCTTTGTACCTACCATTATTGAAAGATTTATGGATCTTACAGGCATGTCTTACAGTTGCCTCTTACATTAACCATGGTATGATATAGGGCCTTGCATTCCCTAACTGTATCACTATTTAACAACATATATTTTTATTTTTTGAACATAAATATTTTAAGCTCATTTTTAGAAACAGCAACCCTGAATATTGCATTTATACTTTTATGGTAGGAAAGGTTAATGAAGATGTATTAAGTACCAAAATATCTAAGTTAAATATCAAATCCCAAAAACGTAAATAAACTGTGCCAAAAATCATAACTAAAAGTACAAATGACTAATGACAAATGCCAAACAACAAAAAGTTTAATTTCACAAATACAAGATAAGTCAAATTTTCACACTGGTTTAAAAACATTTAGTTGTCAAAATCAAATATAATTTATAAAGTAGTGAAATGGAACACATTTTTGCCATATCCGACATTAGGAAAACATTTTATGTCAATATCAGGATGTAAACATTGATGTTTTGGGAACATTAAAATAAAATCATTAGATTTTGCTGCTCAAATCAACCATATAGTTTTTTTTATATTGAGATGTCATCAAAAAATCATTAAAAATTGAGTAATATTAATAAAAAATTATAATTTTGAAAGTAGTTTCCCTTTTTCTGAGAAAGTTTCTTTAACATGTTCGCGTGAGCAACCTCATCTCTAAATGTTTGTACTGCGGCAGTGTAATGTTTGTACTATTTTCCCATACAAAGTAAAGCAATGTCTCAAGATGTCCCGCTGTAATACGTATGTCTTAGAACTGTGTTATATGGTGCAACGTTTCTTCACGTCCGACGTTTATAAACATTGCCGCCACCGCGCAGGTCCGATATACCATAATAAACGACACAACATTCATCCGCGAAATTAAATATGACAATCTAGAGGACGTCCTATGATGTTGCACCATTTCATAATTCTATCAAAACGAGGTTGTAAGACGTTGCTCACGCAAATGTGTTAAGCAACAGCTTTTAAAAGTTGTTTGGATATTATTTTTTACATAATTGAATTCACTACCAAGCTTACAGTTTACCTGATGGTAAGTAGCTACTGTAGTCCACGGACACCTGCGGCCAACTTGAAGCAAAGAAGGCTATATATGCTTTGTCTCCTCTGAGGATTAAGATGGAATAAAAGTTGGGTTGTTACATTGTTTGCCAGATTGTGTGATAATCTCTTCTGCTAATGTCTTGCCTACACTAAGTCACTAACAAAAAAAAATCGGTTGTCTGTAAAGTCGGTTTACTGACGATAGTTGAACATGACAACGTCATAAGAAATATTTAATATCGAAAGAATCATTACCTTTATTGCCACAATTATCGTTGCTATAAACAATTGACACCACATTCGCTCGCACAGTCGCTCGTTCCGCGCTCTCGCTTGCACTTTAAATGGAACGCCTAGGTAACGCCACATGAGTCATGTTTTTTCGTGCGTGCAGCCAGCTTCATCGATTTATAAGACATTGTCACGTCAAAAAATGGTTAACATGATTTATTGAGTCCAGGGGGTGTGATGTTAAATTGAGGAGACTGGCACTTGAATTCTTTGGAGGCTTAAACTTGGTAAACTCGTTAATAGTAGACCAGCACTGTAGTTAAGTTTATGACCCCCAACCCTCTAACCGTCAGCAACAATAGTTAAGTCCCGCTATAACTAAGTTATCTACTCATAGGTAAAATCAAATTATCACAAGTTTTTAATATCCAATGAAAAATCTCATACAAATTAGCTTCGACAGAAAAAGTTATATAAAAATGTCTTGTATGTCTGATTTGTAACAAACATTGCAACTATCCGCAACATATCCAGCATTGGGATTTAAAACCAAGCAAACATTTCATAAACTTCAACCAAAGCAAAGGCAATACCAAATACATATTAGGAACCTATATTTCAGTTTCTCAAAGTGACAATCATTCAAAAGTGGCAAGTCATTTTTGTAAAAGTTAAGAAAGATCATCATTTCAGCAAGCCCAAATGGATAAGATCTTGTAAGAATCTGCTAGTTACAACTTTATCTTTTGTATTTTAATTTTAGGACTATTTGAAGAGAATCACATCAAAAAATTGAGGTGGAATAGTTTTTAATACTCATGCGCCAATTCCTCCTGCACTAAAAACCCATATTGTTATAAATATCACAATGATTTATTATTCCCCCTTTCTTTTTTATTTATTGGCACCTTAAAATATTATGTCCTATGACACTCTCACAACTAAGACAAATCTAATGACACCTGATATGTTCAAATCATCAAGTTGTTTGAGCTACAGAGCACGCCAAAGAAATAGAAAGAACTATACTTGGAAAATGTTACCTTATTTTATGGGCATTCGGGAAAAAGAAATAAATATAAGAAACACAAACCAGATTTGGGTGTATGTTTAGTATCTATCATTATCATCATCATTACAGCCTTTCATATGTCCACTGCTGAACATGGGCCTCCTCCAAGGAATGCCACAAAGCACGGTCCTGAGCCACCTGCATCCATCGACTTCCTGCATGTCTTACCAGTTCGTCACTTCATCTAGCAGGGGGTCGCCCTACACTTCGCCTACCGGTACGAGGCTGCCACTCGAGAACCTTTCTTCCCTATCAGTTGTCGGTTCTTGGAGCTATGTGGCCGGCCCACTACCACCTGCTTACTAATCCGTTGGGCTATGTCGGTTACTCTGGTTCTACTGCGGATATCCTCATTTCTAAGTTTATCACGCAGAGAAACCCCGAGCATAGCCCTCTCCATAGCTCACTGAGTGACGTTGAGCTTCCTCATACGGCCAGCAGTGAAGGACCACGTCTCAGATGTTTGTATCTAATGTTGATGTTTAGTATCTAATGCGGGCTTAAGATGCAATGTAGGTAATTTTTAAGTTTTTTTTTGAAGCCATGTACAATGCTTCCACAAACCAACTACACCTCCAAGTCTACAAGAAAGCTATATATATGTTATCATCATTATCATCATTGCAGTTCTTCACAAGTCCCAAGCTAAACATAGTAATGCCACAAAGCATAATCCTGAGCCACCCGCATCCATCAACATCCTGTATCTCTTCACCCGTCGCTTACCACTCAAGAACTTTTCTTCCTTACGGGTTATCGATATTTTCAGTGGCCTATTGCGACTAGCTTACAAATCCGTTGAGCTATGTCAGTTACTCAAGTTCTACTACAGTCTATCATGCAGAAAAACTGTATGTAGTTCTCTCCATAGCTCACTATCCTTCTTAATTATATCCTTCATACTTCTTATTCAGTCAGCAGTGAAAGACTACGTCTCAGATCCATATCTCATCACTAGCAACAAGTACTGGTTGTACTGCCCAGTGGAGTTGGATCTGTCGATTGACCTCAGTCGGAGTTCGACTTACTTAGTCCGACAATTTGTCTTTAGTAAATATACTTGTCAACAACTTTGAGCATAGTGCTCTCAACAATTATATGTAAGCGTATGACGTGGACGTTATACATAATCTTCGTCTAGTCCATTTTCATTTTAAAACCTATCCATTGTGAGACACTGTTCAGGTCATAGAGCATAGTGCTGCGGTCCTGGTGAAAACGTATTTTAATGTAGCAGTATAGAGTATCGACGCCATAACGTCACCCTGTCTTACACCTCCTTGCAGTTAGATAGGTTTCATACTCTGGTTCTGTACTCAGATAGCCATTGTAGCCATACTGTACATACTATACCAAAATTCAACTTGGCACCGTTGATTAGACTGTAGCACCGCCCAAATTTCGACGGAATTTCTTATAGTCTACATATGCAAGACAAAGTGGCAGATTTTACTTCTCGGTCTTCTGTAAAACTTACTGAAGGGTATGTATGTGGTCTATGGCAATAAAGCCTTTTCGGAAACTGGCTTGTTCAAGAGGTAGGTCTGTTTGCGAGACGATGCGTAATGACTTCGGAATAGCATGTAGATGCAGCTCAGCAGGGAAATTTTGTATGTGGTAGAGCCATGCTGCAGCTATATTGCTGCTATAGCTGACCCATTCGTGCTTGTAGCACGAATCAGCTGGATTGGGTACTTACCCACGCTCTCACAGAATACGGGCGTAAAATAACAGCTTAAAGCTGCTGTATTTCGTATGGTGACTAGTGAGTGTAGAGAATTGGAGACCCTTTTTACTGGAGACGAGTTATTCCATCTTAGTCCTCACGGGTGACAACGCATCTGCATTTTGATTCGTCATCGAGCATAGATGTAGATGTCGATGGGCCACAGCAACCACTTACCATCAGGTGAACCGTGTGCTGGTTTGTTACCCTTCTCCTATAAAAAAAATAAATTGGTGTGTAGTTCTTTGATATAGGGTTGTCGCCTTCCTTGAAGAACAAGAACACCGCACTTCTGCTCTATGCCTCCGAAACAGTGCCACCACGGAGAACGGAATTAAATAACTTCTGAAAGACTTCAATTACTGATTTTACACCCGCTTTTAGAATCTGCGCTGCATCTTTGCGACAGACAGATCACTTGTTAAATACGAGCTGTATTGAAGTTGTGTAAGTCTCGTCGCATGTGTTTGGTGATCAGTATGTTCACTTGACCGTAAGCTGTCATATCTGCTGAAGACTGCAGTTTCATTTCCCGTCTAACAGCCAGAAGATTAAGTGTGATTGAAGAGTTTTGGGTTCTTCTGTGACGTGTCGTGCAAAACTGTTATATATGTATGTTTATTATACAATGTCTGTTTAAAATGCAGTTAAGGTAATAACTAGTTTTTGGGACCCTATCAAAATCTAATAATAATATAAAGTATAAACCTGCAGTCTCCTAGAAAGTCTTATATTAGGTAAAACATCGCAAAAGTCAATGAAGATGGAAAGAACACCCGCCTATTATTCTTTACCTTATTATTGTTTTTCTTGTTTTGGGTATGTATGTAGTGTCTTTTTTAAGTGTGACTAATACTAAAAAATCCCACACTTCGTACGTCGTATGTCGCACAAGCGTGCGAATTCTGTTGTCACAAATAAATCTTGTCGCATCTTATTGTTATTTTTCTCGTTTAGCTATACACATACACACACACACACACACACACACACACACACACACACACACACACACACACACACAAACTATATAACCATACATATATTATATAAATACATGCACACACTAGGGTTGCCACCCGTAGTATAAATACAATATTTCAGTCGATTGTACTATATATTATAGACAAATAATATAGTACGAAAAATACAATATTTTTGTCTCTAATTCAACTGTCGCACTTTTTTATATTAATTATGATTATAAGTCTGGAACAAGTAAGTTTTACGGAAAGAATTTTTCCCGTCATCAATGTAAAATGGAAAGAAGAAAGAAATAGAGCTTGTATTAATTTAATTAAAATGAATTGTTAATTTATTTTAATATGAATATAAATTGCTCAGATTCCTTTAATTATTTTAAAGGCAATAAATAGATAATTGATGGCCAAAGCGAAGGGCAATAACGAATATATATGGAAAAACATAAAGATTAAAAATAAATGTGTACTTTTTATTTCCTGAATTTCCTAAGAGTACTACATTTTTGGTTCTTTTTTTGGAGAAAATACTATATTTGTTAAAAAAAAAGGTGGCAACCCTAGCACACAGGTATCATACGCTTTTTATACAATTTATCAAATTTTGCCGAAATATAATATGTTCAATCCTTCCAATCCAAGGTCCAATTCTCTCTTCAATAGCAGTAATTGTCGAAGATTCGCGTTTCTTATATTTCATCAACAGAGAAGTCAATGTCGAAAATGAAAAGAATACCAAACCAAAATCCCAAACATTATGCATGTAATGTAATGGGATTGATATTTGTTGTGCAAGGAGAAAAATAATACATATAAGGCCGTAAATTAATTTAATTTATGAAATATGAATATCCTAAAAAAATACATTAAGTTTAGAACAGTGACAGTTTAGAAATGAAAGGAGGCCGCTAGCAGTGGGACGTATATTATAGATACTTCAATATTAGCTGTAATTTTTCTTTCCTTTTTATTAAATACTTGATAAATAATTAGATTCAGCGCGAGGTCAAAGGTTTATTGATAAATGCTTAACTGTTTCATGAAATGATTTCTTATGGCTCCAGTACACGTTGGCCGAGCGCGCTTGGCGAGCGCGCTCGGCCAACGTGTACTGGGCCGTTTTGTATATATTTGGCGTTTGCGGTCAACACTCGCCGACGTAATGGCTCCTGTACACGTTGGACGAGCGCGCTCGCCGAGTGCGTTCGGCCAACGTGTACTGGGCCGTTTTGTGTGTATTTGGCGTTTGCGGCCAACACTCGCCCACAAGCCGTATAGTGTCGGTTTTCCATGAACAAATCAAAGAAATTTGGCGCAAGCCGCAAACAGCGATCACACGTTGGCCGAGTGTTCAGTTCATAGTTACGCGTCGAAGTAGACTGTAGTGTCGGCTTAATAAAATTGTTTCATCATGGCGACATGGACTAATGAGGAAATATTTATTTATTTATTTAACAGTTTATGTACACACATAATTCGATAGGAAAATGGTAAAAACATAATCATGTACAAAGGCACTGTCTATTCTATGATGAAATTTCTTCCAGCAGGCCTATTGAAGGATAGTTGAAGGAAATAGAGGGAGTCAAAGTGTGCACTTACATAAATATACATATATAATACAAATACACACGCACACGCACACGCACACGCACGCGCACACGCACACGCACACGCACACGCACACGCACACGCACACGCACACGCACACGCACACGCACACACACACACACACACACACACACACACACACACACACACACACACATATATATATATATATGTGTGTATATATAAATATTATATATTATAAAAAAATATATAATTCAATATAATATATTTCTAATGTTACTTATATACATTACGATTTAATAATTATGGAGTGAAATGTTGCTTCATTGTTCATTGATTGATTCTCACAATGAATCAGTTATATGGAACCTCAAACATGAGCAACATAAAAATAAAACCAGAGTAAGTAACTTGCCTAACTGCATTAAATAATACATGTTTAGTTGCGATTTCAGAGTACCTACCTAATGATAAATATTACTATAAATTATCTCTGCGTTTATGTTGCTCAGGGATAATGTAGCTTAGGGGCTTCTTTTGGGCTATCATTTATTTTGAAAAACCCCCAGCGAAGCGGGCACGGGTCAGCTAGTAGATCCTATAAAGGTTTCTTTTGTCCTTTTGAGTTCAGAACACTAAAAAGGACAAACTAGGATTATTGTTGTATGTATAGTTTTTTTTTCGTTCACTCTGAGAAGAGTGAAGCGCTGTATAAGTATATGACAGCGGCCGCTATTGCCCTAACGTCTATCATCATCTAGCTACCAACGCAGAATGAAACACGCCAACGTGTGAACGGCACCACGAAAATCTGCCGAGTGCGCTCGCCAAGCGCGCTCGGCCAACGTGTACTGGAGCCATTATATTTACGCGAACACTACACATTTAAATAAAACTACTTTTACGGATATTATCGCGTTACTTATTTTATATTCCGTTTCGAGCACTTTACAGCACCCATAGTCACGGGGGAACTGAGGTGTATGGCTACCTCCAGATTAAAAATTATTAATTTTTGTTCCGATCTACGCAGTATGAACTTACAGTATCTTGAAGTCTTGCAGTTGTATGCTTGGGTTGGGATATAATTTTATTAATAATGGGATCCCAAACAGATGGTAGCACCCAGCCATCTCTATTGAAATTAGGATGTTTTTTTGATTTCAATAGCCTCGCGAATCATCCTTGGAAGGAATCGGTGTTCTTTAGCGAGTTGTTTATCTAATCTAATGTAGTGACGGGGACGATCCTGTACGTGTTCACAGACTGCAGACTTCCCGGAGCGTCGATTCTTCAAATCAGCTATGTGTTCTTTAACGCGGGTTTTTATGGTTCTTTTAGGTTGTCTTATATAAGAGAGACCACATTCATAATCAAGCTTGTACTCTCCTGCATCTTGCAGAGGGACATTATACTTGACTGATGGTAAAAACTGACTAATCTTCTTCGGCGGCTTGAAGTATGTTTTAATGGAAGCACGCTTCAAGATGCAGCCAATCTTGTCAGTGACACCTCTGACATATGGCAGTACAGCAGGCACTCGCTCGACTGTGGCCGGCTTCACTCGTTAACTGTGACGTAGGCGCGGGACCCAAAGCTTATTGTCGTGCAAAACTTGCTTGACGTATTGGAGCTCGGCGGCCAGGTGTTTACTGTCACAGATCCCTCGTGCTCTCTGAAACAATGATTTACCCACGGTAGCTAACTGTGAAGGATGGTGATGATAATCACCGTTTAAATATCTATCTGTATGGGCCTTTTTTTCTATACACATTGGGACGTCATACACCTCAGTCCCCCCCCCCCCCGTGACCATGGCTTCTGTAAAGTACTCGATGCGTCGGGAATATAAAATAAGTTAATTTACGCGATGAAATCCGTAAAACTAGTTTTATTTTATGAATTTCGCGCGAATGATTGAGTACCAATTAAAATGCCTCGGGAGCGCAAAATATTTACAAGCCCATTTTCGTATTTGCACCGTTCATCTATATATCAATAACTTCTATTGAAGTGGAACACTTTTACGCTAAATACTAAAATATAAAATATAGTGATTTTATTTTCAAGAGACTTTCACAGAACAGTGCGTTTCTCTACTTAGAGAATAAAATCATACAAAAATTTGAAGTAAAGATACTGAATACTAAAAGATTTTGTGTAGAAAAAGTAATCCTTACATTTGTAATTATCAGTATGGGCCTAATTAGAATAAACGTCCAGTGTAGAAAGTATTAAGTTTACTTCAGTTCATTGTTAATTGATTATGTGTCTATCGCAAAGCACAATGAATTTAAATTTCTCTCAGCATCACAGACTGCAGCAACATTCGTAATGTCTCTTTTCACTTTTTTTTCGTCTGCCGCTCGAAACGCGCGCCTTCGCCTCTGTCATAATCGCACTCGCATCGTAATTACTCTCTGAAACCGGCTAACACGAGCCCGTCTGTTATGTAGCGATCATTATATCATTGCCACAATTTTGTTTCATTTCTTTATTTCTATTTTTCGCTACATTGAAAGTTTTGGTGTTGTGTTTATTTTTGCAGTTCGCGATGTTGTGGCCTGCTGATTTTAGTGTTACTTGTGTACATGATTTTATTTTTTAAAATGCACAGACTATTTGCGCATAGTTGTGAAGTACGACTGTAATGTAGTGCATGCCTTATTTCGCACAACCGTAGTGACGACGTCATGACTAATTCACAGGTATTTCTTTTTCTCTTTTATTTTTGACTTAGTGTTACCTTTTAGCTATTCCTTTTTTTTTCAGTTGTACTGGCAGGTAAGTCAGTGTTGGTAGCTCGTTAACTTAATCAGCATATAATTAGCATTTTATGACAAATTACAATGAAAATTAATTGAAATTATGGTAAGTTTAAAAAAAAACTTCAAGAGTGAGTAGCTTACAGTAGCAAAGGTTTTGACTTGCACATTGTACTTAATAAAAAGCATCGTAATGTAAAACGAAATAGTCTTAAATATAGGAATCGAACTAAGGACAGCATTCGACCCCGAAAAAGATGCTCGACTTCTTAAATTTATCATACTGATTTCGGTGATTCGGTGTTATAAAAAAATAATTTGATAAAGTACTTTATTTTAGCGCCATAAAGCACACTGGATTATCTTAGTAATATGTATAATTTTCCATTAAATATAAAAAGTATCATACAAATTTCAGAATTAAGTTCTCAAAAAAATATTTACATAAATTAAAAAGTAGTAAAAAAATAAATATTTAGTTTTTGGATAAAATAATTCGTAAGTTATTTAAATTGATGAAACAAAATTCAATAAGTATATTATTATGCAACATTGACGCTTCAAGAGAATTAATTAAAGCTTGATACGGACAAAACTTTGCGTGTGGCAACAAGGTTAATTGAACGTAATTGTAATAGACGATTGCTGTTTGGGAACATGGGAAGTTTAATGAAAAGCAATATGACCGCTTGCTTCGGTTATTATTTGTCAAGCATTAAGTATGCGTGCTATACTATATTCGTGTTGGCACATATAATTCGCAATTATCTGTTGAATAGCAAAGCTAAACTCGAAACAACAAAACACCTAGGGTATACTCTATGCCATTCTAGAGAAGAAACTTAGTGAACAAACCATCCCGTTTACGGCATTCTTGAAGAATTTCATATTACAATTACATATTAAGATATGAATAGATAGTAAGCCGATTTACTAAAAATTAAACAGATACCAAGAGAAAAGAGTATAATTTCTTATTAAGGAATGTCCTAAATAAATCTAAAATATAAATCTAAATCCTATCTCCATAGATTGCCCATCTCCTAGGAATTATCAAGCTGCTCATCTCCTATTTCAAACAATAAAATATTAGTTTTTAGTAACTACGGCTTATAACAATTAATGACAGTGACGTTCAGTTTCATCTAATCACAATTTATTTATTTATTTAACAATTTATGTACACACAAAATAATGTTACAATGAAGAAAAAAATATATTTTGTACAAAGGCACTGCAATTTAGTTGTTTACAATGTCGATCGAGTAAACAATATAAACATAAAACGACAGTGATCACAACCGCCCGATTTTATCGTTTAATGGTGAAGCGAGTAGGTATTTAGATATAGGGCAGAAAATTTACCTACTCGACGTAATATTTAATTTCACCATTCGGCCTTACCGACCCTAATATGTATATAACGCCTAAGGCGGCAAAAATGTCTTAAAATTTGTTTAAGTTAAAAAATCATATTGGTAATTTTTCCGAGATTTGGCGGAATTTTTTCTTATAAAAATAACACTTTTATAGGAATATAATAGTTATAATTTAAAATTAAAAATTTTGTACAGCCGACTTCAATATTAGTTATTTAAGAATAACTCAAAAACTATTGGTCTGACCTTAATTAAATTCATATGGGGCCACACGAGAACTATCAGCTTTCATATAAAAAAAGAATCATCGAAATCGGTTCACCCAGTACAAATTTATGAGGTAACTAACACACATAAAAAAAACATACAGTCGAATTGAGTACCATCTCCTTTTCTGTCGACTTCCAAAAAGGAGACGGTACTCAATTCGACTGTATGTTTTTTTTTATGTGTGTTACCTCATAACTTTGTACTGGGCGAACCGATTTCGAAGATTCTTTTTTATATGAAAGCTGATAGTTCTCGTGTGGTCCCATATGAATTTGATCAAGGTCAGACCAATGGTTATTGAGTTATTTTTAAATAACCTATATTGAAGTCGCTTATAGTGAAGTCGGCTGTACAAAATTTTTAATTTTAAATTATTGGAAGTCGGCAGATATTATAGTGCCAATTGCTCGTTAATAATCCGTTAATAGTTGATTTTCTCGTGTACTCGTAATAGTAATGATTTTTATAATGATTTCAATATCATAGACGCGTAGATCACAATGAATACAGACCCAAACCGAATCACTACCGAACACTGTGTTGTAATTTTGATCCATCCTCATACTGGTTTCTGTAAGCTCAGGACCCGCAGTTTAGCAGTCATATAATTATGACAGTAAAACAGCGTTGTGCTTAAACATATTCTTTACTCATTAAAGTAGTAAGAAGTCAATAATCCTTGCTTATATATAATTCATAACTAGCTGTAAATTTTAGGTATGGTTCCGTGGGGTGAGGAGTTCGAAGTTCCGCCATGTGTACGGAGTTTCTTTTAAGCGGGAGAGATGTTACGACAACATAAAAATTACCAGGAACGCGCACGACTCCAACTTCTGCGCGGTGAATCCCAAGTTTGTGGCCATCGTCACAGAGGTCGCTGGCGGCGGGGCGTTCCTTGTTCTACCTTTGGATCACGTGAGTAACAATTTTAATATAATATTTTATCTAATATAATTTTTATTATGATCAAGGGCTTGCCTGCCGGCCTGGATATTACGAGGCATGTGGTGGCAGTATAACAAAATCCCACCCATATCTCATCTAGTAGGAGGTGACTTAGGGTAATGTTTATAAAGTTTTCCTTTTTTACATACCTCTAAACTGTAATAGTAATAAGTTTGATATTTGAATGTTATAATTTCAACATATAGTCACGTTTTAATAATTCTATGCGTCAGCTCTCAACTCTCAACGCTACCCCAGCTTCAGACAGTTGAAGTGTTAGGGTCCTTTGTCTTGTGCCGCTCGCGCTCGATAAACGCGTCAATGCATGGGTGAGAAAGCCATTGCAATTTTATTTATTTTTCATCCTTTTGGGTAATGTTAGCCATCCGCGAGGGTGTGATATTATAGTATGGCTTCTACAAAATATACAATTTAGTATTTTTGAAGTATTTCCTTTTTTCGAACTGTTATATATGAGCTTATGATTTTCCGTTTGTATTATGCCTTCTAATGATAAGTCAAATATTTTGAACTTAACATTAGATGACGAATTCCCTCGATAGTTAATAAAGGTTTGTTAGCACGTTATAACTAAGGAATTATTCGAATTAATTCCAGCCGCCAAATTTCACGAACGCACATCGCGACAAAACTCACGATACCCTACACACCATCTGGATGCTTGGAGTTTTCTTGCTCGTACAACCTCTTTGTGGAATCGTTTACCATCGGCGATTTTTTGATACGATTTAGGGACCTTCAGGAAAAGAGCTTACTCCTTTATAAAAGGCCGGCAACACACCTGCAATTCCCCTGTTGTAGCAGTTGTTCATGGGCGGCGGTAGTCACTTACCATTAGGTGAGTCGCGTGCTCGTTTGCCCCCTCTTCTATAATAAAAATGTTTTGATTCTTCTTCTTGTTTAATGTTCGATTTGTTTCCTTCCATCACAAGATATATTCCTATTATTTGTCGTGATATAAAGAAATATTTATACACAATGGAAGTCTACGAGGCAAATTCTCAGCGACAATTTAGACAAACACCTTTCCTTCAGTATGACAAAGGATGTTTAATTTATTTTTATTACGTATTACACTAATTTATACGTAGGCGGGTTAGCGGTTTATAACCATGGTTCAATTGTCAGTGTTGTGTTCCTGATCCTACCAATGTACAAGTATAAAACTACAATATAATATAAGAGAATACAATACAATGCTCTTTATTGTACACCAAGGAAAGATTAACACGACAAAATATACAAATAATGAGGGGAAAACAAAAGGCGATCTTATTGATACATAGCAATTTCTTCCAATGTACCCAAAATAATTAATTAAAAGTGGGACAAAGATTAACGGGCAAGGGTGTATTATAATAAAAAACGATAATAACTCCTGCACTAACAAGCAACGTTCTTTTCTTTCAAAATTGTTAACTTTAGTTAGTACAAGCTAGTACACAAAAATTTTGTACAACCGACTTCAATATAAGTTATTAAGGATAACTTAATACTACTGGCCAGACATTGATCATACTATATGGGACCACCTGCTTTCAAATAAAAAAAGAATCATCAAAATCGGTTCTCCTAGAAAGAAGTTATGAGGTAACACACTTAAAAAAAGAAAAAATGCAGTCGAATTGAGTACTTCCTCCTTTTTGAAGTTGGTTAAAAAGACAATATACTTGACAACAAACTACATAATATCTATCATACAAATCAAATCTAAATATGTATTTTTACGTGGTAGAGCCATGTTGCAGCTATACTAGTTGTATAGTTGTAGTACGAATGGGTCGGCTCGACTGGGGTAGGACCACGCTCTCACAGAATACCAGAGTAAAATACCAGCTTCATGCTGCTCTGTTTCGTATGGTGAGTGTAGAGAACCGGAGACCCTTTTTACTTTAAACGAGGCATTCCATCTTAGTCCTCAGGGGGTTACAACGCTTCTGCATTTTGATTCTTAATCGAGGATAAATGTAGATGTTTATGGGCCACAGCATCCACTTACCATCAGGTGGACTGTGTCATCGTTTTTCACCCTTATATATATATAATTCAAAATTAAATATTTATATATGTATTTCTAGCTCTCTGTCAAGAGTCATTCTAAAGAGGGTTTTAGTGCAGAGCCCAACCCGCCGTCACAATGCGCGTTGGCAGACTTTACATGTCCTTGAAAATATTTTGTAATTTCTCAGACGTGCTGCTTCCTTTGAGATGTTATCATTCACCGACGAGCACGTGGTAAATCATCACTTAAAATTGCTATTTAATATTTCAGTGGTGCGACGCGGATCGAACTCGAACGTCTCGCTTACTATGAAATATTAACTAACCGCTAATCCTGAACTAGCTTTAAATGTGATTCGAAGTAAATATTTATGACGCTATCCATGGTAATTAGTTTTTAGAGTTATCTTAAAATAACGTTCTCATAACTTTCAATGTTCATCATATTAGTGAATACACTGACTGTTTTCATATTCGTAATTCTTTGTGTTCTTTAACATTTCGTGAGTTTTAAATCGTTTTTCCAATTTCTGAGAGGGATTAAGAGCAAATAAGTGTCAACCGCGCTGCCCTAATGCGTGTTGACGAACGTCTTTGAATTTTTTTTTAATTTCTCGGAGAGCCGTAGTACATTGCAGGCCAAAAGTTTATGACCAACTTAATTAAAGTAGGAAAATTAAATAAAACTCAAATAAAATATTAAATGTTTAATTAAACTATTAAATCATCCAATAAAACACTTTTTGACAATCAATAAACTTGAAAAGCGTAAAGAAATATTAACAGTCCATGCTAAAAAAGGCTACAGTAAATCTCGGCATACGGGCAATCAATTTGTCGATAGTGCCTTGTGATTTATTGCTCCAACTTTCGCACAAAGCATTCCACATTTCTTCTCGCGAGGGTGGACCACAATTACGGACGTTCCTATCAAGCTCTTCCCACAAAAGTTCAATGGGTTTGAGATCTGGGCTCTGAGGAGGCCAAACCATGTTTTTTAACACCCCTTGTGCCTCTTTCTGTTCCTTTCTTGAAAGTAAATAAAAGAATGACTTCTTTAGATATTCAATATTAACAATAGAATTGCAGGTAGGTACACATTTTTTTTTATTCTTATGGGATTACGTTACAATTTATAGATAATTATTTTATTTAAATGTGGTCTTAAACTTTTGGCCGGCAGTGTAGCTCGAGGCTGAGTGTTCGACGTAAAACGCTAGCAACTCAGTATCGATCCTTACCGACGCGGATGAAATTGTTTATTGCAATTTTAAGTTATGATTTACCACTTGTTCAGCGGTGAAGAAAAAGATCGACGTCTGAGAAATTAAGATTTTTTTTATGTAATCCAGATATTATTACTTTAAACAAATAAGCCCGCTTAAACGTTCAAACAAAAATTATTTGTGTTTATCAGTTATCACTCATGTCATTGTATGAACATCATCAAACGACTTCAATAAAAATTATAAAGGATATCTCAAAAACTATTGGTCAGACCTTGATCAAATTTATATGAGACCACATGAGGAGCACAAGCTTTCAAATAAAAAAAAAGAATTATCAATATAATTCACCTAAAAAAAATTACGAGGTAACACAAAAAGCAAAAAAAAAGAACACACAGTCGACTTGAGTACCTCCTCTTTTTTGAAGTCGGTAGAAAAGGAAAGTTACTAAACTTTAAGCTTACTATAACCAATAATCTGTACAAATAAATAAAATTGAAGTGTCTGTTTGTAATGTCGAAATAACAGGTTTTTACTATTTGCATATGAAAGTATAATATACGGTGATTAAAATAAAAACACGATTTTTAAAATTTTTGTCTGTCTGTTTGTTCCGGCTAATTTTCAAAACGGCTGGACCGATTTTGACCGGACTTTCACTGGCAGATAGCTGATGTTATAAGAAGTAACTTAGGCTAAACTTAGTAAGTTAATTACTTTTATTTTAGAAAAACAATTAGGGTTCCGCGCAAAAAATTAAAACCCATAAAATCCAATCATAATAAATTACGCCCGTGCGAAGTCGCGGGGAACAGCTAGTATTTAATATATTTCATAATACCAAGCATCTGTTATAGGGTTATCATGTTAAACGATTCCCGATATAATTTAGCAAACGGTAAATTAAATCTTTAATAACAGGCCCAATATAGTTAGTATACTATCTAGAATAATAATTAATTACCTATTATCTAATAGATTTATATGATCGCGGAGTAACTAAGTACGCTGGCTGTGTTTACTAGCTAAATTCCTATACTACGTCGGTACAAAATGGAAACAACCCTCTTGGCCACTAAACAACCCCAAAACTCACTATGTCAGTACCTTCAAAAACACTCGCGTCAATCCATACATCGATTTTATAAACATACAGCGAATAGCATAAAAATTTACGTAAAAAATGTTTCCTATAAGGCCCGCCACATACATACAGAATTTCGTTTCGGGATTCAGTTTCGATATTCCGATTCGAGATTCCGAACGCAGCAAGTTCATATAAAATCTGTGATCCGTCACATACGTACGGTAGTTTTCTGTTCGAAATTTTGCGAGCAAACGGGATTCCGTATGTGTGTGGCCAACCATGTATCTGGCGGGCCTAAGACATTAAAGACTCACAAGATAAATGTACCATTTACTCCATTAAGCCGCCCTCTAGTAAAATATATTTTGTGTAATTTTTATCAACTTACTAGAACTAGGAAAATTCTAAAAGAACAATTAATTATCATTTGTGTGTAAATAAACGACTCTGATGACTCGACTGTTTTTGTACAAAATTGGCTTATTTTAAGAAAATTAATTTTATGAATGGCACCAGCAATGTATCCCGGTTGGTTTTGTGTAGATGAGGGGGGGGGGGGGGGGGGGGGAACTAGCGGCTCACGTGAACAACTGCAACATAAAGGGAATTTTTACCGCCTTACTAATTACTGTACCTGTGTAGTAGGTACTGTGTAATAGGTACCTATTTATTACGTCATCACAAAACAACAATTCTCTACTTCTTTAGGAATGGTGGAAACCGCATCAATTTCAATCAAGTCGTTTTAAAGTTATAAGATAAGCGAATAATGAGACAAAAGTCTCGTACCCGCGACTATATTTTATACTAGTGTTTTGTGGTTCATCATCATTATCATTACACCCCACAAAGACCTACCCCAAATAATGGGACAAAGAACGGCCCTGGCCCACCTACATCCATCAACTTCCTGTGTCTCTTACCAGGTGGTCACACTTCTCTTACCAGTTCCGATACGAAAACTGCCACTCGAGAACCTTTCTTCCCTATCGATAGTCAGTTCTTCGAGTACATGTTGCCGGCCCATTGCCACTTCAGCTTACTGATCCGTTGCGCTACATCGGTTACTCTGGTTCTACTGCAGGTATTTTTTTTTAATAGGATAGAGTAACAAACGAGCACACAGTGCACCTGATGGTAAGTGATTGCTGTGATCCATAGACGTCTACTTTTATCCTCAATGAAGAATCAAAATGCAGATGCGTCGTCACCCGTGAGGACTAAGATGGTATGCCTCTTTCCTTTCCGATCGGCTCGATTCATTGGCACTGTGAAGAGATGTTGCATCCCTTTGCATTTTCTTTCGCATTTACCACGTGGAGTGCTCTAAGGAATTGTTCGGATTAATCCCAGCCGCCAAATTTCACGAACGCACATCGCGGCAGAACTCCTGATACCATCCACACCATCTGGATGATTGGCGGTCCACCACTGTGCGATTTAGAAGATGTTTTCTTCCTCGCACGACTTCCTTGTGGAATCGATTACCATCAGCGATTTTTCCGGACCGATACGACTTAGGGACCTTCAAGAAAAGAGCCTACTCCTTTTTAAAAGGCCGGAAAAGCATCTGCAATTCCCCTGGTTCCCCCGGTGTTGCAGTTGTTCATGGGCGGCGGTAGTCACTTACCATCAGGTGAGCCGCATGCTCGTTTGCCCCCTCTCCTATAAAAAAAAAACACAGTCCACCAGATGGTAAGCGGTTGCTGTGACCCATAGACACTACATTTATCCTCAATAAAGAATCAAAATGCAGATGCCCCGTGAGGACTAAGATGAAATGCCTCTTTTCCAGTAAAATGGATCTCCGTTTCTCTACACTCACCATACGAAACACAGCAGTGTCAAACTGTCATTTTACGATGGTATTCTGTGAGAGCGTGGTCCTTCCCCGATCGAGCCGACCCATTCGTGCTACAACTATACTACTAATATAGCTGCAGCATGGCCCTACCACGCATATCCTCATTTCTTATTCTATTTTATAGTTAATCTTGAATAATTAAAGTTTTAAAGAGATATTACTCTACAGTACAAGTACAATATTGTACTTCAGTTACTCATACAAAAGCACAAATTAAAATCACAGAAGTAGCTCTGGCTTACAGTCAGTGGTTGTTGATTAAAAATCGATATCATGATATTTGCGCACATTGCCCTTTACGATATCGAAGTCAATCACCCATAAAATGAATAAATATAATATCGATTTTCTATATCTTTACATTTCATTGTGTCTGTAATCAGTAGATCTGATTACATTGGAAAAAGAACAACTATCAGTATCAATATTTACATAAATAGAAAACTACAACGATTAATATCAGTATCTTACGTGTTAGAGCCATGCTGTAGCTATATTGTGGTTGCAGCACAAATGGGTCGGCTCGACCGGGGAAGGACCACGCTCTCACAGAATACCAGCGTAAAATAGCAGCTTAACGCTGCAGCGTTAAGCTGAAGAACTAGAAGAACAGAACTAGAGAACTAGAAAAAGAACTAAAGAACCGGAGACCTTTTTTTACTGAAAAAGAGGCAGATGGAATGCCTCTTTTTCAGTAAAAAGAGTCTCCATCTTAGTCCTCACGGCTGACAACGCATCTGCATTTTGATTCGCAAACGACGATAGATGTAGATGTCTATGGGTCACAGTAACCACTTACCATCAGGTGAACTGTGTGCTCGTTTGTCACCCTTACTTATACTATAAAAAAAAGTAGCGAACATTTTCTTAACTTTAATCTTAGCCATGAAATTATTTATCTATACATCTAAATAAAATGATTTTTTCGTCTGTAATATCAAAATAATTTACTTCTATTAAGATCAAGCCCAATAACCATTTTAATTTTTTTTTCTTTGTCCGGGCTATCTTCGGAATGGCTGAACCGATTGTAATGAAACTTTATGCACAGAGAGAGAGCAATGCCAGGAAGAATCTAGGTTATATATTATCCAAAAATCTGGACGTTTAAAAACTAAAAAAAAAATCGGTTGTCTGTAAAGTCGGTTTACTGACGATAGTTGAACGTGACGTCATAACAAATATTTAATATCGAAAGAATCATTACCTTTATTGCCGCAATTATCGTTGCTATAAACAATTGACACCACATTCGCTCGCACAGTCGCTCGTTCCGCGCTCTCGCTTGCACTTTAACTGGAACGCCTAGGTAACGCCGCATGAGTCATGTTTTTTCGTTCGTGCAGCGAGCTTCATCGATTTATAAGACGTTGTCACGTCAAAAAGAAGATTTAAGATAAAATCTAAATAACACTTCATTAATAGATCTTACACATTCAGACGTAACACTAGTACAGTACACTAGGGTAATACCGCGTTCGCCGTCGAACACGAGGTTACAAATACACGCCGTTTTTAGTTTTTGGACCTCTTCCCACATTTCGATAGTGGTTCAAGCCGAGGTTCGTATCAACTTCTGATGGGCCCTTGTATCACATTGAGCTATTTCCCTAGGTCGAGGAGCCTCACTCCAAAAGCGGGGCCTCGTGACTGCAGTCGTTTCGCGCCGCGTCGCCGTAGGCAGAATTGTTGTACTCGATAGCTCGTAAGTCTTCGCTTACGAGCCTAAGTCTTCGCTTACGAGCCTAAGTCGATGAAGCTGTAAAGGCCGCAGGGCAAACAGCATACACTTTCAGGAAAAAGGCCTCCTCCATATATTAGTAGTTATTTTTTATTATTTTGAGTTGTTGTCCTGATAAGTTGCTGCTGTCCATCTCCCGTTTTAGTTTCCCTCTGTCGCCTCTTATGACACCCACGGGACGACTACCCCATGTAGAGGATATTCTTACACCACCACTACACTGCTAACCGTGGTGGGGTGGTATCGTTAGTTAAAATATAAACAAATGACTGCTATAATCTTATAAAAGTTATATTTCATTTACTAATTACCTAAATACATATATATTTGAAATGTAGGTTAATTACCTTTTAGAGTTTTTAGATGATACATTTGCATACGGTTTTAGGTCGTAAATTTTTAACAGTTCAAGTCCGCGTTATTTATTACATGAATGTAAGTATCTACTTATGTATATGAATGTAATGGACTTTTGTTACTCAGTTTTTACGCACTTCCAAACGTCTGAATCATCTGAAATTTCGCAGACGTATTAAGAACCGAAACATAAATATGACCTAGTATTCTCACAACTCGTGAGAAATGCGTTTTGTTCAAATTGTTTACTGTAATATTATTATTTTAATGTTACGTCCACCTACGTCATGATAGAACTTTAGGACACTAATTTAAGAGCTACGGATAGTATGCTAGTAAAAATAGGTATACTTTCAGTTTCTTTTTATTAGTAGAGTCGATACTTTTATTTTCTATAGGATAGGATGATAAATTAACGAGCACAACACGCTGTTTCTTCTGCATATCAATGTTATGTTGCTAACTGCTAATATTCATTGCTATGCGGATGACAGCACTGGTGATGCTCTATACACCGGCCGTGCCAATATTTCTCGGGAAAACGTCGCCGAGTACCGGAACAAACTTGTCTGAAGTCGAGTCTTTGCTGAACAAAGTCTCGGATTGGGGGCGACTAAATCTAGTCCAGTTTAAACCTCAGAAGACACAAGTTTACGCGTTTACCGCTAAAAAGAACCCCTTTGTCGTATCTCCTCAGTTTCAAGGCACTCCCCTTCTTGCCTCAGCCAGTATCGGAATCCTCGGAGTCGACATATCGAGTGACGTGCAGTTTCGTGGCCACTTGGAAGAGAAGGCCAAATTGGGCTCTAAAAAGCGTGGCGTGCTCAGCAGAGCGGGACAGTATTTCATGCCGGCCCACCGCCTGCAACTTTACAAGGCGCAGGTTCGGCCTCACATGGAATACTGTTCCCATCTCTGGGCAGGGGCTCCCCAGTGCCAGCTCCTTCCACTTGACCGCATCCAGCGCAGAGCGGATCGAATCGTCGACGATCGAGTCCTTTCCAATCGGCTCGATTCATTGGCACTGCGAAGAGATGTTGCATCCCTTTGCATTTTCTTTCGCATTTACCACGGGGCGTGCTCTGAGGAATTGTTCGGATTAATCCCAGCCGCCAAATTTCACGAACGCACATCGCGGCAGAACTCCCGATACCATCCACACCATCTGGATGATTGGCGGTCCACCACTGTGGGATTTAGAAGATCTTTTCTTCCTCGCACGACTTCCTTGTGGGATCGATGGTAATCGATTCTGCGATTTTTCCGGACCAATACGACTTAGGGACCTTCAAGAAAAGAGCCTACTCCTTTTTAAAAGGCCGGCAAAGCATCTGTAATTCCCCGGGTTCCCCCGGTATTGCAGTTGTTCATGGGCGGCGGTAGTCACTTACCATCAGGTGAGCCGCATGCTCGTTTGCCCCCTCTCCTATAAAAAAAAACACAGTCCACCAGAAGGTAAGCGGTTGCTGTGACCCATAGACACTACATTTATCCTCAATAAAGAATCAAAATGCAGATGCGTCGTCCCCCGTGAGGACTTAGATGAAATGCTTCTTTTCCAGTAAAAAAGGGTCTCCAGTTCTCTACACACACCATACGAAACACATCAGTGTCAAGCTGCCATTTTACGCTGGTATTCTGTGAGAGCGTGGTCCTTCCCCGGTCGAGCCGACCCATTCGTGCTACAACTATACTACTAATATAGCTGCAGCATGGCTCTACCACGTATAAAGATACTCTTATTTACCCAGATAGACTTAACTCAAAATCAACTTAGTAAAAAGATTAGGGTTGATGATTATTTACTACATTTATTTAAGTTGCAAGTGGTAAAAATTAAAATTTTGTTCAACCGATATCAATATATAAATAAAATGAGAATATCATCAATGTAGTCGAAGTCATTTAAATACGCAATATTAAGAATAACTTAAAAACTACTGGTCAGATCTTGATCAAATTTATATGGCACTACATGAGAAGCACCAGCTTTCATATAATAAAATAATCATCAAAATAGATCTAGAAAAAAAGTTCTGAAGTAATCGAATTGAGAACCTCCTCTTTTTTTGGAAGTCGGTTTTAAAGTAGGATTTATAAGAAAACATCAGTATGTAAATAGTTCAAACTTGTGAATAATAAAATGATGTAATTTCTCAGCGTAATTGCTTAAAAATTATGCTTAAACTTTTTTTAACAGTCACCAGTATAAAGTTGCAGTCACCATTCTATTTGAATTATACGCTTGGTAATTTATTTCGCAATAAACTTAGTTAAGTAGTGCATTCGTATGTTTTATGATATTTAAACTTTAAAAAAAAATCATTACATCAGTTATGAAACTCATAAAAGTACATCAGACAAAGTTTCACTTATTTTTTAAATAGTTTTGCATCTGATTTAAAAACAGCAATATAAAGGAGACTACTACGAGGAAATGTGAAAATGTCATTATAAAGGACCGAATGAAAGTCACAATCACTTATATAAAAGTTTTGTTTCGGACAGATTTTGTTTCGATCTATATTGGTTTGATTCCCGTCGGCACAAATGAATTGTAATTATAGTTTTATGTGCTAACTTATAATTGCATGTCTGAATAATAAAAAATAAAAAATTAAGTCTGTGAACGGAGCATCATCAGTATGGTGACTTATACTGCAAAAGAAATAAGATGTTACCTGTGCCCAGCAATGGGGCGTATTTAGACTGTAAATTTACTTTTTTGTACGGTATATTTTATAACCGAAAAAGTAATCGGGTATTCGCTACAAACTAGTGTCAAAATTTGGGATAGGCACCTACTTCTGTATGAGCGAGGTGGACCTCCGCATTAGCTTGAACATCGTCTAGGAGAATAAAAACTCTAAAATCAAACTTAAACTATAGTATGTGCCATATCGATTGAGAAAAACGGACAATGACCTCAGATATGAGCCGAGTGTCAAAAGGCGTAACTTACAAAATCTCAATTTAGATGTGATAACAATATTTAAATATTGATATTATTCCCACTTCTAGGTCAGCACATATGTTTTGTTTTTTTGTTTCTTAAATAATATTGTCTGTGGTTCCTATAAACATAGTAAAATCTTACGGTACATCGCGAAAAATGTGTTATATTTTATATTTCAATTTATGGTAAGTAACGCAGCAATTCATTTAATAACAGTTTCATATTAAAAAAATATTTGAAGCAATATAATCACCATATTGAGCTTTTGCAAATTCATCCCTTTAAAATAAACAAAACGCGCGTTACGTCAGTTCGTTCTAAAAGAAACGTGACAATGGCAGCCAGAGATGCGTCACCTTTTTTGGGCCGGTCCGCCATTTTGTTTTCATTCGTGTTCGGATAGCGCTTGCGTGTGTACGTCTCGGGTAATTCATAGCATTCATTGCATTGTTTTAGTTGAGTTTTTACTGTTAAATTTGTTATATCGTTAAGTTTTTGTTTTTTGAATCTGTTATATTAGTTTTACTGTGACGGTCGTTACTAAATCGACATGAGTTCAGGAGAATTTGGTGAAGGACCCGGTCCTTCAACATCAAGTGGAAAGAGACGTCGCCGACCCATAATAAACGTAGCAGGTACGTACAAATAGGTACAAATGCGACGACGTAGCCTTTCTATTTCTTAAAGCGCTCTTTTTATGTGACCATGTGGTATTTATTTTCTAAAACAATATGTATTTATGTGATGTAGTACTATGGTAGTATATTTTTGTCATTTATTTACAGGCCCATCTTCTGGAGCACCTTTAACGTCACCAGTAAAAAAGAGAAAACCTACCACTTTGGCGGTCGGGAAACAAGAGATTATCATTAATGTATACAAATATGTCAAAAACACCTGGCCCGAAGACGTGTATCCTTCAAACGTTAATATGGTAGAAAAGGTTTCGGAGATCTCAGGAGTCAGCAAGAGCACTATATATCGCGTATTAAGCGTGTATAGAGATTCCCATAAAATACCAGAAAAGGGAATAATTAATAAAAGAAAAAAGTCTGTAATTGACAAGTTGGACGATTTTGATAAATCGGCTATAAGAGCGAAAGTGCATCAGTTCTTTCTTGCAGGAGAATTACCGACTTTAGACAAAATTTTGCTCAGTATAAATCAAGATGACCAGTTGCCAAACTTGAGCAAAACTTCCCTGCGACGTGTGTTGCGCCATTTAAAATTCAAATATATAAAGAGAAACAGAAAAAGTGGTCTAATAGATCGCCCAGAGATAGTTCTGTGGCGTACCAGATATTTGAGAGAAATACAAATATTAAGAAACGAGGGACGTAACATTTTTTACCTTGACGAAACATGGATTAACGCAGGTCATACTATGGGAAAGGTATGGGAAGACACCACAATTGAATCTTCTCGTCAATCACGGTTAGAAGGCTACTCTACTGGCGCGAAAGCCCCTTCGGGTAAAGGAAAGCGATTAATAGTTGTACACGTTGGCAATGAAAATGGCTTTTTGGAGGGATGTGATTGGGTATTTGAATCATCATCTACTGGTGACTACCATGAGAGTATGGACGCTCTCCATTTCGAGGACTGGTTTAGAAAAGTAATAGAAAAACTGCAAAGCGGCGATGTCATAGTTATGGATAACGCTAGTTACCACTCCAGACGTTTAGAAAAAACCCCAACAATGTCTTGGCGGAAACAAAATATGCAGGAATGGCTAGAATCTAAACAGATCGCATACGTGCCCTCGGACACAAAGACCCACTTAATGGAAAAAATAAAGGCAGTTAAAGATAACTATCGAAGTTACGTCACCGACGAGATGGCAAAAGAAAAAAGCATCACAGTGGTAAGGTTACCTCCTTATCACTGTGAGCTTAACCCCATTGAACTTGTGTGGGCAGATGTGAAAGGGTACGTTGCACGAAAAAATACAACTTTCAAGTTAAAAGATGTTAAAAATTTACTTAAAGATGGTTTAACTCAAATCACGCCAGATAAATGGAAAAACTGTGTTCAGCATGTCCTTAAGGTTGAACAAAAAATGCGTGGCATGGATGATAGAATTGACCAAACTGCAGATCGCTTTATAATTAATGTTACAGATAGTTCATCAAGTGAAGATACGAGTGATGATTGCACCGAATAAAAATAAAGTTCTTATATAATATTAAAAATAAAGTTTTATCTTTTGCATAAGTACGTACTTATTCGGTGTCGTTATCACTCGAATCTTTATATGTGTTATAAATTAATGTTTTTTGTTGTTAAATGAATAAAGTACTTTATAACAATAGATGATTTTTCTTCTACAGCGATCTTTCACATAACTTTTTAATAATAGTTAATAAATATATATTATATCAATCATTATAAAAAAATCATTATAAATAAAGAAAGTACTACATATAAAATGTGCCTATATATTGAAGGTTTGTAACCCCTGGTTAAACGACCGAAAGGTCATTGTCCGTTTTTCTCAATCGATTTGGCACATACTATAACACAAGTGGTCTCCGCTAGACGTAAGTAGAGTTTAACTCGACTAAGCGGAAGTCCTGCAGTAAATTGACACGCCCTCCTAACAAATTCAAGTTCCTGGGGGCCCGGGCAGTGAGATCGAAAGGATGATGTCCTGAGTAATTCGACGTCTCTTGAACTGTATCTATGGCATTTCATAATCTATAATATACTCCCACTGCATATAAATAAAATTAAAGTGTCTCTCTGTAATATCGAAATAATTGCCTTTTATTGAACGAGTGTGTTACTTGCATGCCATTTAAGACACCATTTCTAAACTTCTTGTGCGTTTCTGTCTGCCTGTCTGTCCGAGCTCATCTTCGGAATGGCTGAACCGATTATAATGAAATTTGCGAACAGATAGGGATCAATACCAGAAGTGATCTAACCTCTATTTCATATAAAAACTTGTAATGATTTCTTATATTTACGTGAACACTACCCATTTAAATAAAACTAGTTGTTTAACGGATTTTATCGCGTATATTACTTATTTTATATTCCCGATCTTAAAAACTAGTTTTTATTAAAAACATGTAATTTTTTTTATTAAAAATCGAATAATTGTCTTTACGGTCTATAATTAATATCCTTGATGATTACCTAAAATCTAAATATTTATAGATCGCACCCAGTCAAAGGTGAAATAAGTCGTTAGTATGTAACATAAACCTTTATTTTAAAACTACTCGATATAATATAGGTAGTTCTTATTAATTCGTCAAACTTATGAACTGTCTGAACAAAAACAACCAGTTCTCTCTCACGGCGGTCGCGTTTCATCGAATGTACGAGTAACATTTCCTAAACCAACATCGTTTTGTCACGTACTCAATGGTCAGTAAATTGTGATGTAGCCTTCACGTTCGAGAAAATATTTGAAGGCATGTGTAATGTGAACTAAACCGCAAATAACTATTTGTATACTAGGTTGTCAACTTAAACACAGCTCAAATTTTATTACACGGTTTAAAAAAAATATTAACAAGAAAACCGCGCGAGTGATTATGCATTGGCTGCGCTAAAGTAATTTTTATAATTCCACTCCAAATAACACGTTTCATTTATTAGCATATTTACATTTCTTTTATAATTCAAGCACCTACATTATTTCTTATGTAATACGTAATTTACGTTTATACTAGTATGCATACAAGATAGGGCTGAGCAAAAAATATACGTTTAATAAATTAATATTTATTTTTATTTAAATTGTTGTTAACTTTACCCAAACATAATTTAAGAATGGCGGCTGTCATTACCGTGTCATGATAATTTACGGTTAGAGAGTGTAACTATTCTATTTCATCCAATGTTTGCGATATTCATAATCAACTCATTCATTTATTCATAGCCATTCACAAGTCCACTACAAAATATAGACCTCCCCCAAGAAATGCCACAAAGCACCGTCCTGATCCACCTGTGTCCATCGACTTCCTGCATCTCTTACCAGGTCGTCATTCCATTTTGGGGGGGGGGGGGGGCGCTCTACGCTTGACTTACTACTCGAGAATTTTTTTTCCCCATCGGTTGTCAGTTGCTATTTCAGCTTACTTATCCGTTGGGCTATGTCCGTTCCTATGGTTCTATTGTCCATATCATTCTAAACCTGTTACTCAGAGAAAGTCTTGAACACAGCCAGCTCCATACCGGAATGAGGGACCACGTCCATATGTTATCACTAGCAACACTCACTCGTACAATCTTGTTATCAAGTTTTGAGGTATAAGTGACGAGATGTGTCTTATCTCCTGAACGCTGCCCAGATTACATGTATCCGTCGATTGAGCTCTCGGTCGAAGTTGGAATTACCTAGTTGTAAAATGCCACAAAGCATGGTCCCGAGTCACCTGCATCCATCGACCTCCTGCATCTCTTACCAGGTCGTCACTCCATCTAGTGGGGGATCGCCCTACACTTCGCCTACGGGTACGAGGTTGCCACTCGAGAACCTTTTTTCCCATCGGTTGTCGGTTATTCGAGCTATATGGCCGGACCATTGCCACTTCAACTTACTAATCCGTTAGTAACACACTCGTAGACAACTTCGAGCGTACCAACAACTAGGCACTTCGTTTCACTTTTATGTCGGTAGTTAACTTGGCACTGCTGAATGAATTGTAGCACCGCCCAAATTTCTACGGAATCAAAGGCTTTCTCATAGCCCACATACGCATGACAAAGTGGCAGATTGTACTCTGGCCTGCTGTACAATTTCTAAAGCAACTAGAAAAATCCAAAAAATTTTAAAGCCTGCATCAAGTGATTTAAATTGTTAGACATAAGCGATTAAGGCGTCTAATTTGAGGCTTACATTTAAACCTTCCGGCTTAAGAATCTTTTATGCAACAATAAAATCGTAGGTAACGCTTCTCGGTAAGATACTCGGTCAGCAATTACAAGTACAAACTGAAAGCTTAACCTCAAAATTGATTTCGTCAAATCTATACTGGGATGTGATATAGGGACCTGCGGTAGCGAAGCTTCCATAGAAACCGAGAAGTCCAGCTTGCCCTATCAATAATATCAACTAATAAAATAACTCGTAAACTGTTACAAAGCGCTCCTCTGTTCTACACAGTTCGTGACCTCGTAGCCTTATTATGTAACGTCAACACATGGCAGATTGCTTTCAATTCGAAATACACAGATGCATGTTCTCTCTGTCTCAAAGCGAACACGCAGTTGAGCGATTAGTCGTCTCTCTCGCATGCGTGAGCTTTTTACCGGGCTTTCGAGAAGACGATCGCTCCCTTTCCAATGTTTGCGATATTCATAATTGTGGCAAAATGTTCTATAATGAAATATAACTACCATTGTTTATATAGCAATCAGTATAGAGATCAGAAGCCAGGCTTTCAGTGTGAAGTTGTCGAGCGTGGGGGCGAGCTGGCGATACATTTGCAAAGTTCACTTCACAACTTCACGTTCCAATGTTTACTCTGTGTGATTACTTGAGCGAATGAAACTCACAATATTGAGTTGGAAATTTATACTTTTTTATAGATTTTTAATGAAATGAAAATGGAGGATAATAGTGTTCCTTGTGATGAATTGACGTTTGTTAAAGTGCTAATCGGCGAGGATAAGGTAAAATCGAAAAAGAGAAAAGGTAAATTTTTATTAAACTGCTAAAAACAACAAAACCATATCTTGGGCTTGCCCTAGTTTGGAGCCCTAGCTTCGCCACTGGTGCCCTGCTATAGGCTATGCATTGACACAATTCCTGTTGTCATAACCTGATATTGTGTATTTGGGTCAGCGTCTGTCGTGAGTAATTTGCGTAGTCAAAACCACACGCACCGTGAAACCTGTGAAAGTGGGAAGTATTTTTTGCATCTATACTAAAATTGATAAAATTTATTTTTATAGTTTTATCATACATTTTGGTTTTCGGCGGTGACTATAGAATGTAATATTTTTGTAGGCCATAATATATATAATATATATTTGCAAAACATGGCAACCCTGATTTGGATAGTTAACTAGCACAAACATTAGGTTACCTCCATTTAACGTTACCTCACTGACAATCAACACTTAGCATACTCTTTTTCATTGGAAAGTGCCTACGCATTTTGATTACATAGGATAGCTCTTTTCTCCTCCTCAGGCAAGCCGTGCCGGAACACTGGCACGCCTTCTTACACGGCCTTATATTCACTTGTGCAAAAGGAACGCCTCGTGCACGTTATGCGGAGGCCGTTGAGTCAGAAATGCACAACAACCTTCCTTCTGAAATCACGGTTCCACCACCACTGAATCAGCGGTATGGCCTCGCCGGCGTCGCGGAAGATAGGGCGATTGGCGCCTCGCCATACTTGAATCCACCGGACCCCAGCCCACTCGAATTGGGGCGCCCATCTCCGGCCTGCCTTTCGGATTCCTCTTAGTTCACAGTGATAGTAACTTTTTTTGACAGTCGTCAGTACAAAATTGCAGTCATCTTTCTATTTGGATTATACGCTTGGTAATTTATTTCACAATAAACTTAGTTAAGTAGTGCATTCGTATGTTTTATGATATTTAAACTTTAAAAAACATCCTTAGCTCAGTTACGAGACTCATAAAAGTACATCAGACCCAGTTTCACTTATTTTTTAAAGTAGTTTGCATCTGATTTAGAAACAGTAATATAAAGGGGACTACTACGGGGCACTCGTCCACCTCACTGACCAAGCTCATTGCAATGCATGTTAAGTTTTCATAAATCTTTATATATAAAAAGTACATGTCACGTTGTTTGTCCGAGATGGACTCCTAAATTACTGAACTGATTTCAATGAAATTTTTGGTCAATGTGCAGTTTGGTCCAACTTAAAAGATAGGATAGCTTACATCTCAATTTATAGTCGCAATACAATAATATTTTATTGAAAATTATTTGTCTATTATTTGACAGTCACAATTATCTGTTAGCTCCAAACGATTCTGTCAAATGACGATATCTGTTGACTGGATTGAGTAAATATTTAATAGATGGAGCTATGTTAAAAATACAAACGTTTAATATAAGCTACAATTTAGTAGTATAACCACCACGTGTTGCTGTAAGTATTCAACAGATAGAACCGATTTCAAAAAAAATTGCAGACTGTGTGCAGTTTGGTCCAACTTGAGAGATATATGATATACGATAACTGACTTTCAATTTTTTATTGCTAATTTCAGGAGTTTTTTTGGGAAAGCAAATGGTTATTCGGAAAGGGCAGAACAACGTCTGCCTGGCCAGCTAGTGTTATTATATGTTCTCTCCCAGGCAAGCAGGCAAACCGTAGTAAATAATATTAAACGTGTATTATAAGATCGTTGAAAGTTGTTCTACCTACCTAATAAGAGGGTAATAAAATGCTATTATTGTTTAGGGAGTATTATACAAACTCAATTAAGATGTACAAATAGCTTTCCGTTTGTCGTGTCGGTAAGACAGTATACGACAATCAAATCATTAACAGAAGTTTTGGTTTCAGACGGGGCGACTTGACTTCAACGCGAGCCGTGTAACGGGCCACAAAGGCCCGGTGCTTGACATCAAGTGGAATCCGTTCAACGACAACATCATCGCTTCGTGCTCCGACGATTGCACGGTAATTTTGAAGCATTCTGTTAAAGACCTGCGGAAATTGACAATCGTTACGAGATGTTCCGTTCGATTATGTTTAACATACGCTAGGTTATAAATCCGGCATTTACAAGCTTAAGCGAAATAATAAACCCAGAACTAAGAATTTACTACGATTTTTGCATTGCGTATATGTAGAAAGGGTAATTGAGTATAGTACAGAGACTAATTTTGTAGTTAGGAATAATAATTAATTCGTTTACACGAATTAATTATCCAACGAGTCAAGGATAAACTAGTAACGGAATACGACAAGCGCACCGTTCCACGTCAGAGCCAAGACTGTCCTAACGGCGGCCGCGCCGTCCGTTTTATACAAGCAAAACGATCGCCACTGCAGGTGCAATGGTGCAGGTGTGCAAAACACGTGTTATTTACAAGAATTATGTCTAAATGCACCGACGGCTACCACGCCGCACGTGCAATGGTGCTGGTCCCGTCATATACTTTTTTCCAAATTTGTGACATAATAAAAACAATATTTTGTAATTTGTAGTTGTATTATGAACTATTTAATGCTATAAATTTACGATGTGTATCGTTCTGATCGCTGCAGGTTTAAAAAAAAATAATTGTGTGGTGTCGAGATTAGTAAGTAGAACTAATCATACGGAGAATTTCTTATACTCGGGAGTGAAAACCAATAATATGCGTTGTCTCCACTGCTTTATCTATGCAACTATGAGTACATCCATCTTGGCTGGCCGAATGAGGAAGTTCAAGGTCGTTTAGCGAGCTATGGGCGAGCTATGCTCGGAGTTTCTTCGCGTGATAGACTTCAAAATGAGGATATCCGCAGTGGAACCAGAATAACCTACATAATCTAACATATCAATAAAGTGGCAATGGGCTGCCCTAATAGCTTGAAGAACTGACAACCGATGGCTAAGAAAGTTTTCCGAGTGGTACAATGCTTCTACGATAATACCGTTCGCTCTGTATCACCGTATATTTACGGGGAAAAAACGTTATCGCTTTTTGTATGGAAATTTACAGCTTCACAGTCCTCTTAAGTGTAATTGGTGCTACAGTTCTAAAAGAGCCAACTCGTTAAGATAGTCTTTAATTGGCTCTTTTTATATCTTGTAGGTACCTTTGTTTAATATACTAAAGTACGTAGTCGTTTTATAAATAAACTGCTTTCACTTGTTGTTTGTATAATACCGAACAATAGTCGTCGATACGTAATGTCTATTGTCTTCACGCAACTTTTAATTAGGCTCCCCTCTGCTAGTATCGCTTTATGTAGTTAATTGCCACCGTACTAATAAATATTAAAAGTGTTATAGCTTATAGGCTTTCACACGTCTTTGAAATATTTTTATTTCTCGAACCATGTAGGTTGTTTTTCTGTACCGATGAACAGATGTGTATTACCTAATCACACTTAAAATTGCGATCAATTTCAGTGGGTCGGTGAAGACAAAACTCTTATAGCTTTATGGTATTTTAGAATAGAATAGAATAGAAAATGTATTTATGTAACAAAAAAACATTACATAATTAAACAATACACTGGTTTTTGCACTAAGCTCTAGGCTTGTATCGCAGGAATCAAGAACATTGACTGACACCATTACACCGATAAATACAAAGGACTCCGATTGAATTAAAATAAGGCAAACAATTTTTTTTTGTATAAATTAATGCATGAAAGAAAGAAAGAAATAGCTAATTTACTCTAGGAGTGCTTGCGTGCGTGCGTGCGTGTGTGTGTGTGGGGTTGCGTGCTTGCGCGCGCGTGTGTGAATGAGTGTAAGTCTACGCGTGTGCATGTATGGGATCAACTATGAAAGGAAAGTAAGTTTTCCGTTTCCTGATAAGAAGCATGTAGCAACTAGGTTGTTATTTTGTGTTCGACTTTGCTTGTGGACAATGACCTCAAATTTGGGAATTGAATTGGAACTCCCATCTTATTATTCAAGGATCATTAATGCATCTACATTTTAATTCTAATATCGAGAATAAATTAGTTATAAAATTAGCATCCACTTACTATCAGATGTACTGTGTAGTTCTTGCTCGTTTGTCACCTTTATTTGTATAAAAAATGTAGGTTAGATGGTATCTGTTTAAAGGGTTAGTTTATGGTTTAATTTAATTATAGCTTCAGTAAAGTAACGACCTACATACGCCACTTAGCTAGGAACACAGGCCTTTCCACGTTAATTAGGAGGTGGTCGTGTTATTACCATACATACTAGTAGACTTTGTATCATCATCACCATCAATGCAGCCTTTCACAAGTCCATTGCTAAACATAGGCCTTTCCCAAGGAACATCGAAATCTTGCATCTCTTACCACTCACTCCATCTAGTAGGGGGCCGCTCTACAAAAAAGACCCTTTTTTGTATCTCCTCAGTTTCAGTGCACTCCCCTTGTTGCCACAGCCAGTGTCGGAATCCTCAGCGTCGACGTATCGAATGACGTGCAGTTTCGTGGTCACTTGGAAGAGAAGGTCAAATTAGCCTCTAAAAAGCTTGGCGTGCTCAGCAGAGCGGGTATTTCATACCGGCATAGCACTTGCAACTTTACAAGGCGCAGGTTCGGCTCACATGGAATACTGTTCCCGTCTCTGGGCCGGGGCTCCCCAGTGCCAACCCCTTCCACTTGACCGCATCCAAGCAAAGCGGCTCAAATAGTCGACGACCGAGTTCTCTCCAATCGGTTCGATTCACTTGCGTTGCGAAGAGATGTTGCGTCCCTTTGAATTTTCTATCGCATTTACCACAGGGAGTGCTCTGTGGAATTGTTCGGATTAATTCCAGATGCCAAATTTTATCAACGCACATCGCGTCAAAACTTGCGTAATCATCCACTGGGTACTTGGTAGTCCACTACTGTGCGATATACTAGGAGTTATATTCCTCGCACCACTACGATTTTTCTGGACCGATACAACTTAGGTACCTTCAAGAAACGAGCTTACTCCTTTTTAATAGTCCGGCAACGCATCTGCACTCCTATAACAATGGTAGAGCCACGATGCAGCTTCTGCTATAGCATGGATGGGCTGGCTCGAACAGTGACAGTACCGCGACCTCACAGAATACCAAAGTAAAGTAGAAGCTTTGCTTCTGCGTTTCGCTTGGTTAGTGCAGGTGGCCGGAGGCCCAAACCCCCATAACTACTAAACTAACGAAACGAAAGAACTACCTCAGGAGGGTACCAGCACCCCTGGTAATGGAGAATCCCTCGCTGAGCATCCACGGTCAAGCTCCCCTCTTCTTCCAGAGCGTGGGTGCTCAGGCTGCCCCGCGTATTCTATGGGGGGGGGGGGGGGGAGGCAAAATCCCGCTCTATACTAACACTGCACGGCGCAAACAGAGCGATAAAACCATGGTGACCCCTGCAAGGCTATCCGTGGACTTCTCCAACATCAGGGGACTTCACTCGAACCTTAACGCCGTCCACTACTATCTAGAGACGGCGAAACCGGCTTTACCCTTTTAGACCGAAACGCAGGTGTCCTCTCCGGCTGATACTTCGTACCTGTCGTACCCGGGGTACAAATTAGAACACTTCTTTGTGCTCCGGGCTGGAGTTTGCGTATACGTCAGAGAGGATATCCGTTCTCGACGCCTCGGCAGTCTTAAAGATACGGACCTGGCTGCTCGTAGACAGCGACGACCATCCCCGCGTCTACGAGTGCCTGTATAGGTCCCATAGCGGTAACACGTCCAAATGGCTACAGATTTCTTGCTACAACAGATCCCATCCGTAGAGACCATGATACTTGGCGATTTTAACGCCCACCATGCCGAATAGCTCGGTCCACGTTTAACCGATCATACGGGGAGATCTGTTTATGACTTTGCCTTGGCATATGGTCTGATACAACTGGTTACTTCGCCTACACGGATTCCAGATGCGGAGAATTATATACATTCCCTATTGCTTGTCCCATCTCTTCTAAAAAAAAATATGGCCATGAAATATTTCTTTTATTAATCACACACACGCTTCTTCCTGTGCCGTTACCATTTTAGAGAAAACATCACCGCATTTTTTACGTGGTAGAGCCATGCTGCAGCTATATTATGTTTGTAGTACGAATGAGTCGACTAGACCGGAGTAATACCACACTCTCACAAAATACCAGCGTAAAATAGCAGCTTAATGCTGCTGTGTTTCGGTATAGTGAGTGTTGAGAACCGCAGACCCTTTTTACTGGAAACGAGGCAATCCATCTTAGTCCTCAGGTTTGACAACGCATCTGCGTTTTGATTCTTAATCGCGGATAAATGTAGAGATGTCTATGGACCACAGCATTCACTTACAATCACGTGAACTGTGTGTTCGTTTGTCATTCTAATTCTATTAAGAAAATGAACCCATGGTTGGAATGGTCTGATTCACAATTACGACGTATATTAAAACTGTTGATTATAATTGCAGGTGAAGTTATGGCACATTCCGGACGGTGGCCTGTCCATGCATTTGACGGACTGGTTGGTGGAGTTGCACGGCCACAAGCGACGCGTCGCCTATATCGAGTGGCATCCAACGGCTGAAAACATACTGCTTAGCGCCGGTTTTGATTATTTAGTGAGTTTTCATAATTATGTTAAGTTTATTAAAATAGTCATACAGTGACTGTTTCAAATAGAAGCTTTATTACCGTGTACTGGCGGTGTAAGAATATCCACTATCTCATAGTATCCCGTGGATGTCGTAGGAGGCGACAGAGGGAAACAAATCAGGAGATGGCCAGCAGCGTCTTCCTCATAACGACTAAAATTAAAAAAAAACTGCGGTTGCCGACCCACTTGCCAAGGGTGGAATGAAAATCCCAGTGAGAAACCACAGCGTTTGTTAGTTTACGGATTAATTGATTTTCAAATGTACAGTGTATTTTTAATCGATTTCACGCACGTACAAACTAAAAGTGGCTTTTGTCTACTCCAATACGCCACTTGTTATCAGCTTGAAGCATGCGCAGGTCAACTTCTACGAGGGCGGGTCAATAAGGTCGCAGAATGGAGGGGTTAGAGAGGGGAGGAGGGGATTTTGTTTCAACTGTCCCTACTTGGAGGCTCAAATGAACTATAAATACCAATTTTCAGCCAGATTGGTTCATTAACCTTTGAGATAAACAACTCAATCGGTAAATGAACACTTACTATGAAGAAAGTTGAGTTTCGTGCCGTGATTAAGTTCCCCAATAAGCAAAGAAAAACCGCCACAGAAATATTATTATGAAAGAGATGTCATCTGTTTACGGTGACTCTTGCCCTGGAAAAGCGATGATCTATAAGTGGCATAGCCTTTTTCAAACAAGGCAGAGTCTCAATTGAAGATCTCAGCGTTCTGACCGGCCGATTGAAGCAACTTCCTCGGACATTGTCGAAAAACTTTTAAAACTTGTTCTTGAAGATGGTCGTCTGAAGAAAAAACAGAACGCACAAATGACTGGAGCTGCTCATACCGCTTCAGAAACAGCAGCGTGTCAAGTAGTGTTCACACGAGTTTTTTGTACCTTTGTAGTGAGAACAGGAACGAAATTATGAACCGAATAGTGACTGGTGATGAAACTTGGGTTCATCACTATGAACCTGAGTCAAAGCAAAAGTCCATGCAGTGGCATAAAAAGGCGCAACACCGCCTAAGCAGTTCAACGCGTCACTATTGGCTGGAAAAATAATGGCTTTACAAACTAAAGCATGTAAGTGTGCATACGTGTCTAACAATGACCTGAAGAACAAAATGATGTTTCAAACCCTACGTTTGTCGATGTTAACGGATAACAGCGATAATGCTCGGGATCACGCAAGATTAAACGTTTCTTGGTAAAGCAATTGCATCGCGTGTCGCGTTTACTTGCATTAATTGATTATTCCGCGCATTACCGAAGCTATGCCGCTGTCGGTCATTTTGCATTTGTTACTAACACGGCATGTATTATAATCAGGTTAATATTTATATACTCTAGTGTTCTTGATTGTGAATAACAAGGGGTAGCTGATCCTAAAATAACTATTACTTTATTCTAAATCATGGAAATAGACATAAATATAAAATAGAAAATACTCGTCCAGGCGTTAGACATATGCTCAAGTGACACATTATAAAACTGTCTCGATAATATATCACGCTACTATTGTGTTATTATAACGATTAATATCTGGGTCAACTGTTCATCTTCCGTAACAATATATTTGTATAATCCAATCACAAAAAATACATGGAACGCTGTACACATGAAAACGAGGGTAGCTTTGTTTTATTTGCTCACAACTTATTAAACTGTATGTTCTACATACAGTTTAATAAGTTGGTACCTCTATAGAAACAAAGAACTGAATTTTTATTACGTTGTAGAGCCATTCTGCAGCTATATTAGTAGTATAGATGTAGCACGAATGTGTCGGCTCGACCGGGGAAGGACCACGCTCTCACAGAATACCAGCGTAAAATAGCAGCTTGACACTGCTGTGTTTCGTATGGTGAGTGTAGAGAACCAGAGACCCATTTTACTGGAAAAGAGGCATTCCATCTTAGTCCTCACGCGTGACGACGCATCTGCATTTTGATTCTTTATTGAAAATAAATGTAGATGTCTATGGGTCACAGCAACCACTTACCATCAGGTGGACTGTGTTCGTTTCTCACCCTATCCTATAAAAAAAATTATAATATAGGTTTGATTGTATATCGATAAAACAATGATTTTCTGTAAATATACTCTAATCAAACATTTTTCGATCAAAGCTTTGACCTAACTCCGCAAACAAAACATTTTATTAGTCTATAATAATTTATTTTTGCCCAGCGGTGGGGCCGTGTGGGTTACAATAATAAAAAAAATAGTTCGTCACAAGATTCGAGCTCACGCACTCCGATGTGCTAGGCCTACGAAGAATACAAATTTTCATGTCTTGTAAATTTCATCGAAATCGTTTATAAATATTGTTCGTATACCTTGCGCGTTTCCTATTGGATTTAATTTTAATTTTGAATAGAATTTCTATTACAGAAAAATTCGTTAATCATTCATTACGTCCTAGCGAAGCCTGAACTGTTGTAGAGTAGCAGCAGTGAAAGACCACATCTCATTTCCATATATCATCACTAGCAAGTGGCAACATGCATTGGTTGTACACTCTTGTTTTAGACTTTGAGAAAATCGTGTCGAATAACGTCATCTCGTCTCACATCTCTCTGCAGTTGGATAGGGTTCGTACTTTGGTTTTGTACTCGAATAGCCATCGTAGCCTTACTGTGTAAACCCTAGATGGCGTTGATATACCGACAATCAATTTGGCACTACTGAAGGAGCTGTAGCACCACCCAAATCTGCAGAATCAAAGGTTTTTTTCCTCATAGTACGAAAATGCAATGAATGCAAGAAAAGTAGCAGATTGTCCTCTTCTGTTTTCTGTATAATATGGCAATGGGTGTGTAATGTCTATATGTGGTTTATAGTACTAAACCCTTTTCGGAAACCGGCTTGTTAGGGAAACTGGAAGTCGTCAATTCTGTGTGGGACGATTCCTAACGATTCTCGAAAATATCATATTGTTACAAGCTTGGGGTTCGAGACAATTCAAAACTGCTGATTAAATTACCAAAATTGACACTTTAATCACACAACACTAATTACAATCTAAAACCACACTAATAATAAAACACAATCACTTTAGTTCGCAGTTATATCGCTTCGAAGTATTCTCTTGTATCGCCAGTTCAATACTGACTCGGTCGTGGTCTATACCAGCCTTATATAGAGCCTCAGATAGTTTCCAGAACATTCTACTGTAGCGACATCTAGAATGTTCGAGTACACAATCGGTCCCGAAATTTCTGGAAGGATGTTGACTCTCCTAGTTCTGCTACTCTACACTAGAGGGCGCTAGAGTAACTAGTGTTGCCATGTACAAAGCATTAATAGTGGCTCGTAACGATATAGACTCGACTCAGAAGGGATATCGGTCTGTAGTTCTTCAATTAGGGCGTTCTCATCTCTCTAGGAGAACAAGACCATCATACTTCTGCTCCACGTCTCCGCAGTAGCGACACGAACTGCTTTCGTATTAGTCATTTAAAAAAACTGCAATTATATTATAATGTACATAAATAATAATTATACTAAAGTACTATTAAAGCACGGAAAACTATCAAAGCAAACAAAAAAAAATGAAAAATAGTAAGAATATATCTTGATCTAATCAATATGTATGTGGTACCAAACAAATCTCAGACTCAGCTAATGCATGAAGCCTGACTTCACCGATGAGTCGTTGTGTGGATCTTCTAGTTGCTAATTATTTTTATGCTAAAAGAGCTAACAGATATTAATGTATTATTGTTTTTATTCAATTTTCAATGTAATATTTGCGTAAATACTTATAACAAATTATGATTAAGAATATAAAAAACTTATTTTAATGTTTCGTGAATTTGCAGATAATAGTGTGGGATGTGGGTAAAGGGGAAGCGGTGAACGTGATCGATTGCCACAGCGACGTGATCTACTGCATGTCGTTCAACCGCGACGGCTCGCTGCTGGCCACCACCTGCAAGGACAAGAAGCTGCGAGTGATCGAGCCTAGGCGGGGCATTGTGTTGTCTGTGAGTTATTTGTAACGGTAACACTATGTTACGAAGTCGCCAAATAAGTATAATTTGATGACTCCGGAACATAGTGTATAATATTATAACAGTGGTAGAGCCACGCGGCAGCTTTTGCTGTCGCACGGATGGGCCGGCTCGAATCGGGGTGGTACCACGACCTCACAGAATACCAGCGTGAAGTAGAGGTTTACCTCTGCGTTTCGCTTGGTGAGTGCAGGCGGCCGGAGGCCCTTTTTACTGGAAATGAGGCATTCCATCTTAGTCCTCACGGGTGACTACGCATCTGCATTTTGATTCGCAAACGAGGATAGATGTAGATGTCTATGGGCCGCAGCAACCACTTACCATCAGGGGGACTGTGTGCTCGTTTGTCACCCTTATCCTATAAAAAAAAATAGTGGTTGCAACTCGGAAGTTTCAATTCCTGCACGTATTAATATAATGAGATGATCATGATCAATTTAGTAATCTCCGTATATTATCCTACATTAACATATATCAAAACGAACAATACAACTAAAATTATGCCGAGTCGTGTTAGAGACATTGCGATGAATGTTCGCGAAAATCCTCAAATAAAAATTTACAAAAATGCATAATTTTTCTTGCAGGAAGGACAGTGCCATCTAGGCACGAAGGCGTCAAAATGCACATTCCTGGGCGGGCAGGGCAAAGTGCTGACAACCGGCTTCTCCCGGTACAGCGATAGGCAGTATGCCGTGTGGGACCAACACGATTTGTCCAAGCCACTGGTTTGTGAAACCATCGACAGCTCTTCTGGCGTCGTCTTTCCTTACTATGATTATGATACAAACATGGTGAGTTTTAATTCCCTTTCTACACTTTATATAGGTATCTATATAACTTAACCACAAGGATAGTGTCGTGAACTTGTGGTGTGACTCGCTCCACTCTTAGATTCCATCGCCGACTTTCTAGCGGCAACTCTTGTTATTTCACCGGTCTGTGTACATAAATAAAGAGCAAATATGGAAAGTGCAACACAGTACTTACTGTCAAGCTGTAGTAATACTTATCAATTTTTTAAAGTATTACGATAACAATCCTAAGTACAGCAGTGTACCTGTGAAGCTAGGTATTCCTCATACATTGCCTGATATATATTTTCCGTAGTTGTTTCCCATGGTAAGCGGTCTATTAAGGCCTAGTATTTTTTTTATTATTTTAAGCTGTTATCAGATTATGATGCCCATCTCTATGTTTGTATTTTATTTAATTTTTCATCTTAGTCGATTAATAATTTTTCCAATGACTTGATAATGTTTAGATTAAACAATGAACTGTGTTTTTACATATTTACATATACATCATATAACGTAAGGCGACTATGGGAAATAACGGAAAAAGCTTATGGCTTCCGATAGATGGCGGTGTAACTCTCTCGTTTACATCAGACGTAAAATACGCAGCTGCGTCGCCAGTCTGGCGACGGGCAACAGCGTCAAAAGTGCGTTACGTCTGGTTCTGCGATAGTCAATCTGCCTGCCATGATGAAGGACCTCTACAACTAAAGAAATCCATGTCCAACAGTGCATGAGCAACTTTTACGAGCCAAGATGTTCCAAATATTTCTATTAAGTTAATGAATACTTCTAGTCCCCAGCACTAACTCATTATGTAACTAAAATTATCAAATACCTAAATTATAAAAGAAATATAGATTAAGAGACGAAAGAAATACACGTCTAATTTTAGAAGACCTATATATATATATATATATATATATATATATATATATATATATATATATATATATATAAAATAAAGTGTTATATTGTTTGAAGGTATACCTTGCTGGCAAGGGTGACGGTAACATCAGATACTATGAAGTGGTCGAGGAGGCGCCTTACGTTCATTTCCTGAATCAGTACCTGTCGGGAAACCCACAGGTAAAGTAATCGTAAATCATTCAGTGTTTATGTAACTTGCAACATTAATAGTTTATTGATCTGAGAATTCTTTGTGTCAAATTGGCTATTGCTTTCTTGCTCTTAAATACGATATTATATATACATATAAATGAAATTGAAGTGTCTGTCTGTGCATGTCATTAGAGTAGACATCAATAATCATTTTTAAATTTTTTCTCTGTCCGGGCTAATCATCGAAATGAAAAGGTGTGATCTAGGCTATATTGCATGCCGTAAGCGCAACGCGCGTAGGTATGTTCTACTAGCGCCTAAATATCAAGATTCCAACGTTTTGTCGCATGAAATCGTATCTAGCAATCATGCTATACATATAAATGATATAAAAAGCACATTGCCAGAAAGATAAATGATTGTTGAACTTATTATTATTTTTTTAATCGATTAATTTCTATTTATACATAAAAAATGGGTTTTAGTGGCTTATGGTGTGGATTTATCAAGTCCGTACGGCTTCGTAAACACGATAACTTTTGAAAATATCAATTGTTCAACTCCATCTATTTTTAGAACTCTTCATCTATCATGTGGGAAGCCACTGTATGTAAATGGCAGTTTAATTTTGTTTTGTTTAGTTATAATTAATTTTTTCGGCTGCCAAATGTCGAAATTTTCGGTGTTTGAGCAGGCTTGTGTGAATTACTCGTAATTTTAGAAAATAGACTGCCTCACTCGGTTAGTACGGCGTCAACCGCCATTGTGAGTGAATACTGTATTGGTTATTTGCAGCGGCTCAAAAAGATCGCTGTACAAATAAATACATAATATTCGAAAAATAAATTTCTTACTATTTTATATTACTTGATTATTATAATAATCAGAGATTTTTATTACAATATTTTAAAAGCACAGAATAAATAATGGTAGTATGTACTATAAATAAGTAGGATGTAATATTTATACTTAAATACGTCTTGGACTTGAATGATGATATAATGATCATATGAGCATTATGAGTCGTTTACTTTTGGCTTTTCCAAACTTTTTTCAAATTGAAGTTTGACATGAAAATATCGGAAAGTTGGAAGTATAATAATGTTATTAGTGAAAACTTGTGTGTATTTAAACTACTTTAAAAAATTCCGTATAATCATGTTATTGTGACACTTTCATTTTTTGTATAATCTTATCCAAGTAAAGTGAAAAGTTTGAGAACCTCTAGTTCAGTCTTTCCCCGGCGGAGCAAGATTGAAATATAAAAAACAAATAAGTTGTGTTATTTGAAGGTATTTTGATGTTATAGACAGTTCTGAAGTGTCAGGACAATTTGAAATTGTAGCCTACTGACCGTCAATATCGTCTGACATTAATTTGAACGATTTTAGAAACTTTCCCTCTGTTTTTTTCTTTCGATAAAACCATTGTAATAATTTTTTTTTGCTTTCGAATAAATAGATCAGAGATTTATCGATATGACATAAAAATATGCTCTTTGTACTTTATTCACTATAAATATAATTTTAGCTTAAGTTAATATGTACTGTTCTACAAGACATCAAACACAACACTGCTCATCTCATCAAAAAACCGTTCGAGTTTCCCCCCAATCACCCTATACGTAATTTTTTAATGCGAGGGTATGCTCAATTGGATTTACTAATAGTTTATTTTATTTTATATAGATAGAAGTTGAAAAAAAATATTAAAAATTATAATAATGACTCCAAGATACTATAAACTGAAAGTAACCCGGGTTAACTATGACAGGACGTCAAACACTTTATCACGGAGGACACTGAAGACCATGAGTGCTGTAATACATGAAATGTCGGGAATATTAAGTAAAGTAGGACAAATTAAACGCAATAAAATTCGTAAAATTAGTTTTATCTCTTTGTGCTATGCCTATAAATGTTTTCTGTCTTAAACGGACAATATTGACAAATACAAAATTAGTGAAGACGTATTTTTTTACTTAAACAGCGAGGTCTGGGTTACATGCCGAAACGTGGCGTGAACACGTCCATCTGCGAAGTGTTCCGCTTCTATAAGCTGCATACATCGCGAGGACTTTGCGAGCCGATCTCCATGATAGTACCGAGAAAATCTGACTGTTTCCAGGTAATTAAAAGTTCATTATGATCATGAAGTCCTCGTCAGCCGATTGCGGCCATGTCAAAAACTTCCGAAGTTCGGAAGTAGTATTTTGTGTTTTCGAAATCATGGCGCTAAAAGATTTCATCAACATTATTTTGAGTTTACATGAATTTCGAAAAGCATGTAAACATGTAAAGTTATTTTCTTATGGAATGAGTCACAGTGCACCTGATGGTAAGTGGATGCTGTGGCCATAAACATATACGTCTATCCTCTATTAAAAATTATAATGTAGATGCGATGTCACCCTAGCTTGCGGACTAAGATAGAATGCCTCATTTCCATAATGTCCTCCAGATCGATTATCAGTTACGGCGGCCAGTCTCAATGAACACCAGCCATCTGCCCAGGATAGGATTATAAGTGCTCAAGTGTATGCGCAGGCATGGGTGCACTCTCTCACTCACTCTCATAGTCCGATGGGATGATAAACCGACACGAGCGGAGAGATCAGGCGCAGAATCAACGGCTTTACGTGCTTTCCGAGACACAGGAGTGAAACACTGCCAACTTCTTGAATCTGGATGGACTGTTACTGAGAATTTATTGCCAGAAAACCCAATAACTGATTGTTGCCCGATCCAAAGTTCGAACCCGGGACGTGATCAGCAGTCTTACGACCACTAGATGAACGAACCGGTTCCACTCACCAGATAAGATGGCAAAGTGCGTGTAAATACCAGAAAGACCTTATGACTTGATAGATATTATGCGTATAACCATCCCGCTTACTCTAGACGTAAAATATACCGATTGGGAACGGATACTGCAATCACCAATCGGTCTGTCAAGCGTGCCGATTAAAATCTAAGACACAATAAGCTCATGTCTATGACACTTTTACGAGCTGATAATGATGCTACAGTAACTTTCTTTTCTAACGTGACAGAACCACGCTGCAGTTACATAATAGTTGCAGCACGAACGTGGCTCGACCGGGGAAGGACCACGCTCTCACAAAATAGTTTAAAATTTCAGCTTAATACTGCTTTGTTTCGTATGGTGAGTGTAGATAACCGGAGATGCTTTTTACTGGTAATTAGGTATTCTGTGTTAGTCCTCAGGAATGATAACGCATTTACATTTTGATTCTTAATCGACGATAAATGTAGATGTCTATGGGCCCCAACATCAATTTACCATCACTTGGACTCATGTTATAAAAAAATCGGTATTTTTCACATATTTTCCATATTTTTTAACTGTGTTATTTAAAATACATTGCACCTATTGCTTTGTTGCTTTAGTTTAAAAGTCTAAAAGCCATATATAAAACTTTTAAAATTATGATTTCAAAAGACTTATTGATCCTCGCTGCCATGAGGACACAAAAGACAAAATTGTGTATCCAAAAATAATATACACATTATTGATATGAATCAGAATCATTTTTATTCAATATATATTACATTGAAAGTCATTATTTACTTTTTACCACTGGTTCGGAAAAACCCTTTGTCCTGCGAAGAACCAGCAATAAACCTAGCGGGACTTTTTTTTCAAAAAGCACAATTAAAAATATAATATTTTATCCAATTGTTGTGAAAACATTTAGAAACAGCATGATAGTGATCACCTCATTCCCAGGGGTTATTAACAGCCATGTACTCTTTAGTAGTATAATCACCCATACAAGACAATTTTTGCTTAATTTTAAACCTTTTGTTCGATAAGGTCTGCATATTTTCTGGGACTTTGTTGTAAAAGCGATGTATGTTTTTATACCAGGAGGATTTATATCCCGACACAGCAGCTCCCCTGCCTGCTCTCACCGGTAAAGATTGGCTGAGTGGAATGAATGCACCCCCTATTCTCATAAGCATGAAAACTGGTAAGTTTATACATATTAGTTTACTTACGTCTTACATTTTATATGGAACAAAACAACACATTTAAATGTTTCGTGCTGAAAGGTGTTCGAAGCGTCGGTAACATAAATATAAGTAGAATGAACTAAATGTTCCTCAAATGAATTAATAATTCGTTTAAAAAAAATAAAGTTACAGCCTATATACGTCCTACTGCTGGGAACAGGCATCCCTTCATTTCTGAGAGGGTTTTAGGGCAAAGAAATGTCCGCCGTACTGCCCCAATGCGTGTTGGCGAACTTCACATGTCTTCGAAAATCTTTTTCTTATTTCTCAGACAAGTAAATCAGCACTTAAAATTGCAATTAACAATTTCATTGGTGCCGGCGGGAATCGAACCAGGGTTGTTCGCGTACTGTGAATTTACAGCTAGCGCTAACCATTTGAGCCACCAGGGCTCTTCGATAATTCGTTTTATAATATATATATATATATATATATATATAATATAATAGGTATCATGTTTATAGAATTCTTTGTTTAGAATGGCACTCTTAAAAGTCCATTAGCATTATTTTAGCCATATTATTAAATAATTTCTAAAAACCGTTATCACCCCCTACTACGCGAGCTAAAGGCCAGATTTATCTGCTCAATTTCTGTAAAAACCTAGCTAACAGTGCAAACATAACAGAAATATGACTACTTATAAAATATAAGCACATATTAACCAAGTACCAATTTTAACACAGAAGTATTTCCCAGAAAAAAAAACGTCAAGTGCAAATGTTCCAAAACCCACATTTTTATATTTAACCACAAAATAAATATAACCTTTTTATTATTCAAATTATTTTACAAATGACTAACAGGTTATATTTAATGACTTTAACATTAGGTGTCACGATCTCCACGCACAAGCCGCGTACGAACAATAAAGATGCGCCAGCGCTGCAACCTCAAGACGCGAATAACAGGAAGAAGTTTGCCTTCCTGTCCCGGGAAACAACTCCGGACTACCGTCCGTTAGGAACATGGCAACCGACAAATGACAACCATGTCAACGACAACGATGTACAGGTAAATAAATATATTTTTAAAGGCGAATTACATATACCTACCGACCTTGCGTATACCATCACGAAGCCATCTACCATAAAGCACCGCGACTGCTAAGCAAATAGCAGCACGTCTTTAAAGACGACTCAATTTACTTACGTGACTTATGAATATTCAACATAGTATACAAATCAAGGTTAAATTGTTAAGATTTCCCAGTAGTAGTAAAGTTAGCTTGTAAGTTAGGTAGTCCATTATCCCTGTGAACTCATATTGTCACAGTAGTTAAGATAGCTTGTCAGTTAGGTAGTAGATTATTCATGTGAACTCACATTGTCACAGTAGTTAAGATAGCTTGTAAGTTAGGTAGTCCATTATTCCTGCGAACTCACATTGTCACAGTAGTTAAGATAGCTTGTCAGTTAGGTAGTCCATTATTCATGTGAACTCACATTGTCACAGTAGTTAAGATAGCTTGTAAGCTAGGTAGTCCATTATTCATGTGAACTCACATTGTCACAGTAATTAAGATAGCTTGTCAGTTAGGTAGTCCATTATTCCTGTGAACTCACATTGTCACAGTAGTTAAGATAGCTTGTAAGTTAGGTAGTCCATTATTCCTGTGAACTCACATTGTCACAGTAGTTAAGATAGCTTGTAAGCTAGGTAGTCCATTATTTCTGCGAACTCACATTGTCACAGTAGTTAAGATAGCTTGTCAGTTAGGTAGTCCATTATTCCTGTGAACTCACATTGTCACAGTAGTTAAGATAGCTTGTAAGTTAGGTAGTCCATTATTTCTGTGAACTCACATTGTCACAGTAGTTAAGATAGCTTGTAAGCTAGGTAGTCCATTATTCATGTGAACTCACATTGTCACAGTAGTTAAGATAGCTTGTCAGTTAGGTAGTCCATTATTCCTGTGAACTCACATTGTCACAGTAGTTAAGATAGCTTGTAAGCTAGGTAGTCCATTATTCCTGCGAACTCACATTGTCACAGTAGTTAAGATAGCTTGTAAGTTAGGTAGTTCATTATTCCTGTGAACTCACAGTCACAGTAGCTAAGTTAGCAAGTAGCAGTAGCAAGTTAGAAAATAGAAAAAGTCTTCGTATCCTTCCACTTCAACCCTAACTAAGCTGCCGAAAACGTAAGTGGCGCATAAACATAAATTAGATTCGTAGCCTACAGTTTAACTTCAGTTTTAATCGACTTCTCTAAATGTGGAACTCTAATCATAATTTCCATATTGTCGAATTTATAGGAAGTAATGAGGGTTCTAATGCCCTCCCGAGTTAGGGCTGCCAAGAGGCGGCTGGCGCTGATACGGCTGCGGATATATGCGACAGCATTTCCACAGGCCTGTCAATATTTGTGACGACGCGTCTGTAGATTTCTTTGTTTGAAGTTGTCTACAGGTGTACGTGGACTGCAGTAGACACTTACCATCAGGTGGACTGTGAGTTCGTTTGTCGCTTTAGTTTATAAAAAGAACAAATTTCTCACACGTTCACTACACGCTCATTTAACAGTGGTAGACCCACGCGGCAGCTTTTGCTGTCGCACGGATGGGCCGGCGCGAACCGGGGTGGTACCACGACCTCACAGAATACCAGCGTGAAGTAGAGGTTTACCTCTGCGTTTCGCTTGGTGAGTGCAGGTGGCCGGAGGCCTTTTTTACTGGAAACGAGGCATTCCATCCTAGTCCTCATGGGTGACAACGCATCTGCATTTTGATTTGTAATAGAGGATAGATGTAGATGTCTATGGGCCGCAGCAACCACTTACCATCAGGTGGACTGTGTGCTCGTTTGTTACCCTTATCCTATAAAAAAAAATGATCTCCATGCAATTGTACAATCCAAGGCTAGCAGCAGAATCGACTAAAAGTACCCAGTATCAATCTCACAACGTTAGCACCACCAGCTAGTTACTATACGAAAAACTTTTTGTGCAGGCTATAAACGAAAAATCTCAAAAGACGAACGCGAACCAGAACACGAAATTCCACCAGCTTCAGCGCATGTTCGGCAAGCAGTGCGGCGACGCCGAGCCAGTGCCGCTCTACAAGCAGATCAACCAGGGCGATGTCTTCAGCACCGAACACGAGGTATTTTATGTCCCAGCCTACATTCCCACCAGCTAAATGGAATTATTCTCTCTACTGTGTCTAATTTTATATGTCAAGTCCTCCCTATCTAAAAGAATTTTTTAAATTGCTGAACTATTATAACTTTTACTAACGGTCCAAGGAAAATTATTCCTCCTAATGTCGTGTGCATTCCTCTACATTTTCTACTGATTTCAAAAAGGAGACGGTACTCAATTCAACTGTGTTTTTTATGTGTGTGTTACCTCATAATTTTTTACTGGGTGAACCGACTTCGATGATTCTTTTTTTATTTGAAAACTGGTGCTTCACAAGTGGTCCCATATAAATTTGATCAAGGTCTGACCAATAGTTTTTGAGTTATTCTTAATAATTTATATTAAAGTAGGTTGTACAAAACTTTATTATATGATAAATTTTTCTCTGTTCTTGGAGTAAGACCAGAACTTCTTGCTTCTGTACATTAAACTCAATTCTTAAGTTCGTTCAAGAAACAGGTTAAGGAAAATTATTGTTCTCTCTAACCCCTCCCTCTTTCTTCTTTTATTTCTTGTCACTGAAGTACCGTATTTAATAAGTTGAAGTGGCAAGGGGTCGGCCATATAACTCGAAGAACCGACAACTGATGGGGAAAAAAGGTTCTCAAGTGGCAACCTCGTACCGGTAGGCGAAGAGTAGGGAGACCCTCTACTACATGGGGTGACTTCCTGGTAAGACATACAGGAAGTCGATGGACGCAGGTAGCTCAGGACCGTGCTTTGGACTTGTGAAGGGCTGTAATGATGATGGTGATAATAAAGTACCACCTAAAGTATGTTGTCTTTTTAATGCATAAGTTAGTATTCTTTGTTATAGTGCACTCTATCCGTCAATCTTTCTATTATTTTTAGCTAATTCTTTTCTGGATTGCCAAGAAGAGATTGCTATTTAACATTAACTTATGACCACCTTTTGTTTTTCCCTCAATATTTGTTTGTTTTAGTATTGTATTGTATTGTTGTGTAGTTGACATAATCAATTGTAGTCCATCACAAGTCCACTGCTGAACATTGGCCTTCATCCAATACTCACAAATCACACGCCTGAGCCAATTATATTCTATTGTGGATTTTTCCTTTGTTGATTGTTGTGTCTGTGTATTGTTTCATTGGGCTATGTACGATCCTCTGGTTTTGGATTGAGCTTATATTGATTGCATGCTAAAGAATAATATTATTATTTAAAAACCTTCCAAGTATTGTGTGTACAACTATAAACATAACACGGGAAACAAGGGGATATCCTTACTCTTTCTTCTGAGTTTGAGTTTGTTTTTATATTTGTTTACCAAATATTAATTGTTTCCATAGCAATCCAAAAATAAACCATTAAAAATAGATATGTACTTCTTGAAAGTTGTGTTGACTATGTTTTAGACAGCCTGATTAACCTAAAGGCAAGTATCCAACTGCCTATGGGTCTAATGATTTTAGAAAAATGCATTTTTACGTGGTATAGAATGTTGGAAGGTTGGAAAGGGACACTCACAGTACCTAACATAGCTTAATCCAGCCCTGTATGTGGAGAACTAAACTATTAGCAGTGATTAAAATTAACTTAGAAACACTTGATTCTGTACTCTTTTACCATCACAGCCTATCTTAGTCCACTGTTGAACACAGGCTGAACGAGAACCACGGCACGATATAGAGTAGTGGATATTCTTGCATCTTATTTTTTTACGTGGTAGAGCCAAGCTGCAGCTATATTGTGGTTGTAGCATGAATGGGTCGGCTCGACCGGAGTAGGACCACTCTCTCACAGAATACCAGCGTCAAATAGCAGTCAATGTTTCTGTTTCGTATGGTGAGTGTCTCCGGTTCTCTAACCGGAGACCCCTTATACTGGAATAGAGGCATTCCATCTAAGTCCTCAGGGTGACAACGCATCTGCTTTTTGATTCTTAATCGAGGATTAATGTAGATATTTGTGGGTCACAGCATCCTCTTACCATCAGGTGCACTGTGTGCTCGTTTGTCACCGTTATGCTATAAAAAAAAACTTTACTACTTGGTCATCCCATAGCGCAGGTTTTTGTCACTAAGGTTTTCGTATCGTCCTAGATATAAAAAATATGGAAATATGAGCAGCGTCATCTGGTGAACGCAAATGAAATTATGTTATGACATACAAAGTTACTTAGAGCGATACGAACTTGGTACGATAGAAACCTTGTGCTCTGGGGACTGATCCCTAGAATGCTTTCTGTGAAACTAACATCATAGTAATATAAACCGAATACACAAAGTCAGTTAATTTATGGTTGGTTACTAACGTGTCATAACAGTTCAAAACACATAACTCAAATTATTCCGACAGCTGCGTCTCGCTTTCAACCGCCAAGGCGAGGAATTGAGAATCGTTAAACGACAGCTACAAAACAGCCAGCAACGGGTAAGAGAGCTCGAGCAACACGTGGCAGCTCTACAGGCCAAACTGCAGAACCAGTGAACTGGTCGCCTACAATTACATAGAACGTCACAACAGCGTGTACTCCCTAACATTTTTGACCTAACGACATTTATCTACAAATATTTCTAAAAAGGTGGCTGTTCACTAAAGCAAAATTTTCATGAAACAAATTGTCAATATGTCAAAACTCAAATACACCGCTATCATTATTTTCTAAACTTGATTTCTTGAACAGCAGATCTTAAAACTTTGTGTTAATTTTACATTTTCATCCATTGATGATGACTGCTCAATGGACAAGCACCTTTTAAATGTTAGGACTAACAGGATGAAAATGTGATCATGCTCATCTACTCTCAAACGTTTCTTATTTTTAACTCATAAGCTTCTACCAGTGATTACAGCTGAAAGTACAAAGTACTGTGTGTTATCGGCCATGTTAATATTACAATGTGGGCTTCAATTGGTAAAATTTAAGGGGACACAAAGTTTAGTTGGGGAAAATCTACCAAAATTATTTAAGCTATTATTAGCTTGTGCTTTTTGCAAGTGTGTCCTATGCCTTAGTGTTTTGATATATGATTTTTTTTTTGTATTAGTGATACAAAACCTGTTGAAAATAATTATATTGTAAAAGAAGCGCGAATAAAATTCTGGGAATCACATACATAATATTCCCATATATAAATTGTTAAGTACTAAGTAAAAAGGCGTTTTTCACAACAAAGCAACATTCCAAGTTTTGAAATTATAGGAAAAGAAAGTTTAAAGTATGAAAAAATTCAAAAGATGTAATAATTAATACACAAATATATATATTATTAATATGAATGTATGTCATAATAAACTGCGACAGTAATAACTGTACATTTTTTTTTAATTATTCGTCAGTCCTTTATAATATATAGGTCATTGTTAAAGCTTAAAATATTTAATCTTGCAAAGCCCTTAGCTTAGCATTACTTCGCTTAGTAATGAATATGGTGATTAGATTACTTCTTATTCATCAAAACAATAACAAATGTAAAAAAGTATCTGTAAAACATATTTTTAAGGATTCCAGTTATTATCACTATGATTGTATTTTTTTAATGATGTTCGTGGTCATTAATTTTGGTAGAAATTATATTTTCTGGAAATAAAAATAAAATTAGTTACATAAAATTAGAACGAGACTATAAAACATAATGCAGTATTAAATAAAGTATAAAAGATCGAACAATAATCATTCCAAATATATTTTTTTAATATTATAAAAGAAAATAAATATGTTGCAATTTTTCTTTTAAAATGAAATTTCTACCGGTCTTAAACTTGAACTGTTTAGCATCTCCGATTTTGGTAGGCTTATGATTTTCTATGACATGTCAAATCTAGTTTATATTTTTATTCGTATCCACAGGTAGTTTGATAATATATATAGAACTCTTGTGATTAACTTCGTGATTGAAAACAATGTGTTATGGCCTACTTATCTTTATAAAAGTGTTTTGTCATATATTATTATAGTGTATGTATTTTAAGCTTATTTTGTAGTAAAGGCTGACAACCAACGTTGGAATGTTTGGTGACATCATTGCTGATATGACTTAAATCCTTTGAGCATGTGGCCGTATAGGCGTAGAGTGAATGGACTGTGCGTTCCATATTCAGTTATACAGTTGCACAGACCGAAAAGTGCGAGAAAGACAAAGCGAATGTGCGGCCAGTAGTAGTCTCTTTCTAGAATTCTGATTGGTGCACGGCAAATTCTGATCAAGCTTGCAGGAAAGAGACAGGTACTGGCCTCAGCTTCGCTTCGTCTCTTTCTAGAGAAAGGTCACTTGTGAGGCTAACGCTCAGTCCATTTTCTATGACTATGGTAGTTAATAGTCATCCTTCGAGTCCACGCATGTAGATTCTATACCAAAATGTGTTAAAAAAAAACATGTTAATAGAATTTACTGCCTATGGACATGAGAAAGCAAGAACTTAATTTAGACATTGTGTTAGGTCGCAAAGATAGGTACTAGTGCCCTTCTATATTATATTCATGAAATCAAATGTAATTTGATCCGATTGGTTTATATTACGTACTTTTAGTAGTAACTATGTACATGTGCAATGAATGTCAGGGTTTTATGTTTTGATAATTTGATATATAATTTTTGTGATGTCCAATTATTCCGAATGACACGACACTGTTTAATATCCACACAAATGATATGTTTATTGACATGTTTATTCCCACTTTTATTTTTAAGTTGACATTGTTAGTGATTGTTTTAGTCTTCTTAAGTCTGATTTATTTTAGAATTGTTTCATAATGATTACTTATATTTTATAACGTGTATTAGTTCTCTATTATTTTATTACATTTATTTTAAGTATTTGCCCACTTTTAATAGTTATGGGTTACGTTGTCAAAAAGCTATTACAGATGATTTTTCCGAAATCAGTGCCAGAACGATTAAATGTAAAAGAGAATGTACAAAAAGGTTACCTGAACTTTTTGTATGCTAATATATATATTTTTAAGATTTCAAGCTAGCATTACAACATAGCATAAAATTCTAAGGTGCTAGAGCTACCTTTATTGCATGTTATTGGAACATTTTCAACATAGGAAATATTTAGTGTTCACCAGTTCTATTGTAATTGTGTATTCATTTACATGTTACTTACTGAGCAAAATGCATTAATTAACATTCCATTCTAATTATTCCGAATAGAAGCAACGACTAGTGTTAAGTTCAACGGAACAAAAGTATTATTGCATATTAGCCGGATTAATAATTTAGTTTGTGGCTAAGTCGATGTTAATATTTATTGTGTATTTTTATATCATGCTTGTGTAGCACAAATTTTCATTAAAATGTTTGAACATTGTTCTAGCTTTTTATTAGACAATTTTACAAGAACTTGACGAGAAAATGGTAAGATGATTTACATATTTAGCAATATATTACTTGGTCTACTCTAGAACTTTAAGCGCTGTGATATCTTTACAAACTTTGGTATTTTATTGTAAGTATAAAAGTTAAAAAGATCATGTGTAATGGCGATTTTTTTTTAATTTCGTCTTACATTATAAGTAACTAGCTTCCTAGCAGACGTTTACATTTTTCGGTAGGTGGCACGATGAGTTTCTCCAGACTTTTTATCCGACTGCCAAAGGAGGGTTATTTACAGTTTAATTTAATAATTCGGCGTCAGCGCCACCTATCGGGTCCAGATTTATTGATTTTCTTTTTTGGTACTAATGAATACGAGTCAATTTAGTTCTGTAATATATTATTTGTAAATATAGAATTGATTATAGAACAGTGCTACCTATCTGACTATGAACTGTTACCTCAACTCTCCATAACATAATATTTTGTGTAAATATGACCTCAATCGGTCAAATCATTCAGAAGTTACATGATCACTAACGCAGTATTAAAATGATAATCTTGCGCGCTCCCCGATGCGTATTTTATTTTAATTTTTCAGACATGCTAGTTTTTTTTACGATTTTGAATGAAATTAAAGCTAATTTACCACAAATAAACGACAAAATTTCTTGAAGAGGGTTTTCTGATTTAAAATATCACAGCACAGGTATAGGCATGTCTGATATCTCTAGCTCCAATGTCACAATGCCACGTAGAAAAATGAGATTGGTCATATTATATAATGGTAATATGTTATAAGACAACTACGTATGTAGTGGCAACGCAAGCCCTCATTTCTATTTCTAGCCCGAGTCAAAATGTTGGTCTGTCGCCGACATGTATATCTGTGGGTCAGTCTCAACTTTGTAGTGATAAATAACACTTCGACAACTGTATGGCAAATGTATCCAGCACAGACTACTAACAAGATACTACGCATGTATCCATGTAGTCTGTTACGACGCGAACTGTACGCGGGAATTTCTCGAAACATTACAACAAACCAAGGTGCGTCAACGTATGCTGTGGACTTTATGACGCGTTCGATGATATTCGTTTATCAGTTTTAATTGCCGATTTCTAGAATGCCAACAAGCGAATTTACTTCCAAACGCAGCAGTGTGCTTTGTATACATGATTCCGCTGAATGCTTAAAATACCACCGAGATGCAATATTTCATTGCATTTCTAATATTGTTCAAGTTGGTCACTATAGATGAGGACATAAATAAGACAAAAATCTATATGAATATAAAAAAAATGTATTTTACAAATATAAAATACAATGTCTTGCAAAATATCTATTTATATTCTAAATAATATATCAGCAGTGAATATTATTTACAGGCATAATAAAAATAATAACACATGATAAAGTTTCTTACTCAAAAGCTCGAAAGTAATTTACTTTCTTAATACATATATTAAGGCACACAACAACAATAGCGGGCTGAATATAAATATTACAATCTATACATTTTACAGTTAGTTGATAATGTTTAGAAACTACATATCATACTTTTTTGCGATATTGAATACTATTTTTTTTCAAGACTTGCGCTTAAAACACTTCTCATCTAGTTAACTATTTAGTCATAGTAGCAATTAGACATAGTTTTGAGCTGTTACAATTTTCTTCTATAACTATTTCTAAATGATATAAAAGAGATCTTTAATTCATTCGGACGGAATTATTCTCACAGTAACATGTATCTTAAAAATTATATGTAATGGGAAATATTTTCAGCTATAGATATTTCATTAAATTCAGTCTTAATGAATAATTGTAATTGGTTATGCTGTAACATCAGAGGTAGAAAAATAAAAGTATAAAATTATTTGAATTATGTTAAGAAAAGAATGCATATGAAAATAACATTAATGTGAATAGTAATATGGAAACTTTTAAGCTGGTTGCTGTGTTACATCCATCTGTGCTACATGTATAAATACATGTTCTATATTCTAACTTGTCTCCGGGTTGCGCCACATAGTTGCAATAATTCCCTAAATCTAATGATGAACAATACCTTTTAGTGCTTATTCCACCTGAAAGGATAATTGAGTTTTAATTATTTGTAAAAATATTTCAAATTAATAAAATAAGCAATGCATTCATTAAAAAGCACTTACCATATTAAAAAGAAGTTATAGTGCCCAGTGCTATAAATAGTTAAATCAAGAATTAGTGTGTTAGTGGTGAGGTTAGTAAAAAATCTATATAAGCAAATATAGTCGATATAGATAAGCAATTAAAATTTTCATACATAATGCACATAAATCTTTAATGTTAAAATAATAACAGCCATGTCCATCCCACTGTCAGGAACAAGCCTCTTCCTATTTCTTAGAGGGTTTTGATGTAGAGAATAGTCCTGCCAACTAGCATTGGAGCGGCATTCCGCTCCAATGCTTGTTGGCAGTCTATATCCCTACAATGTTTCTCTTCAATGTGAAGTATATTAGTATGGAAACTAAATAGTTTTATAAAAGAGAAAACAATACAATTACTTTAAAAATAAAAAATATTATGGGTTTTAAATACTTATTATTATATTGCTTTTAGGTTCTGAAATTCGTTTGTAAATTTTGAGTCAAAACTTGAATGAAGTTATTGTATTGAATATCATCAAAGATTTATAAGCATTACAAAATTAGCTAGGATATTATGATTATCAAATAATGGATGAAGATAAAGGTAACAAACTAACTTATACCATGAGGTTAACTATATTAAGTATGTATTTTTTAAATTTGATTTAGAAAGTTAAAGAATATTTAATCTTTATATATAAAAATTATGTCACGTTGTTTGTCCGTGATGGATTCCTAAACTACTGAACTGATTTCAATGAAATTTTGCATACTGTGTGCATTTTGGTCCAACTTGAGAGATAGGATAGTTTTTATCCCGCTAAATGACCCTCAAAATATTTTATTACGAACGTAAGGATTTTTATAGGAAGGGTCGTTGGAAAGGGCGGAGCAACGTCTGCCTGGCGAGCTAGTCAACTATAAATTTAAATTGAACATTTGTGCTCTTGGTTTCACCAAGTGACTAATCATTTGCAAACATAGTATGGGGCAAGTGAGCTATGCCCACCCCAGGATGTTGGACTACCAACCACAAAATCTATGGTGGGTATCTAAACATGAGGTTTTTATCTATGAAATTGTATTTTTGTTGAACTGGCGGCCACTTTTAATATAAGTGTAATATGCAATATTCCTTTTCCAAAACTGCTATTTATTTTTTATTTATTTTTTTACAATACCACTATATTCATATTCAGGTATGGTCATGAATATAGCAGATACGTATATGGGAATATACTTCAGATGGCCTGATGTTCATTTGTAACTTCAATTTTATTAAAATAAACCTCATGACCAACTAGAAAATAGGTTATACTGGATGTCAATATGTTTAAACTGTAGCTGAGGTAGCGTTAACTTTTGGTGTAAGTATTAACACAATACATATTGGTAAGATTTTGAGTTAAATTTCACTTGTGAAAAGTGGATTCTATATTATGAGAATCGCAAGTGTTCATCACATGGTTAGATTCAGGTGCCTATGTGAAACAGTGCCCAAAACGAAAGACAAATCAGAATTCTGGAGACTATTTGGTAGGCTCCTGTTGGTGTTATCCACTTAAGCTTTTTCCATCTAATACCAGTTACTGCCGGCCATTATTGTCAAATTGATTGGTGAACTGCTCCTCCACGTTGCTTCTTCATGGCAACAACCAACACAACAGTCGTAGGTACAATTTAGCACAAACATTGTGCAATGCATGTTCATAAGTAAAGTCCTAAAACTTGATTTTTAGCATCTGCAGCCATTGCTTATCGGGGTCAGACCCCTCCTTATAAATAGCCCAATACAATAAAAAAACATAGGATAGGATGACAAACGAGCACACAGTCCACCTGATGTTAAGTGGTTGCTGTGACCCATAGACATCTACCCACAATAAAGAATCAAAATGCAGATGCATTGTCACCCGTGAGGACTAAGATGGAATGCCTCTTTTCCAGTAAAAGGGTCTCCGGTTCTTTACAATCACCATACGAAACACAGCAGTGTTAAGCTGCTATTTTACGCTGGTATTCTATGAAAGTGTGGTCCTTCCCCGGTCGAGCCTACCCATTCATGCTACAACTATACTACAAATATAGGTGCAGCATGGCTCTACCACATATAAATGTAATTAATCCTTCCTACACCATAGAAGCCCCATATTCAATAGTTGATTTTAACTCCCTGATAAAAAGATTCAATGATAATACACTAACAACTATGTATTACAGTGGCTTAGTGCATGTAAACATAAGTTTAAATTGAGTGAGTGTCGAGGTAACTAATACTGTTCATTAAAGTTTATTTTTAATACTGTTTAAATGGTAAACTATAATTATGTAATAAACCAGGTAAAATAAAAATGCTAATGTATTTTGTTCATCCATTATTTGAAATAACTTTTGCACAACTGTAACTGTGAGACTGTAACTCTGACTGTTTATTTATTCTTTATAGCTAACACTATAAGTGCACAATGAGCGGACTTAAGGCCTTACAGCATTCGCTATCATTCAAACCTGCTTATTACTTGTATCTATTGATAATAAAGTAAGCAAATAAAATATAATCTATTCTCTCATTATCACAAAAATATTTTCTTAATATGTTAGTAAGAACCTGACTGTTTAATGCAATACTGAGCATTGAAAACATGATCACAGGGTGTTGCTGTCAAGATTCCACCATCCAAGTTTAGAAGACCATCACCACATTCCATGGAAGAGGAGGAGTTGCACTGGTAACATTCAATCGCTTTACCTATATTAGAAATTGAACTTCTTAATTATAGGCCTTGTTTACACCTTATGTTAGTGTTACAACACATCCAGTAGTCCAACCTTTTTCATGGATTATTATTTTCAATATACTCTGATTGTTTAACTGTATAATTTGACACCCAAAAACTAATTTAACATTCTCCATTCTCAATCTATACATTTTGCTGTTATAAAAATGATCACCCAGAATTTCCATTCAGCACAGGGATAAGCTGTTAATACTTTTACCAAATTAATTATGGAGGTACTTATTAATTTTAATAGTTATTATATTAATTGCTTTAAATTAAATGTTTAACACATGAAAATTATCTGTTAAATGTAATAATTTTTATAGTAAAGGTTAGTGTTAGTATTTTTATGTTGTTAGAAAACACATATAGCCCCAGGCAGTTACTACAAAATTTTAGTATAAGTCCCAGAGTATCAGAGCAACCCAGCTCTGTCTCACCTTCATATCTACCGACGTGTTTGATACAATACTGAGCATCATGAATTGTCGCACAGTCAATTGGTACAATGTCTGTATCACTATCTAGAAACTCGTTACATTGAAAAGGGTTTTCAGAATCTGTCCCAGAACACTGATAGCAGTTTATAGAATCCACTAGAATAAAATACAAAAACGTAATTTTTACTTTTACACAATTTGGGGCGTTACTATCGATTTACCATTTCTTACCTGACTTTAAAGTTACGACCAAAAATGTTAAACAAAATAAGATAGATGTCGTAAACAACGTCATGGTTATTTCAAGATATTGTTGTTTATTTTTAAATAATATATTTATAATGTAAAGTTCGTGTTTATCGAACAATTTCTTACAAAGTTTTATAGGAAATTCAAAATCCAAACAGTTTGACAATTTGATTTGACACGAATATTGGATTGCCAGTCAAAAAACCTAATATAAAGATTTCTTAAATTTTTAAGATTTTTGTCCTGGATGCTTGTCTTTTAAGCCATGTCTCATTTCATTTGGGATCTTCGTTTTTATCATAGATATAAGAAAAGTAGGGGATATGGCATGTGTTCACGTGATCTGAAGTCAAGTGTTTCTCAAATATGGCGACGACTCCACCCACAAGAAATAGCATTGTTTTTGTCGATATTTTCAGTATCGATGCTATATAAATTATGACGATTCTCCATCTCATAGGTATATATTAAATAAACAAATATTAGATCACTACACTATTGCATTGGGTTAATCCTGTAATAATAGTTGTATTGAGATGATAAATAAATAAATCTTACGTTCAACTCAGAATAGGAAAGTTTTGAAACTGTAATTGCTTTAAGATGTGGTGAAGCAACAGTCAAAAGTAAGCGAAGAGACCAATTAAAGAGCACTTGAATGGAGCTTTAACTCCTTTCTTCTTAGAACACGTATAGGTACGACGTCAGAAAATTATACTGAATTCGTGCAACGAGCTAACGTATTTTCGTAACGACGGCAATCTGCACATAAGCACTCCATCCGTGCATCCCTGGGTCGACGCATGCATTTTTTCTCCTCTGTAGAGATTAACGAAACCATCACTATAGGCAATGTATTAGGCTTCGTATGATTTTTTTGTCCAGCCCATGCTGTCCCACTACAAGGCAGAAGTCTCCCTTAAGTTTTTCCCAGTGGTTTTGTCCTGCACCATATCGAACCAGCCCCAACGGTATGCGTCCAGGTTGCGTGAATTATATCATATATATAGACTTTATAGCGGCTGGGAAGTTAGTTGCGATCGCAAGTCCTGTACCTTCACGCTTCGCTTTATGTGCTGTGATCTGAGACACCATCAAATTTTCTTTCAACTATATCTGCACGGACTAGCGCTCGCTCTTAACTTCGAAGCCGCCATAAAGATTCGACAACACCTTTCTTTCGTGGTAATGGTCGGTTACCAGTTCAAGTCACCATAAACGTGCATGGACTGACCTTTATCTTGATTTATTTAAAGTTTGTGGAGCATGTGTTCTTTCATACATGGTTACAAGCCGTCATCTCTCTTTTTTTGATAATACAGATTATATATTTATTTATTTCAGTAATCTAATCGAGTTGAGCAGCCCCTTTCTAACCATACCACCGTTCACACAATCCATTAATCATTTAACTATCCTAACGTATTCCTCAATCTTCAGCATCCCATGTTCATACAATAACAAAATATTTCCATGCAACATTTCCATCAATAGGGGTGGCTGCGCCACTTCAGATTTCCACTTCCATACTCATTTCTCATTATATCCCATTTGTGTAACACCACAAAATATCAATTTTATAGTGTTTACAACCTGCAAGTTGTAATGACTTCCACCAGTAGCGTAATTAGTGGTGGATACTGGAGGTAAACGAGAGAGTAAGGATTAAAAATAAATAAAAGAACAATAATGTATACTGATTAAAATCATTTATTCGTGACGAAATAATATTATTTAGTCAGAAAATTTATTTTAGACAAATGAACCAAATCACCCTTAAGCCGAACTACATCCAGCGTTCTATTTATACATTCTTTTTCAAAATGCAAGGAGTATATTCTTCTTACTACTGCAGGTTTTGTTTTCCTGGCCTATATTATCAATCCACAATTTTTGAAGGCTTTCATTTTTTGGCGACCTAAAATAATCTTAATATCATCAAATCTTTTGATGAATAAAACTATTATAGAAAATTTACGATTTACACTATTTTCAAATTATTTTCTTAAATGGAAGGCTCACAATCGATCGTTTGATTAAATATACAGTTTACGTATCTAAAACGTTATTTGATCATAGGACTACATTAATATTATTGTTAAAATTTATATCGATAATTTCAAAACATGACAGCACGTAAGGGCAACACTATGTAAAAATGTAAACAATCAAAATGTTTACTTGTTTAAATTTACATGATAATAGTCATTGGAAATTCTAGATAATAGCGTGAAACACGATTTAGAACTCATAACATAAACACGAAACGCAATTCACACGAAAAAATATACAATTATGGAAAAAAAATTACAGGTAACCTGAATAATGACAATCCTTCTTCATTTTTACGAGAATTTGAATTACATCCATTGATGCAACACTTTGTCATGTTGTTTTTGCTCAATTGCCCTTTATAATGAACAAAAAAGCTCCAAAATAGACAAAATTCACTGTAACACTGCAAAATAACTCCGAACAAGGCTTAGATGACAGACGAACTAGAACTACTACAAATGAACGTCATCCTAAAATGGCGTCATGCTTCAAAGTGGAGCTTAGTGAAATTATGAAAACTGTCAACAGAAAATTGAAGTCTAAGATATGTACTTATCTGTTTTTACATTTGAAAATCATAACGTGTGAGAATGAGACAAATATATTTTTGTTGGCAAGGTTCATGTTTGCATGATATTTGTATAACAAAAAAATATATATGCAATTTACTGCTTATCCTCTTTTTCTTATATCAATGGTTTTTATACATTTTCAGTATCAAGTGATAATAATTGTTTAAAGTACAGTCCGTTCACAATTATTTTACCTCTGATATCTGTGATTGTATTTTCTTGCTAGGTTGACATTACTTTTTGTTAAGTACTTCAGATGTAGGTATATTGACGGGTAGCAGCCATGACAGGTGAATAAAATAGTTGAAAATTACCTGCTATTCGTGTCTTTCCCATACTAGCGAAAACTAAAATTATATATTTTGGTTACGATTTTTGTTACGTTACGTTCTGTTACAATGAGGACATCCACGACTTTTTCTGCCACCAGGGCGGCGCCACTTTAGAGTGAGGTAAAATATTTGACAGATTTCATAGCGAGAACAATAATTTTTTAGGAAAGTGTAATCTTTAAGGTTTCTTTCTGTATTATTAGTTATATTTTATATTAATTACATTAGAAATGAATAAACCAAACTATAAATATAACTAAAAGCCGACTTTTTTAAAAATAGAGTTATAATGTGCAAAAAATTAAAAATCAAAACACTGATGCATTGTGTTGTGTAATACTCTAAATAATGATAAACTATTATTTAAAACTAATTTCTCAATTAACTGACACTGTGTAACAAAATATTACCTCAGTCAATACTAGCGACATCTGGTGAGCGGAAGATTATTAGCCCTCATTGGAAATAGTTACTATAGTAACGTAATTTTTTTGTATCAAAGTTAATTCAATATAATTTTAATAACAAATTAAATAAATTAATAAAGCAATGTGTTTTTTTTTTAATTATATCCTATAAATACAATATATAAAAAAGTGTTTACGTGACATCTCACATTTCATGTATATCTGAGAAAACTGTCAACACTAATACCAAAGAAAGCGAAGTTGGTCCTTCCACATCTACAAAAATATCCAAACATAGAAAAAAAACAGAATAAAAAATACGGTTGAATAATTTGGATATGTGTGCCATCAGAAATAAAATACATCACATTTACATAATCTGGAGGTGTCTACTTTAAGTAAATTATTAGTCGAATTAAAAATTGACATCAACTTTGGTGGGGGTTGTACCACATTATGAAAAATAATCCGAAAAATAGAATTTCAATTAAAAAATGTGTCTCTAAAAGAAAACTATTAATGAATTAATTGAATGACATGATACTGTAGCCTGGATTTTTTTATTTATTTTATTTTATAGGATAGGGTGACAAACGAGCACACAGTCCACCTGATGGTAAGTGGTTGCTGTAGCCCATAAACATCTACATCTATCCTCGTTTGCCAATCAAAATGCAGATGCGTTGTCACCCGTGAGGACTAAGATGGATTGCCCCTTTTGCAGTAAAAAGGGTCTCCGGTTCTCTACACTCACCATACGAAACACAGCAATGTTAACCGATTCGTTGCGGCACCAATTTTCGACAACGTTTAGCTGTGGCGGCGAACAAATATTTCATCACACGCCTGGCGTGTGAAGCGCCACAGACGTTGATGACACGCCTATTGTGCCATCAGCCATGTGTAAAAGTAATTATCTTTTTTATGCTTTTTTCACTTGTTTAGACCTAATTAAATTTATTTGACATCAAACATCAGTTACAAACGGAAGGATACTTGTTTTTAGTGGGTAACTAAGTGTTTTCTTTGAAATTGAGAGTGACTTTTTTATGCAGAGACTACAAACCTTTTGTACTATTTTTTGTTTTATAAAAAAATCATTTATATAAGTAGGTACATCTAAATCACCCTGGAAAACATTGGTTTTTATTAAATTAAATTTTCACCTAATAATAATATTTGTAAATAGCAAACAATCAAGAACCTTAATTTGGAAAAAAATAAGGTTTATGATTCATTAATATTTACAAATGTTGAATATTATTTATATTTAACATTTTATTATTATATTTTTTATTATTATTATTTATTTTTATTTATTTTATTATTTTTTATATTATATTTAACATTTGTAAATATTATTTAATGTTATACAAATGTAAAAGTAAAGTCGATAATATAGATAATGTAGATAGTAAATAGCAAAACAAGTGTTTTCAAAAGGAAACAAACGCCGGCGCTATACGGCGACGGATTGACGAAAGACTATTTATTAGCGAACTTTTTTTATGCATGAACGGTTTCAAACTGTTTCAAGCAAAAATAAACCTTATACCATATGACAAGAGCACATGGTACTTCGTAGGTCTATTCGGCCATATGATAGTAATAAGACGGCACTTCAACCATTTTAAGAAAAATTATACAATAAGACAAACGCATTGTTTTTTTTTAACAGGACACTTGTTTTCTAGAAATTTATTTACAACTTGAGTTTGTGAGCGATCGCAATGAGTGCTATTATTTGTTACTTATTAGATTATTTTTCCAAAACATGATTTAAAACCCACAAAGTAAAAAGAAAAAGGTTGTGAACCCCTAAAAATATAAAATTTTCAAAATATCCAGAAACGAAGCTGCAGGCATGAACTACTTGCAAAATAATGAATATTTTGTTCTGGATAAATTTTCCAAAAACGCAATTTGAGCGAGTTATAACGATTTTTAAAAAGACACGATTCGTGTGTCATACGCCACACACACACAAAAGTAATCGATGGCACGCCTGGCGTGTCATCCGCACTGAACCGGTTAAGCTGCTATTTTACGCTGGTATTCTTTGAGAGCGTGGTCCTTTCCCGGTCTAGCCGACCCATTCGTGCTACAACTATACTACTAATATAGGTGCAGCATGGCTCTACCACGTACAAGGAGGTACAGATATTTAATTTTTTGAGACAAAATCGTAAATAAGGCCGAGCTATCATATATTTTGATAAAACGTACATTCATCAAGATACTCTGTGAAAAAATGTTGACAAACTGAAAACAAAGAAGGCATATTAAAGACTGATTCAGGTGGTGCACGCTGGACTATTGTTAATGCAGGTGGTGAAATGGGCTTTATACCAAATGCACAATTAATATTTAAATTCTAGTCAAAGTCGTGTGACTACCGTGATGACATGAACAGGACATGGCTACAAGACAAACATATACCTAATTTACCGCCTACAATTTAATAGTGATGGATAATCCACCCTATCATTCTGTAAAGGTGAATAAGACACCGACATTGAGTTCTACCAAAGGTCTTATCTTATGTGCCTACTATGGTGAAAGCTCAATTATACGTAATTATAAAAGAGCATAAAGAAGCGCCAATATATGAATCTGATCGATTGCTTGAGGCGCATGGACACAATGTGGCTAGACTTCCACCGTTAGTACCACTGCGAGTTGAATGCCATAAAATTTATGTGAAGCCATTTGAAGAGGCGTGAAGCTAGTAAGTAGTGATGGACAGGAAAAACTTAGTAAAATATATATTATAAAATCCTCTGTTAACAGCCGACAGTTGAGCCTTAGCTTAACTGTTAACGGAGGAATCCCGGCAGCAGTACAGGAAAGGTCGCCAAACTAAAAACGCCGGTCCAGCAAAACAACATCCAGATTGTGCCGCTGGGAGAAATAAAGCTGCGCCTCCCTACATAACTGAAGCTCCCTAACTTCTTCGTGTATCGATATGATGAGGTGTCACCGGAATGCGTCGCGTAAAGAGGTTCTGCGGCCCTAGTAAGAAGAGACGTCATACACGAAGAAGAAGAGACGGACCCGAGTTTTACGTCGACGAGGACAAAGGGGATAAGGATGAAGGTGGGGACTAAAGAAGTAAGGTTTATGCTGCCTACAGACCTCCGATCACTTTGTTTGCCCCCCAGGACAAAAGAACTATATATACCTGTACGCGATTTACATCAACGATATCCCCACACTTCAAGGCCACAGGGAGGAGTGGGAAGAGGACGTCGTGCTGGTATTATATGCAGACAACGGTGCGTACTTCACGTCATGTCGTTGGGTAGCTGCTGGACCTGTTACCAGAGTGGCTGGACAAGTGGAGTATGGCGGTTGACGTCGGGAAGACTACCGCCTTCATGACCAGGTTGACAAGAACACTACCTACGCTACAACTGCGTGGGCAGAACGTAGATTAGAAGACCACAATCACTTACCTAGGATGCCAGATAAATCGCTCGCTGCGCATGAACCCGTGGCTCGATCACTCGAGCCGCGCGAGCGAATCTGTATTCTGTACTGGCACCCAAACTCTCAATAAGAACCAAGACAGGTATCTACTAAACCTACGTCCGCTCGCGGCTGACATACGTAGCACCAGCCTGGTACGCGTTGACCTCAGCCACTCAGCGCAGGAAGATGCAGGTCCAGCAAAATCTTGCACTACGGGTGATCGTTGGAGCTGGCTGTTACGTCAGGAACGACGTCATTCACGTGATCTCAATATAGAGATCGTCTATGAATTTGTGGCCCGTACTGCGAGATGATTATACGATCGCATAGATAACGGGCCCGCACCCATCTACACAGCCAGGCCCCACTACAAGCGCGCCCACCCAACGAGGGGGAAGCCGGGGACGAGTGCGAATTCCGACACCGGATCAGATGGCGTGAAGTACGTAACACACCGACCGACAAGCTGTGATGACCGAGGAAGCTGTCCCCCCGCGATGACGCCCGGGTAATGAGAGATGTCTCAAGACGCGAGCACCTCCTGTCCCCAGAAGGGGGAAGAGAAGGAGAAGAACACTACCACCCAATTTGCAATTTCGTTTGGGATCAGCGACTGTTTCGGGAACTAAAACTAAGAAGAAAGATAAGTGAAAAAGTAAACAATAAGTGTACTAGTAAAGTAATAGTGCATCAGTAACGCATTTCCAAGAGGGAAATTTTTATATGAAGAATTGCTGTTTTATTTTCAAGATCCTTCAATATTAACCCTAATAGTAGGGTAAAGAAGAATACAGTCCAAATAGTCACATACGATAGGCGTCAAGACCGGTACCCTTTCTATTAAGAAAACTGGGTTTGTGTACGAAATCGAACATCTTCATCTAGGGTCACGCCTACCTCGTTGTCCCGAACACAGCGTAGTGTGGTTATTGGTCTGTGAAAAGAAGATCAATAGTTGGTTGATCCTTGATTGGTGACGCAAGGCTCGTGTGTACCTGACCGTTTTAGTCATCGTCTGACTGTTTGTGTTGCTTGCTAGCAAGAACAGCGAGAAAACATAAAGTACACAACAGGAAATTCTTAAACTCCCAGAAATGAGCCTGGCCATGCGCCTGATCTCTTTCAGTTCGAATTGGATTAGCGTCCCATCGACCGAACACATTTACTCCTGGGTCCCATCGAACTATAAGAGTGAGAGAATATAGTGCATTTTTGCTTGCACACAGACGTGCTCTATAATCCCTTTCTGCGCAGATGGCTAGTCTCGTTAAAACTGGCTGTCGTGACTGAAATTTGCTCTGGAGGACATTATAATGAGTTTTCTACGGCGAAGACCTATTGTCTCTATGTTTACATTTACTATTTTACCTCATAAAGCGACCGCGTGGCCTAGTGTCGAGTTAATACTGAGCGGATCCTGGGTTCTAATCCCAGCCGTGGCCAATATTTGTACAATAAAACTAATCGTTTGTCTCTTATAATTGCGTATGATGTGTTCTAGACTATCCCCAACGTAATAAGCCCTAAATTGGAGACAGGTAAAGTTCTAATACTTAAAAGATGTTATTTAGCTATGAGTAGGTACTTACAATGAGTAGCCAAAATCACCCAGGAGAAAAAGCAAGACTCCCATGGTACGAAATGGACTGATAAATCGCGTATTTGTACATCATATAGCCAAGGTTGGTATTAATTGGGTAAAGTGAGTGGTTACAGAAATGTTTATTTTACGGAATGGTCGCAAACTTATATACGAGTATGTAATTACAGTCGACCTGATGGTAAGTGGATGCTGATAGGCCGCAGACACCTTCGTCTATCCTTGATTGAGAATGAAAATGCATATGCGTCGTCACCCACTGAGAACTAAGATAAAATGCCTCTTACCAGTAAAAATAATCTCCGGTTGTAGTCACTCACCGAATATGGCAGCATTAGGCTAAGTTCACATGAGCGTGCGGTTGCGCGCTTTTAGAGTACTCATGACGGTTTGTAAAATACGAACAAGATCACCGGAGTGCCCAGAACTGCACAGTATTGCCGGTCATATAGGTTTTTTTTTTATAGAATAAGGGTGACAAACGAGCACACAGTACACCTGATGGTAAGTGGTTGCTGCGGCCCATAGACATCTACATCTATCCTCTATTACAAATCAAAATGTAGATGCGTTGTCACCCGTGAGGACTAAGATGGAATGCCTAATTTCCAGTAAAAAGGGCCTCCGGCCACCTGCACTCACCAAGCGAAACGCAGAGGTAAACCTTTACTTCACGCTGGTTTTCTGTGAGGTCGTGGTACCACCCCGGTTCGAGCCGGCCCATCCGTGCTACAACAAAAGCTGCCGCGTGGCTCTACCACTGTTAAAAAAAGGGTAAAGGTAGACGATAACATCTATTAGTTTAAATCTACCACGCGCTTAGTACTTTCCGCGGTATCGCGGAGTTGTGTGAACTTATCCTTATGCTGCTAATACTCTGTGCAGCATGAATGGGTCGGCCGGGTGGTTCTTTCCCAGCGTGGATGTCGTTAGATCCAAAACGGCAAACCACATAATCTCACTTTTCGATTGCTTGATGAAGAGAACACTTTATCATCGGAAGAACAATATGAGCTTTCCCTTGTAACACTACAAGAAAAAAAATCAGTAAAGAGTACACCTCACCAAGTCATCACTTTAGTCCTTACAACTGTGGCACCAACATGAACATTGTGCTCGAGGGTGTTCGTCACAAAAGACAACTGAAAAGAAGTGGTCGTTCTTTTCCGGTGGAGCCGACCTTATGCTGCAGTTGTTGCTTGTAGTCACTGTAACGTAGCAATACATAAATAACGAAATGTACCTACAATTAACTCCAGGCTCAATGTGGTAGCAATTGCAACATTATCAGTGAGAGGGCATGGGGATCCCTGCTTGTTAACCCGCTTGCCAAGCGTGATAGAAATCGACAAAGAAGTGCTCGTGCCAAGCGTATTAAAGGTCAGACGACGAAGATTGCGGGTCCTTTTGAAGTGGTCTTTTCCATTCGTCTTTTGTTTTTATTGTGGAATGTATTAGGTGTTGGTTAACATTTGTGTTAATATGACAGCCTCATTGGTCTAGTGGTCGTAAACGCAACTGCTGATCATGTGGTCTCGGGTTGGAATCCCGGGTCGGACCAATAATAATCAGTTATTGAGTTTTCTGTCAAGAAATTCTCAGTAGCAGCCCGGCTTTGGCGGAGTTTCACCCCGGGTCTACGGAAATCATGTAAAGCCGTAGGTTCTGCGTCTCATCTCTCTCTGGTCGTGTTGGGTAGCTGCGCAATCGGACTATGAGAGTGAAAAATAGAGTGTAGCTGTGCTTGCGCCATAGATTATCTGCGGGAATCGCAATCAAGTATAAACATTTTGATAATTTGAAAGATTGTTTTTTGTTTCATATTTCTTATACATACAAAAATATACTTAGATACGAAATATAAATGTCTGCTCGAGACAGCTAGGCACTAGAAGCCCTCTACAGGGAGTGAGATGTTGGCTGTGGACTTTGGGCTGGTTTTGTTAGTTATGATAACTTCAGCTCCGGACTTGATGGAATGACCTGAAGGTGTACTTCGGTAACTGCTAGAGGAACTCCTGGACGAGTAAAACTAGGTATGCCAAGTTTGGGCTTGTTTTGTTAGTTATGATGAGACCTTATCTCCGGACTTGATGGAGAGACCTGATGGTGTACTTCAGTGACTACTAGTGGAACTCATGGACGAGTAGAACTAGGTGTGCCGAGTTTGGGCTCGGTTAGTTAGTTATGATGGGACCTTACCTCCGGAATTGACGGAGAGACCTGATGGTGTACTTCAGTGACTACTAGTGAAACACCTGGACGAGTAGAACTAGGTATGCCAAGTTTGGGCTCGTTTTGTTAGTTATGACGAGAACTTACCTCCGGACTTGACAGAATGACCTGATGGTGTACGTTGGTGACTACTACTGCAACTTCTGGACGAGTAGAACTAGGTATGCCGAACTTGGGCTCGTTTTGTTGGTTATGACGAGATCTTACCTCCGGACTTGATGGAGAGACGTGATGGTGTACTTCAGTGACTACTAGTGGAACACCTGGACGAGTAGAACTAGGTATGCCAAGTTTGGGCTCGTTTTGTTAGTTATGACGAGACCTTACCTCCGGACTTGACAGAATGACCTGATGGTGTACGTTGGTGACTACTACTGCAACTTCTGGACGAGTAGAACTAGGTATGCCGAACTTGGGCTCGTTTTGTTGGTTATGACGAGATCTTACCTCCGGACTTGATGGAGAGACCTGATGGTGTACTTCAGTGACTGCTACTCTGTAACTCCACGATGAGTAGCTAGGTGTGCCGCGTTTGGGTTTGATTTGTAAGTTATGATGAGGCCTTACCTCCGGACTTGATGAAGAGACCTGATGGTGTACTTCAGTGACTACTAGTGGAACTCATGGACGAGTAGAACTAGGTGTGCCAAGTTTGGGCTCGGTTAGTTAGTTATGATGGGACCTTACCTCCGGAATTGATGGAGAGACCTGATGGTGTACTTCAGTGACTACTAGTGGAACACCTGGACGAGTAGAACTAGGTGTGCCGAGTTTGTTAGTTATGATACGCAGTTGCCCTTGAATTCGGTAATACCATTTATATTTTCTCCGACGTGCCTAAGCTCGGCACACCCAGTTCTACTCTACAAGGAGTTACGAAGTACACCATCAGGTCTCTCATCAAGTTCGGAGGTAAGATCTCGTCATAACCAACAAAATGAGCCCAAGTTCGGCATACCTAGTTTTACTCGTCCAGAAGTTGCAGTAGTAGTCACCAACGCACACCATCAGGTCATTCTGTCAAGTCCGGAGGTAAGTTCTCGTCATAACTAACAAAACGAGCCCAAACTTGGCATACCTAGTTCTACTCGTCCAGGTGTTCCACTAGTAGTCACTGAAGTACACCATCAGGTCTCTCCATCAAGTCCGGAGGTAAGATCTCGTCATAACCAACAAAACGAGCCCAAGTTTGGCATACCTAGTTCTACTCGTCCAGGAGTTGCAGTAGTAGTCACCAACGTACACCATCAGATCATTGTGTCAAGTCCGGAGGTAAGGTCTCGTCATAACTAACAAAACAAGCCCAAACTTGGCATACCTAGTTCTACTCGTCCAGGAGTTCCACTAGCAGTTACCGAAGTACACCTTCAGGTCATTCCATCAAGTCCGGAGGTAAGGTCTCGTCATGAGCCCAAACTCGGCACACCTAGTTCAACTCGTCGAGGAGTTCTAGTAGCATTCACCGTATACTTTCAGATCACTCCATAAAGTCCAAGACGAATAGGATTTATATATATTTATATATTATAAATCCCACTTGCTTTTAGCGAAACAAAACATTATAACAAGAATTTGTGATTATAAAATATTTCTATTATGTATTATTTTACTTGTCAGGTCATGTACCTATGTATTCAAATTCGAATATTTTGTGTTTGTACAGCGATCTTTTTCAGCTGCTGCAGGCGATACAGCGACCACCCGCGATAGCGGCCGAGGGCCGACTGTGGTTTTATCGAAATTTTTGTATAACAAATCAAAACAGGCACTAAAAATAAAATAACCCTTATTGCAATCCATTAGGATTCATCCGTATCAGCAAAATATGTCAAAAAATAAGCATCAGTTTTTATTTTTTTTACGACCAATTGTGACATTTTGATAAAAAGTAATCACCAGCATTTTTGATTGAATATGTCTGCCTACTTACAGTATTTTTAGAAATCTTAATATATGTTGATAATAGAACAAAAAAATGTACCTACCGAAACATCAGCCGGTATCGTTAATTTTGTAGAAAATGGCTAGGGAAGATCCTTTTTACAATGTAAATAACTATTATTTTCAACAAAAAAGTTACTACCATTTGAAGATAAAGAACCATTCTATACGTTGTAGTTATTAGTTATATTTGATTTGGTTTAGTTTTGTCACAAAATGTACCGAAAAACAGCATTATTTGGCCCGATTTGCAAACGCACCCTTAAACACTAGAATCCCTGCCAAGCGCAAATGGCTAGTCTCCGTTGAGACTCTCTGCCATGACCGAAATTCGGTCTGGAAGACGTTATTATTAAATATTATGAAGTAGTGGATTAAGAGGGGCTGAAAAAAAAGATAAAAACTACATAAAATGTGTTTTTTAATATTTTATTTTCCAACTCCTCCTATTTTTCTTCATAATTATATTTATAAGTATATAAAAAATATTATAAAATAACACTATACCTAAGTTAAGTAATGTTAAGTAAATTCTCAATATTTTGATATTACAAACTATGGACGTTTCTCTTATTAAAGAAATAACTTTATAAATATCGTAAATTCAGTATACACAAACATCTTACAAAACATTATACAAAATACAAACGTACCTCTTTTATCATAGGTAATTAGAAAGTAATGATGTATCTTATGAAAATCACAATATGCATGAGCAGAAACTTACACTCATGTGAACTTAATTTGTACATTAATATTCTACTTTAAATGCAACTTACGTAGTTACTTCTAAGAACTTAAACTTATAGGCAGTAACGATTAAAATTTAAACAGATTATTGTCACACATTTAATGCTAATTTTATATTTAACCTTTTTCATCACATAAGAAGAATGAGAAGTGGATGGCATTGAACAGTATACTAGAGTGAATAGATTGTTTATATTATACATGTGTTTACACGATACGAAATAAAGATATGACCTCTAGGCTTACCTAATTCATATTTCCACAATATTTTAACGACATTAACTTATTTGGCAATTTTATATTGGATTTTAATAATCTGTATAATTTAAGTATCGCATAATGGGCAAATAAAATGCACTCTTTGTTTTGGTTGAAGTCATCTTTTGGTGGATGTCATTTTTATTCAGAAAAGAAATGATAACAAATTCAAAATAATGTAATTTAATGTATACTATATAACCTACTTTTTAAAAAAGTATTAATTATAATGGAGTGTTAATAATCTGAGTATCAAAGTTGAAGGTACAATGTGTAATTGATTTCTTAGTTGTTTAGCTGAGGCCTTAACGGCAGAGAGCCTTCCACCCAGAAGTTTGGTCGTTGCATCATAGTCTGCCATAAGGCTACTTCTTTGCCCATACTGTCCATCCAATTGACACTGGCACCCATATATGTACCTGAAATTAAATATTTTTTTATAAAATCAATGAAGCTTGCAAATCTTCTAATGCTGGACAGAGAGACCTTTTTTAGTTTCTGGTAAGGTTTTATGCGAGTTGGCGTATTTTATGTATCTTCAAATCATTTTTAATTTCTCAGATGTTTGTATGAAGCCTTTTTCCAATTTTTGTAATTGTAAGTTGAAAAATGGCACTAACTGAAATGAAATTGTAATAATTTCAGTTACTGCCATTTTTCACTTTCATTGGTGTTTTTTTTTTTAAATGTAAGTATTCTTTTTTTAAAACCCGCTCACACTAGGATTTTCTCCTGTATCGTGGAGGCGATTTCAAAAATCAAACATCCAGACCCGGAAACAGTTATTTGTAGTCCATACAAACACATGTTCTGAGCGGAATTCGATCCGCGGCCCATAACACTGTGACAAAACACAGCCACTGCGTTACGGGGGCGCAGTTTCTAGTAAATAATTATATTTAAAAAACGTTAATCGCACATTCATAAAAATGTATCTTGTATTGTGAAAACATTTTACGTAGATACATAAAATCGACATGGACTAAAACTAGCCTTGGAAACTTCCACTTTCGAGTAACTACTCGTAGGCTATCCAAATAGTTGTTACATGCTAGAATCGAACTTGTAGCCCGAAGCGCTGGAACCAAACGCTTACCTACTATGCTTTCGATCCGTGACTAAGTAACTATTTCGTTATTTTGACACTGAATATATTATATTGTTTTAAATGAATATTGAATGATAAAAATCAATATCTTACCAGTTCCAAGCGACAATCTAACAGCTCCCATGAAGTCGTTAGAGGCAAGTCTGTCCCTGTCCCAGAGGCTTAGCTCCAGGGCTCTGGTGGCCAGCTCCTGCATGGTCAGCCCCCGGTAGGTAAACGTGTGTTCCCAGCGTGGGTTTAGTGTTCTCCGTACTACATTCGTTTTCTGTTTGGCAAGACGACCTCTTTCTGGCAGAAGGTAACTGGGGAAAAAAGTAAGGTAGTTACAAATAATTATTATTAACAATAAAGCTAAAAAGTTCCTGAGTACGAAATGAAGATAAATATTTTAATATCACTTTCTTATCAAACTTGTTCTTCTATATGTAAAAATAGTAAAAACAGTAGCATTATTGTTTTCTTTACCTGTGGATGTAAGTGAGAAATGAGTTTATTATCTATGGATATCGAGACTTGTATTCAGACAAGATTTGTATAGAACAAATTTAAAAAGGTTCTCGAGTAGCAGCCAGGATTGCCAGCATCCTTACTACTAACTACAAATCACGAGACGTAGTGACGACCTGATGAAACTCGCAAGTAGTCAATGTGTGCAGATGGCTCAAGACCGTTCTTTGTGGGACCTATGAGTGAGGCCTATATTATGCAGTGAACTTGTGATGTGCTCTGGTGGTAGTGATAGTGAAAGTGAACCACAAGCCTGTTTTGTATACATGCCCTATCGTTGAAACAGTAATTTAAAAAACCCGAATGCGTAAAAATGTTTACAGTTTAAGAAACATTTTGCAGTGTATGTGACTCCCACTATTAAGACGGACCTAACGACACCTCCCATGCTAAAATTCATCAAGCCGTCTAGACTAAAGAGCGTGCCAAAGAAATAGACATACATACATACATACTCTCGAAAAACATTACCCTCATATTGGCTTATTTTACTGGAAAAGAGGATCTTACTCCTCACGGCTGACAACGCAACTGCATTTTAATTCGCAAACGAAGATAGATTTAGATGTCTATGGGCCACAGCAACTACTTACCATTAGGTGGACTGTATGCTCGTTTGTCACCCCAATTCTATAAAAAAAAACCTCCTTCTAGGACAGTTGGGTGAAAAAATACATGCCATATTTTGCTGAATAACGAAAGAAGTTTTGGTTACAGTAGTGGACTGTTGATGTGTTAATGAGAACAAGAAAAATAATGAATAAATATTGATAGTACCTCTTGCAGAAGACATCAGCGAGTCCGTTTGGCTTGGTAGCGAGCAGGTTTTTGGCTTCCTTTACGAGAACATGAAGTGTGCCCTTGCCGCTATCTTGTAGCTCGAACTTCAGACCTACGATCAGGTCCCCACGTGTACCTTGCTGTTCCTCAAACTGTTCAGTCTGCAATTATTTGCAAACGATTACGTTGTGTGCAAAATTCAAAATTTACATTTTAATAAATTGGTGTGGTGTAGGTGTAATAGAATCTCCCCATTTACCCCCATTTCGCCACGTGGGTATCGTAAGAGTGGACTATAATAATGAGGGCTAATAATTTTCCACTCACCAGATGTCGCTACTAGCGACTGAGGTAAAGTTTTTTGTTACACAGTGTCATTTAATTGAGAAATTAGTTTTAAATAATACTTTATCATTGTCTAGAGTATTATATTAATATATAACACAATGCGTCAGTGGTTTGATTTTTAATTTTTTGCACATTATAACTCTTTTTTTTTAAAAGTCGTCTTTTAGTTATATTTATAGTTTGGTTTATTCATTTGTACTGTAATTAATATAAAATATAACTAATAATACAGAAAGAAACCTTAAAGATTACATTTTCCTAAGAAATTATCGTCCCCGCTATGAAATCTGTCAAATATTTTACCTCACTCGAAAGTGGCGCCGCCCTGGTGGCAGAGAAAGTCGTGGATGCCCTCATTGCTGGACGAGTCTCATGACTTCTAATGTATGGCGGTATAACCATTTCGTGTAAGCTAGATGTAAAACGCCCTGAGACTACCGACGGGCAGCAACGTTTTAGATTATTACAAATGGCATTTTATTTGCATATAATAAATACAAATTGTAGTGTAGACGTTAGAATGAATGCTTGGGAATGACTTTTTAATTAATGCGCCTACCTTATGCCCATAAGCTACTTTCACTTTAACACATTAGGCGGACTCGGTCAGTTAAAAATTGTTCCATTTTAAATTTGATTAACAAAACCACTTCTTTAGTGTCAATCTTAATTAAAGCTGTATATACATACATTACATAAAGAAAGGTATTAATTACATTATGCGGTTCGTCGTTAAAACGCTCAAGTTACTAATGTATAAAAACAAATACATATTATGATCTATTAAAAACTGTAGAGTCGAACTCTATGGACTTAAAAGGTGGAAATGTTGAAATTTAGACTTTCAAATATCGAACCTATTATGCAACAATCTCCAAATTTAGTTATAATAAAAACATAGTTTAGTTAAACAGAGAATCAATGAAATCTGAAGAACACATATTTAGTCTAGGCGGTACTATCAACTACTAGGCGGTAAATATCGAGTTTTAGTTAGTAGGTATTCTTATTTATTTATTCACCTGATTAACGTTTCACTATTTAATGGAACTTTAAATAAGAAACTGAAAGACAGCCTTTCCGTTTAATTTTAATTTAATAAAAGTCAAGATTCACTTGAAATTTATTTATTTTTCCTTTCTTCTTTTTAATGCCCTCCTCCTCTTATCTCCTCGCTTTCAACTTGCCCGAACATGACCTTTCTGTTTTCTCGTTGTCATCAGTGTTGCCCTAATACACTAAAGCATAGATAATATTATTATTTTAGATGACAAATGACTGACCCGTTCGTGCAACTTATGCCACATGGGCGCGGGGTCGTCGAACACGACGTCGGCCAGTGGCAGCGTCACCTCGCCGAGGAAGTCGTTGCGGCCGAACATGTCCGCGTGCCACACGCTCAGCCACAGTGTCCGCGCGGACAGCGAGGCCAGCGGCTGCGCGAAGCTCAGCGTCTCCTCGAACACCGGGTTCAGCGTGTTCTTCTTCACCTTCGTCTTGCGTTTGCCGGCTTTGGACTTGTCTGGTAACAAGTACACCTGGAAGAAAAATGTAGCGTTACTGGTATACCATTTGTTGGCGGCATACAAAGTAGAAACTATCACCCCATCTCTATTATAATTATATAGGGTTATTTTGCAATAACCGGTTAAATTTGCAGAGAAGGTTCATTACAAGTAATATAGGCAAATGGTGAAGAAAAATTAATTAAAAAAAATCTCAAACATTCTGTCCTTTTTATCTATGAAATTCAAAATGCGTGGTAATGCAATTTTTTAACTGATCTTACTGCGCCCGCACACTTTCGTAAGGGTTGATCGGTAGTTATTTATTCTGTGTCGGTACTCGGTAGGTAAAAACGTGAATTGAATCGCACACAAAGGAACACGCGTATGTGTGGTATTTTATTTTTATATTTATTGTGTGTATACGCGTAGGTATTTTACGTGGTAGAGCCATGCTGCAGCTATATTAGTAGTATAGTTGTAGCACGAATGGGTCGGCTCGACAGGGGAAGGGCCACGCTCTCACAGAATACCAACGTGAAATAGCAGCTTAACATTGCTGTGTTTCGTATGGTGAGTGTAGAGAACTGGAGACCCTGTTTACTGGAAAAGAGGCATTCCATCTTAGTCCTCACGGGTGACAACGCATCTGCATTTGTTCGCAAACGAGGATAGATGTAGATGTCTATGGGCTACAGCAACCACTTACCATCAGGTGGACTGTGTGCTCGTTTGTCACCCTTATTCTATAAAAGAAAAAAATGTGAAGTTGTTTCCAATAAATCACATTCAGTTTGAGATAATTTCAAATAAAAGTAGAAGCCTTATTTATTGATATTTTCAAAAACTGCAATAACGGTACATTATTATTTATATATTTGAACTTAAGTTTACAATTTTGCTACTCTTTGAAAAATAACCCTCTATTTAAACGTATCAACTAATCAAAGTAAATGTTTTTCGAAATTTGTGGTGACGTTGACTTTCATTTTTTTCTGGTTTTTCTAACAAAACGTTTGTGATAACCACAGAATAAATAGTAACATAAATAAATATATATACCATATTGCTTTAATGCAGTAATGTATTTATTACTTATATACCTTTGTTGGCTCGTAAAAGTTCACTGCAGAGCATGGGCATTTTGAATATACCACGAAAATACTAATTACGACAACCGTACATCCACTATTAGTGTTTCAGTTTTTGAACTAGAAGTTTTTATAGACGAATGGAATGCCTCACATCTATGAGCTATCCATGATTTGTTCTTTGCTTACCATCAGATGAACTGCGAGGTCGTTTATCATTCGGTTGAGGTTGAGGTGGTCGCTTCCAAGCTGTTTCTAAAATAAATTTTGTAAATAGTTTGTAAAACCTATCATATTCTAAAATTTACTTTAAAAGAAGTCCAGCTGGGTATCTTGCTGGTTCTTTCCAGGACAGAAGTTTTTCCGAACTAGTGGTAAAGTAAAAAAAAAATGACTTTCAATAAGAATATACACGTGATCTACTTGGAATAAAAATTATTCTATTCTATTCTATTTGGTTTCAGAAGCTGCAGTGCTTGTGGACTTAACCAAGAATTGCCTCTGTTAAATGTCGTTTGATAAACTTCGACATCGTGTGAAATAAAAAAGCGACGTGTAGCACTACGAAACGCGCCGGTAAATCACGAAGTTCAGCTTGACGTAGGAATCGGAGAGGTTGCGTAAATCAGAATGCAACTCGGTATTAAATAACGAAGTTCGGCGTGCCTTGATCTGCGCCCCCTATTCCCTAAAGGGGGTCGCTTCCGATTCGGCAGAGAGGCCACACAAGCCATTGCCAGGCTCACAGGTGGTGTTTAGTGGGTAGGCACTTAGTTTTCACAGTGAGTCTCATATAACCACGCAGCCGGTTGTCGTGGTATGCTTAGAGCATTCACCACCTCCCTCCCCCGCTTACCGGAGGGTAGCCCTTTAAATTGCTTCTGGGCGTAACAAAAAAAAACGTACCTTGACGTAAGGATCGGAGCGGTTGCGCTTGGTGTCAACGGGCGCGAGGTCGCGGCAGCGCTTGACGCCGACCTCGAGCGCGCCCAGCCGGTAGTTGTACAGCAGCGAGAACTGCACCTCGCCGCGCACCGCCACGCTGCCGCGCGCGCCCTCGCCCGCGCCGGAGTACACCGATGCCATCGACTCCGACCGCGTCTGCAATCAAACTTGCCCAATTAGCACAAACAAATTAAACGAACGAAGGAGGGCAAACGGCTGCTACATGTTTCTTATTTGTGAACAGGTGCTGCTTGTGAGAGCTAATCTGTTTGTATTTACAATACACTAAAAGCTGTAGCTTTGTGGTAGGTATTGTTTTAACATCATTGTGTATTTTTATTCCATAAGATCCACTTACCAACAGAGGGAGCTCTGTTGGAGCTCACGGAGCTGTACTCATTTGTCACTCTTATTTCTATAAACATAATGGATAGATTGTTATTGATATATTATGTACTATTATTGTAAAATTTATAAATTAAGTAAACTTCTGTTTCGTGAGGTGATTTTGATACATTCGGTAATAAAGATGTCTTCAGTCATAGAGAATGTAATCACTACGTTTATCGTCAGCTTAAATTTTAACTTCTTAAGGCAGGTTTTAGTTGTCATATTTTTTATTAATAAATAGCAATCCGCCCCGGCTTTGCACGGGTGAATGCTGGATGTCGACAATAGCGTCACCTGAGTTTTTAAACCATCCATTGAGTGGGTCAAATTCATCAAAATCGGTCGAGCCATTTTAGACGGACAGCAATGAGGGCTACTAATCTTCCACTCACCAGATGTCGCTAGTAGCGACTGTGGTAAAGTTTTTTGTTACACAGTGTCATTTAATTGAGAAATTAGTTTTAAATAATAGTTTATCATTGTCTAGAGTATTATATTAATATATAACACAATGCCTCAGTGGTTTGATTTTTAATTTTGTGCACATTATAACTCTTTTTTTTAAAAGTCGTCTTTTAGTTATATTTATAGTTTGGTTTATTCATTTCTAATGTAATTAATATAAAATATAAGTAATCATACAGAAAGAAACCTTAAAGATTACATTTTCCTTAGAAATTATCGTCCCCGCTATGAAATCTGTCAAATATTTTACCTCACTCGAAAGTGGCGCCGCCCTGGTGGCAGAAAAAGTCGTGGATGCCCTCATTGATAGACGATGTAGTGACAAAATACGATCACCGAAATTTTATTTAAATTTAATGTAATTTTGCAAGATGTAATAATAAATGAAATCAATTAATAATATTAATTAACATTTAATATCTAATCATTGCAATTACAAATCATTAAATATGATTGTGAATCATTAAATATGATATGAACTCTTACAACAAACCAAACCTTCAACAGCAGGATTAGCCGTTTATCATTTAATTGAGCACACACGCCTGCAGAACAATAAACTATTTCCACAAGAAAATAAACAATGAACTTCCTTGCTGCAACAACACGTACCTACCTCAATAAATAGTTTATTTTTTAAAAACCGGTCAACAAATAGCTCGCAACAGCACAATATCGCAAACATATCCCGAGTGCATTTTGTTTGGCTCTCTCGTTCATAGCTGGGTGATGAGCTCATGAAACACAAGCCCGCCGTTGTTATTGTTTGTCCGTATTATCTTTTGTCACTCGATACGTTACTACATGACAAACGCTCCAGTACATTGTTTTGTGCATGCACTCATTATCCTAAACAGAACTCGCGTATAAAAAGTAGTACCTACGTATGTAAATGTCGCGCGTAGTTATTCATCTTGCCTTGTTTATGTAGGTAAAACTACTTTCTCCTACTTACATAGCGCATTTTATGCCAGTAGAAATAATAAAAAACATACAGAGCATAATAATATATTGATATGGTACAACGCACTGCGCACATACACTAAGTAACTGCTTATATAGGTATTATGTCTAACTGTTTGGGCCTGTGCCTCCTCTCGTTTTTGAGAGGGTTTGCGGACTTTACATGTCCTCGAAACATTTTAACTATTCAGACAGGCAGGATTTTTCACGATGTTTTCACACTGATTTACCACGTGACCGGCGGTGAAGGAAAACAACGTGCCTGCATGTCGAAGAAATAAAAATATCTATACAAATAAATAAAACTGAAGTATCCGTTTGTAATGTCAAAATTACCGCTTTTTACTACATGCAGATTAAAGTATATACGGTACTAATAACAAAAATACAATTTTTAAAGTTTTCGTCTGTCTGTCCGTCTGTCTGTCTGTTTGTTCCGGTTGATCTCCGAAACGGCTGGAGCGATTTTTACGGGATTTTCACTGGCAGATAGCTGATGTCACAAGGTGTAATTTAGTCTACTTTTATTTTAGAAAAATAATTAGGGTACCGCGCAAAAAAAATAAAACCCCAAATAACACGCAGGCTAAGTCGCGGGGAACAGCTAGTTTCAAAATAAATATAGATACGGCGGACTCTTTCAAGGTCCAATACTATTTCAGAAATGAGAGAAGTCATGTGCCCAGTAGCACAGAATAAATAATAGTACCTACTACGTACCAGTAGTAGAACTTAATATTAAGGGCGTTAATCAATTCCTACTTTTTATTAACACTTAATGAAAAAAGAGCCCTGCTAATGCGAAGGTAAGTATTATGGTAGTTTCTTTAAAACACACTACACTACAAGCTGCCCGCAATTGATAACCATGCGGTGGATATAAACAATTTAGGTTGAGTGGGGGGAAGATCGAACGGTTTTTTGATGAGATGACAGATGAGCAGTGTTGTGTTTGACGTCTTGTAGAACAGTACGTATTAACTTAAGCTAAAATTATATCTATAGTAAATAAAGTACAAAGAGCATATTTTTATGTCACATCGATAAATCCCTATTATATTTATTCGAAAGCAAAAAAACATTAATTACAATGTTTTGATCGAAAGAAAAAAACATGGGGTAAGATGAAAGGGTGGTGGGGAAAGATTGAAGTAGTTTCTAAAATCGTTCAAATGAATGTCAGACGATTTTGACGGTCAGTAGGCTACAATTTTAATTGTCCTGACACTTCAGAACTGTCTATAATATCAAAATACCTTCAAACAACACAGATAACACAAATTATATATTTTTTATATATCAATCTTGCCTCGCCGGGGAAAGATTGAACTAGAGGTTCTCCAACTTTTCACTTTATTTAGATAAGATTATACAGAAACTGAAAGATATCAATCATATAATTTTTTTTATTGTTAATGCCAAGATAATTTTAAACACAATTACGTACATGTTCCTATTACCATTTTCGTTAACAAAATATGTAGCACAAAACGTAAAAAATTTAATATTTCAAAATTTCAAAAACAAAACATAATATTTTTTTAGGTACATTTTGAGAAGATGAGACAATTAGTATGGCTTTAGAAAACGGGGCAAGATGGAAACTTTTATATGCTTATCTTACCCCGTCAAATATGGCGGGTAAAGACGGAATGTTACAATAAATCCTAAAATCAAAAAGTAGCGATATTTAGACATAGCAACATAACTACCAATTAAAAATAATAAGTATGTATACAAATAAAAAACTCGTATCTACCTCGTAAATGAAGTTACACGACACGGGGTAAGATTAAAACACCCGACTTGCTCGCGTAAAATTCACAGCGTAGATATTCCCTTATAACAAACAACCTATCCCTCAAAACGCAAGTGCCGATTAAGGTGTGGAACGTAACAAAATGGCGGTCTTATGAATGTGGCCTGCATTGGATAAATTACACAAAATCTGTCTTTATTGATGCCTTTTAATGTTACCCCGTTTTTCATCTTCCCCCCACTCACCCTACAATATTTAAATACTTATATAACTATTTGAGAGCACCTGCTATTCGAACTTGTTACTAGGGTTGCCATAGAAATAAGTTGAAACTTTGTCATAGTTCAATACATGTTGCTCATCTCCTGGTTTGTTTCCATCTGTCGCCTCTTACGATACCTACAGAACAGTATAGGGTGGGGATATCTCACACCTCCACCATATATACGGTTTACAGACAGTCTATAACAATAGAATTATCTGCTAATTTTGTTTACATAAAATATCATGCTAAAGTGAACAAGGTCCTATAATAAATCTCTTCTGCTTAAAATTCTCTCTAAAGCTGATTCTTCTTTGTTACCGGAGTGTCATTGAACAAAACGACGCTCAAAAAACCTGACGATCAATATAATGGGGTTCTTTATTTTAAATTGTATTTTACCCCACTTGCTACTTTAAACTGATAAAAGTATTTACTAATATTTACCGATATTAACACGCTATACACGACAAATGCAGCGCTGTTGTCACAAGAAAAAGGCCAAGCGACCGCATGTAGCATTGAGCAATACTATATCGTTTCTACCCACACTGTACCTAAACAAGGGATTAATGTTGCAACATTTCGTGAATAAACCGGTGATACTGGCTCGGCCTACGTTTTACCTTCCGTTTATGTTTAATACGCTTATTTGATACAACTCACTATATCTTTAAGGCCGCATATGTTGTGGTGTTAAAGCTTGGCTAAAGCGCTTAAACCAGCAGGTTCAGTTCTTATATAATAGTTCAATTCAATTAATGATTTACAATGTGTATCATAACGAATAAGAGGCGTATTATGTAGGTCATTCTTTGCCTAGTAAATTATTATCAATCCGGTATTTGTTATTAAGTCCCGTATATATATATATATATATACAAATCTTTTGACCGTTCTTGTTTACCATATTTATTTTATACTAACGTTATCGGAGTCGACGAATAGTTATTTCTAAGTTAAGTATATGTTGAAGAGGTAAAAATTTAAATTTATTAATATGAATATAAATCTATTTTATTTTTATTTAACGAAAGCCTTTGTGTAGCAGTCAGCTTAAAAAGTTGGATTACGATACGACAAATGATTATTTCAGATTTAAATTTTAGGGAACAAGGATATTAAAGTTATTAAAAATATGTTTCATTATTATGTAACATTCGTAAACCCTTTGCTCTTTCATTAACTTTAACATCATTATTCCTAATTATTTGTATCTGGATTTTTTTCTATATTATCGTAATCTAACTTTTAAAGCTGGCTGTTAGATAAAGGATTATTAAAAATATAAAACAGACATGCATATGTTATAATTCATATGTGCATAATTCGGGTATAAGCATCCACTTTTAATATATCAATGGGTATAAAAGTGTTTTTTATATTTTATTTTTTAACACTTGAAAAAATATTACTCTAACTCTTTAATTGTAATCGAGGCTAGCTTATAGGAACTAGAATCACATCTATTAGATGATTTTTTCTTTATTAATTAACTAAGTCCTTATGACGCCCGGTTAATAATAATTATTTTTTATATAATCTAAACATAATTGACAAGTGAAGCTGGCTGCCTGGATCGCTCGCTAAGACGAGACTAGGCCGAAACGCATATAATATCTTATTTACTTTTAGTATTTGTACTGATTTTAAAGATAACATGTGTGGAGTGGGCTAAGCCCACGCTGGCCTTTTTATACTTGTAGAATATAATGGGATAATTTGCCGGCGTCTATCTTTCCGTTCGAATACAATCTGGGTGTTTTAAAGGGTGAATAGGCTTTTTTCGCTAAGACAGTGCGATTTACCATCTAGGGCTGCATCACCACTTACCACCGGGTGTGGTAAGGTTCAGTTACTCTCTGTTGACTATTACGACAACCAACGGATGATATGGAGTAATCGATATTTTTATACCGCCACTTTGATGAATATAGCCGTGTATTCATCAATAATTATTGAGAGTATATTCGATTTTAATTCAAATTAAATACAAAGCATTAAATCCGTTGCTTGCTTATAAATAAGTTCGCTTTGTTATAAACGTACGTACGTACGTTGACGTTTTGCAACATCTCGTTCGCAGGCCACTGTCGCAAGGCTGGGCAGTCGCAACATAAAACAATGGCCGCTTTGCCCCGGGGACAATACATGTTGCTATCTTAAATACAAATGTAATATCACGTTTTAGAGGCACCTTTTTACTTTGTACATTCAAAGTAATGTATTACAAGAGATTTTTATGCAAAACATTATACATTTTTTCTCAATACGCGGGCAACCCGGGTTCGATTCCCGCCGGCACCAATGAAATTGTTAATTGGAATTTTAAGAACTGATTTACCACGTGCTCGACGGTTGAGGAGAACATCGTGAGAAAACCGCCATGTCTAAGAAATAAAAAAATATATTTAAAAGTAGGCTCTTTGTTGTAGGTCCTTTAGTTATGTGAGTTCAGATTAATCGTTGGCGACAGTAGTTTCAAGTTCGAGGTAGAACGTTTGGTTTTTACTTTTTATGTAATAAACTAGCTGTTCCCCGCGACTTCCGCCGGGTTAGGGGTTTCAACTTTGTTGTGCGGAACCCTAATTATTTTCTAAAATATAAGTAGCCTAAGTTACTCATTATAACATGAGCTATCTACCAGTGAAAATCCCGTCAAGATCGGTCCAGCCGTTTCAGAGATTAGCCGAAACAAACAGACAGACAAAAATTAAAAAAATTGCGTTTTTGTTATAAGTACCGTATATACTTTCATATTCAATTAGTAAAACGCTGTTATTTTGACATTATAAACAGATACTTTAATTTTATTTATTTGTACACGCTTTGGAGTTTCATTTGGTTGGGTTAAAAACTGTTTATGTTCCACACTAAATATTACGTTTTTTATGTTTTCATAAATTTCAAGTTTTGCAGCAAGTTTTATATATATATATATATATATATATATATATATATATATATATATATATATATATATATATGCAATGAACTTCAAATAAAGATTTAAAAGCCACGCGGCAGCTTTTGCTGTCGCACGGATGGGCCGGCTCGAACCGGGGTGGTACCCACGACCTCACAGAATACCAGCGTGAAGTAGAGGTTCACCTCTGCGTTTCGCTTGGCGAGTGTAGGTGGCCGGAGGCCCTTTTTACTGGAAATGAGGCATTCCATCTTAGTCCTCACGGGTGACAACGCATCTACATTTTGATTTGTAATAGAGGATAGATGTAGATGTCTATGGGCCGCAGCAACCACTTACCATCAGGTGGACTGTGTGCTCGTTTGTCACCCTTATCCTATAAAAAAAATAAAGCTACCAATGTGCTGCATGCTCTAGAGGCTTAGATGAAATACCTGTTTGTAATTATACTGTATCTCCATACACCTAAGACCTACACAGTAGTGGATCAATCCTAGTTAACCATAATATAGACTTACAGACACAATCCCCAAGTAAAATTATTATAGACTACATTTTTATTTTATTCACATTTTCGTTGTTGCGAATCTTAAACGATTTTTACCGAAAAGGTCCAAGAATCTATATTGAATACTTTGTGAAATGTTTAGCTATAGATTGTTTTAAAGTAAGTATCCAATAATCTTGATGATTAATATCCCACAATATATTTTTTTGGGCATCTTAAGTACTTAGCGCTTGTAATACTTTATGACCAAGAATGTTTCGCTGTTGTGTAAAAAAATCAAAAAACAAAATCCAACCCTTTTTTATGCACTATTTTACACTATTTCTACGAAATGAATAATACACTACCAAAATAAGAACATTGATTTAAAAGCAATAATTTGTTTTATGGTTATTTAACGTGTATTCTAGGTATTTTTTATACATTTTGTTTCACTGTACCTGGCACTACTTTGAAACAAAATGTATAAATAATAATACTACACTGCTACCTTCTAAACGGTAGGTAACAAAACAAAATGTATAAAAAATACCTAGAATACACGTTGAATATTTGAATACCAATGTGCTCTTAAACAGAGGACTTCAGTCTTGTGGATTAAACTGTATTTTTTGAAATTAAGTACTGTGGGACGCAAAGCTCCAATGGAGCCCTAATATATTTAAATTAGCAAGCAGACTTAGTTCTGCAGCAGATGCTGTAAGAAAGAATAAAATAGAAATAAGTTTGAACAATGTTGATACAGCTAGCTATTAGTTCAATTTAGTTATCTCCATTGCATGTCATATTATGTAATTTAGTATAAGAAAATGCGACTGACGTATGAAAAAACTTTTGGAAATAAGGTGATCGCTATAATGTTGGTTCTATTATTAAGTGGCGAAGCTTGCGAAGAATAGAATAATAGAACCAACATTATGTATATTCTAATATTCAATATAAATAAACCTAGCAAGCTAACAGCATAGCAAAGTGGCGAAGCATTCAGCTTTATAGCGGTTTCTAACTGTTGTCGTTGAGCAATCAGTTTCAAAATAGGAGGTTCAGATGCCTGGGTGATCAGTAATCGATTGCTGAAAACAGAATTTGAAAATTCGAAACCGTTCTCGAGATAATCGTGGACCAGACGGACAGACGGACAGACATCGTGAAATCAATAAGTGTCTTCGCAAGCTTCGCCACTTAATAAGTGTCTTCGCAAGCTTCGCCACTTAATAATTGTTAAATGTCATATAGACTTGTAGAGAGTTCGGTCAGCGGACCAATGTAAACAGAAGGGGTAGAGCCATGCTGCAGCTATCTTATGGTTGTTGCACGAATGAGTCGGTTCGACCGGGGAAGGATCACTCACACAGACTACCAGCGTAAAATAGCAGCTCAATGCTGCTGTGTTTTGTATGGTAAATGTAGAGAATCTTTTTACTGGATACGAGCCACTCCATCTTAGAACTTAGGGGTGACAACGAATTTAAATTTTGATTCTTAATCGAGGATAGATGTAGATGTCTATGGGCCACAGCATCCACTTACCATCAGCCATCAGGTGGGCTGTGTGCTCGCTTGTCACCCTATTCTATAAATAAAGACTAACCATCTGCACACGATAAGGTTATAGGATCAGGAGTGCGTGCGCAAGCACAGGTGAACTCTCTATTTCCTCACTCTCATAGACCCGTGGGACGGGTCCCGACGCATATCCGACATATCCGACAGGACCAGACGCAAGATCTTTGTGTTTTCGAAGTAGGAGTAAGACGTATTTGTCGTAACAAAAAATAACAAGAGGATAACACTGGAACTGTTCTATTATGTCAACCTAAATTACTGATTAATGTAAAATTTAATGATTAAAAATAATCTCGCTATATTTCTTGCTGGTGACAGAGATATTTTTCGAACCAGAGGTAAATAATAAAATCACTCATTTACGTAATACTCTATATTGAATAAATATATACTACTCTATTTAATAATCTATATTGAATAAAAGTATTATATTCTATTTTTTAGTTTACGTATTTGTTCTTACCTGTAAACCACTTCTGTTGATCGGGAATCGATCTCTGTCCAGATCTCTTTCATTAGGCAGCGGCGAACTGGATCGCCGCGGCAATGTGGCATTGCCGGATGGCAGTGTGTCTGACAAGTACACTTCATCTGTAAATAACAAACATTGCTTAATTTGGGAGCTGCAGTGTAAATTTTTTTTTATAGGATAAGGGTGACAAACGAGCACACAGTCTACCTGATGGTAAGTGGTTGCTGCGGTCCATAGACATCTACATCTATCCTCTATTACAATTCAAAATGCATATGCGTTGTCACCCGTGAGGACTAACATGGAATGCCTCGTTTCCAGTAAAAAGGGCCTCTGACCACCTGCACTCACCAAGCGAAACGCAGAGGTAAACCTCTACTTCACGCTGGTATTCTGTGAGGTCGTGGTACCACCCCGGTTCGAGCCGGCCCATCCGTGCGACAGCAAAAGCTGCCGCGTGGCTCTACCACTGTTAAAAAAATATGTCAGTTCACATTTAATTATTACGATAGATTTAGGTGCAATGTAATAATAACGTATAAAGTAGTGAAAATAAGTACAGTAATGTGTATAAGACTTAAATCTATACATCTAATATTATTAGAACAGTACATGTTTATGGAAAAGTAGATGAAAAGTATGTTCCAATTTCAATATGACCTAAAGATGTCAAAAGTTACTTGTTGTAAATAATAAGGTTATATTTTTTCATAAAATTCATAGTGAAAAAATCCATTGAAAATTGCGAATTAAAATCGTTATCGACTTGCAACTGTTAGGTGTACGCGGAAAAAGATGTCACGGTGCATTGTTATTATAATAAAATAATGTAGTATATTTTTTAAGTGTTGATACATTAAGGAGCCATGCGCGGTGCTGGTGCGTGCTCAATAGAATCGCAAGACTTCAATACCCTCGTTTTGTAACTCAAGCCATTCGTCACGTTTAACTTGGCGACATCTTTTTCCCCTTGTCAGGGAGTTATCACACCATTCTAGAGACTTCAAGAATGTGTCACGGCACGATACGACTTCGCGAATGAAGGATATTTTCTCACCAGATCTTATTGTGCTGTTTCGGCTATCAACTTCTGTTGGTGGTGGTTGTTGCTTTTGTTTAGGAGTTTTATTTTCATTTACATATTTTGAACTTGCTTCACGTTCGTTGGACAGTAAAAGATTCGTCGTAGATTTAATTGATTCACTGTCTATTGTTTTTGTCGTTATAGAGGTAACTGAATCGTTATCAATCGGTCTAGTGATAGTTACTGTTGGTATAGACTGTTGTGTTTGCTTTGTTTTACTGTTTAAAGGATAACTTCTTCCAGTTGGGCCCACTAAAGAAGAATTTGGATCTTCAATCGGAGAATCATGTTCTTCCTCTGGCTCAGTTTGACAACAGCAAAGAAAACACTTTTGAAAACACTTACACATTATTGTGTTAAATTTATTTGTTTCGCGACGGTCCGATTGTATATCGTAAATATTAACAGGCTCGTATTGGTAACGGACAATAACTGATTTATATGGTGGACTTATGCTACTAGTTTCAAACGATAAATATTTAGATTCGGATTTTTTGCTAATTAAAGCGGCCATTTTTAACGCAGCCACAGTTCACAGAGCAACTGAGTTGGAACAAATTAAGTAACTTTGTGTAGATTGAATTCAAAATCCACATTTTATCGCGTCCTGCACCGAGTTCGTTTCCTGTTATTCGTCAAGCTAGCGATAGTATCCGCGATCAAATACATTGAATCACAGAACGGCGTATGCGTGGGATGCTAATTATGTTCGCGGGCAATTATTACTGACTTTTATAAGGTGACGACAAGTGTATTTCTAACCGGCAACATTACCCATAGGATTAGAAAACAAAAATAAAATAAGTAACAATTACCTTGAAAACACAGGGCTTTTGGAGGGACCGGTAATGTACTCCATCGTTTTGATGGTGATTTAATACCAGTATTATTAACGTTGAAACTTAAATATTTGAAAGTCGTTGTGGTTTTCAATATCTTTTTTTCGGATATATTGTTCAAGTCAGGTAGAGAAGAATTAAAGTCTTTAACCTTTAAGTTATCCGAATGGAGTCCAGTATCTGTTTCAATTTCATTATAAATGGTATGATTTTCTTGAAAATCTAGTACCGTTCCTGAAGAACCAGTATAACTTGATTCCGAACCATTTAGGCTTGCATTGTCTGCTTTTTCAGTAGACATTTCTTTATTTTCCGATCCTGATTCTGAAAGTTTCATAGGTTCACCTTTAACCTGATTGAAATCGGATGTCTTACTTTCTAGTTTGACGGATAAGACCTTGCTTGGATTTATAGTCGCCACTTTAAAAATAAGCTCTTCATTTTTTTCTTTCGCTGCAACTACTTTATCAAAATTTACCTCTGTCATGTTTATATCCGTGTCAGATTCACATATTAACCTCTTGCCCTCGACCTTCCTTGGTGTATTTATAATTTGACCTTTAACTCTGTTTTTCATTAAAGTGCGTTCTCTTAATTTTAATCTTGGCGCTTTAATAGGCTTTAGGTCATTAACAGTTGCTTTTAATTTCAACTTAGTAACAGGGACTTTATTTTTGTTCTCAACTTCTTTAGTCTCGGAAATAGTCAAATTTGTACACTTTGCAATAATTTCATCGATTTGTTTTTCAAAAAAAGTAGCATTATTTTTACGTTCATATTCAGTAAAATCCGACAGATTACTTGTACCTTGAGAAGCGAATTTATTTACACTTATAGGAGTCGAAGTTTGAATTTGATCACAAATTACAGTATCTATTTTTTTAATATTTTCATCAGTGATAGATTCGTTTGTGTCCAAGTTGAAACTTTTAGCCGACATGTATATTTTTCCTTCCGTACTTAAGCTTGATAATTTTTTTTTGTCAGTTAAATTCGAATCTATCTTGTTGCATACATTTGACTGCGGCTCTACGATAGATGTGTAATTACTTAAAAATATTTTTCTTTTTGGCAATTCTGTTTTATAGACAGGAGTACTATCTTTATTTTCTGAACTTTTTGGCTTTGATTTTGTTAAATCTGCATATTTAGCAATTGTTTTATCAATTTCTTTATCAATTGAGTAATGTTCGTTTAAGATTCGTTTAGGTGTTATTGGCCTCTTAGATATTTCATTTTGTGGTAATTTTGTATTATGTACCTTATTAGCATCTGTATTTATTTTATTATCCACGCTTGTAAACAATGGTTTCTTATCAGTTGTCTTGTCGCATGAGTATTGTTTTCTTAATCTTTGCTTAAGGGAGGTAGTTTTCCGTTCAACTGGTTCAACTGATGAATATTTTTTGGTATCTGTTATAGAACTTGTAGTCGGTGTGTTGATTAAAGATTTACCAGAATTGTTACGGTTGTCTACCCTCGAAAAATTGTCTACATTTTTTCTTATGCTGTATAGCTTTTGTTCTTTTTGAGAAGGTGTCTGTAGCGTAGCTAAGCTAGTTAAATGATATGAATTTCTTGTCACTTCATTTGTTTGACCTTCGTTTGTTTTTTCTTTACTTAGCTCAGGTTTATTTAGTGAACTTGTTTCAACAATTTTGGGCGTTACATTTTGCTTATTATTACTTCTTTGCAGAAGAGGTGCTCCAACTTTCTGTATCACTTGTGCAGACTTTAATTCCGGGGTAGTTTTATTTATACAAGTTAACTTCGATTTATTCTCTAAGTTTTTAGGAATGGCAGTGGCTAAATCTCTATTTTCTCCAAACTTTTCACCAGATTTGTTATGAGATAAATTAGGTTTAGCTAATAGTTTTCTTTTCGGTTCAAAATCAGGTGATTTGCTACTTGATGAAGAGCTATTTGATCTATGTAATTTAATTAACGTTATGTTAATTTCGGTCTCGGTTGATTTATCTTCTTTCTTATGATTACTAGTTAATTTGTTGATTCCTTGAGCAATTTCTTCAGTTTGTGTTGATAAAATATCACAAGGTAAATAATGAATATCTGTAATATCGTCAACTCTTGTGTGACTCTGTAAGTATGGAGTAGTTTTACTGTTTTGATGTATTTTTTCATCTATCTTTTTACTGACACAATAATGTGTACTTACTTTTTGTTTTAAAGGTACTGCTTTTGGTTTGGACAGTTCAGATGCCAAAAATGAGTAAAGTTTAAAATTTTCTCTCTGCTCCTCTCTTATTTTAGTTAATGGTACAGGATCCAAATCGTTATTTACATCTTCCGTGGTAAAACAGTTCCAACATGACACATCCACTTCCTTTTTATTCGTAGTTCTTTTCATTTTAGAGGCACTGATCACTCTATCACTTATAGTTAACGTTTAAAATTTGGCCACAATAACAACCTGATTACTTGTTGAGTTATCGTACAAATAAACCAATTTAGAAGTCGACAAATGTTTATAAAGTAAGTATCATTTTGGTATTTGAATAATGTATTTTAAACGACTTAAATATTCAAGACACTAAAATGTTTAAGATGTAAAAAGATTGCGCAACGCTTTGGAACTGATATCTCGAACACGTTCGACACACCAATGTGATTATTATGCTATTTTATTCTTTGACATTTGATATTAGTATAGGGTTAAAACAAGTTTAAGCAAACACGTTTTAACACACATATACATACAGAAATATTGTTTTTCTCGACTTAATATTATTTTTATTCATTATTTTGAAATTGATTGAAGTAAGATTATTAAGGAACAATATGTAAGGCATTTAAATAAACCTTATTAGTAGTAGTACGTACGTATAAGTACATTATTCTACTTATTGCATGTAGTACAGGTATTCTAAACCCTTCCTATAGTCTTGCCAGCTCAACGGACATGCCATAATTGCCGTTTATTGAGGTTATAGATCAAATTAATTTGTTTGGTTTTTGTAGGGTTGTCGAATTTAATTTCTATTACTATTATAATATATTACTAATATTACACTACATTTTATTATTACTTTTAAGAAGTTTTAAAGATTCTATCGTTTTTGTTGTCGGTCTCTAATCTAAGGGATTAATTAATTTATTTATTACAACCGAAGAAGTTTACGAGTAAAATAAAGTATAAATGATTACAATACTAAAATTTGTTTCAAAACTGTTGTTCAATATTTTTTTTTTCAAATTACTTTATAAAATTAATTATGCCCGTCATTTTTATAAAAACCAGTTTTAATTTCTTTGGAATGTAGAAAGTAGCATTACACAAGACGAACACTGAACGAACGCCTTTATAATCATCTTCCACATACATTTTACACAATATCGAAACACAGTTTTTTCTAGCCAGGGAATCAATTACTTTTTTAATTTTTAGTAAAAAAATTATAATATATATAAATAAAGTTATTACATAATTATATGAAATGTCACATTTAACTATTTTACACTTATAATTAAATATAACTAGTGCTTATTATAAAGAAATAAAGTATCAAAGCCGTATATAGGGCTTTGTTCATTACGTTTTTACTGCTGGCCAGCCAACAGACCTCTAATTACTGAGAGGGGTTTGCCGCAAGAACGGCTATGTAATAATAAATATTGCCGTCCTTTTTGAAACGTCCCTTAGCAAATCGCACACCGAATAGCACCACCCACAAAACAAAAACTTCACAAAGCGCAAACACTCAAGTAGATAAGGGGACATATGTATATGTATATTTTAAGCGACAGTAGCCTAATGGTAGGTGCGCACTGCGAACACAAAAGTCGAATCGGCCATCCAACTTCTGTCGTGAACCACTCGTAACAAGTATTTTAAGCTTTAATGCAATATTAGTAGTGTTATATTTTTGCATTGCTATCATTTTTATTTTGTAAAAAAAATAATGGACATAAGATGTTGTACCACTGAGGATTGGCGAAATTCACGGCTTTGAATAATATTATTCATACCTATACACATTTCTTATATTTTATTCTTTAAAAAAAAAAACACAAATCAAAACACTTTGAATTTCTCTTGTATCAAGGAGGCGTTTTAGTAACTTAAATTGGACATGAATAAACTCCCAAATCCTTGAAGAACTTATTCCGTGCGGATATCGAACCTAAGGCTCGCAGCGCCGCAGCCAAACGCTAAGCATCTCGGCAACGGAGCCTTGCTGATTTATTCTTTATAGAGTACCCATCGATTACTAATAAAAAAGTAGCTACACAATCAGTGAAAAAATGTCCTTACCGAATGAGCGTCCACTCGAACATTTGGGTACGCTTTTAATTTTCACGTGGCTTGGTGAATACAACTTTAGATAGTGATTTTAAGGTGGAATTTACATTAATGTATATTTATTTTCAACTAGAATTACGTCAAAACAATTGGCGACAGTTTTTAGAGAACTTTTGCATGGGATTGTGTGTCTAGGTTTTTTATTTTTGATCGATGAGAGTACCCGACAAACCTGCTCCTAAAATAGTTTGTTTTACAGACAAGGTTTACGCGTAAGAATTCGAAGATCGGTCTGGATCATGATATTTTATACGAAAAAAAAAACAATCTGTATTCGTCATACTACGGGGTACAGACCTCCTTTCATTGCTGAGCGGTTTTCTAGAGCAGGGATGAGTCCGCCGTGCTACCCCAATACGTGTTGCCGGACTTTACAATCACATTGCCTCTAAATATGAGAAGCCATGGTAGTTCAGAAGATAAGCGCTCGTCTTTAAAATTCAGGGACCCAAGAGCTAACCAAGTTAAAAACACCACCAGTAGCAATGAAATTATCAATGACTAGCTTTTGACCGCGATTTCGTCCGCGTAGATATTATACGTTAAACCATAGGTGATCCATCAATAACAGCACAATTTACCGGCTTACTTAACTCTTATCGTTATATTTTGACCAATTTACACAATATCTTTATTAAAACAGCCTATGGGTTGTTCTGATGTATGAGTTATATTATTGGAAAGTTTCATTAAAATACATTCAGTAGTTTTTGCGGGGAAGAGTAACAAACATCCATACATCCGCACAAACTTTCACGTTTATAATATTAGTAGCACTAGTAGGATTGTATCAGCAATGAATGAATGATAAAGGAGGACATCTAGACAAAATAATCATATAAATAGTGTTTATTATTTATAGTCGGACAGTTTCGTAGCCTATTGAAGTTTATTGTTTGACTTTCATCAAAATTAAACAGACTTCAAAAAGTAGTTTTATTAAAAACAATTTTAAAGCAGTTATTCTCGAAGGTGTTTACTTATTGATTTCAGTTAAAAAGTAAGCGTGTTCTTCAATATGCTATCACGATCGAGTGATAAAATTGGAACAATACTTTCAATGACGTAGGTTAGCATTATTATTTTTTTAAACTGGCTTTACGGCTCTGGGTTCTAGCACTTCTGAGCCTTAACATTATTAATCTGCACGTAAGAACACAGATTAATTAATAGTTACTATGTAAGCAAAAACAAATAAGTACCTACTAAAATTTAAGAAATAATTCCACTCCTTATAATTATATCCATAGACTGTATTTCTTAGATCGACTTGTTAGAAGTAAATATTTCTGAGTAATATTTAAAAATGTTTAATAAAGGAAGGCAGAGAAACAATTGTTCAAATAAATAATTGTATGTGTTATAATCGTTTCAAAGTAGGTAACATGGTAACATACTGGATACATACTATGTTGCATTCTAAACACAAATTACTCTCCCGTAAGTCAGTGAAAAAATATATAAACATTTCGATTGTTTATCTATTGCCTTTTTCGCGGACAAAGAATTTGTCTATCTCTATCGGTTTGGTCATTATTATCAGAACTTTGAACATCTTTTCGAAAAGCTGACAAACAAAAACATTCAGTCATAAATAATATGACGATTTGTTTTAATGTAATTTTAGTCACTCTACATTTTAATTAATTATATTTTTTTTATAAAAATGTTAAAAATAATCGTCCTGTGCTCGTTCAACGAATCAAAAGTACTATATGTATGTGTTTGACTTTATCAAAAAATACGAATAAAGAAACATTTAATTAATAAATGTAAAATGTAGTCTTAAAACTTCTAAACGATATTATATAAAATTAATGTTATTAAAAAATTTATAGGATATGTATGGTATACAAAACATACATTACATTAAGGAAAAAATATTCAGAACGTTTTAATTTATTTTATAAGTTACTAGCTGATGGTAACCGGCGCGTTTGCTGCCGCAGAAGAAAAATAATAGTGGAAATATCGTTTTAAATTGATTGTATAATAAGTAATAATATTCATTGAAGTTGAATGATATATAACTTTCAAATAAATTCGTTGGTACGATACGCGCGCCACCTACTGTAAGTTAATTGTACTATGCCTATAACCTTCGCGCAAGTGCTAGCAATAAATTTACAAAGTTTTAGCGCAATCTGATGAACGGTATGGCAGCGCATAAAATACGAAGAAACAAAAATTACTTTTTATATATTAGAATTTTTAGTCTCCAATATAATATTAAGTATAGCTTAGGTATTGTGGTTTTTTTCCGGAACCACAGAATATGCCAGAACCCAGAACGAAGGGTTATATCATTTCTTATTCAAAGGGAATAGTATTTATTAAAACGTTTTCATGTTCTAAATTATTTTATTAATAAAAAAAATAAAGATTCGAATAATAGTTGTCTCAAGGCAACGCTTATGTATTTTCTATTCCATATACCTTTTTGCAGTAATTAGGAGTTTTTTATGTGTGAACTTGACATTTCCATTGATGCAAAACGACCATTTTATTCAGAACACATGCAAATTCTGGAAATTAAAGATACTCGTAAGCTAGGATTTAATTACCTATGTAGAAATAGAAAATGTCATCTAGAAATGAATATCTACGATAACGATAATGATAACTTTCAAACTATTTATGTTTTACTTTTATTTACACGAAATACCAACGTAGATTTTGCTCTTCTCTTAAACGCAATTTTAAATATTTCATCATGATAATATATTTGTTTGTATATTTAGAGTTCTCTTGTACCCCCCTATAAATTCGTTCTCCATGGTTGTTATGTGCAACAGCATCACTGAACTTTGTGAGTGAATAGGATAGAAAAGTAGTAGGGCTAGATTAAAGTTGGGGTCGCATCAATAAAAATAAATTTAGACCTATTTAGACATATAAATGCATTTTTGTTTATTTTGAGATGGGTGTTAATTAAATCGGTCCTTTTATATAATAATGAGGTCCTAAAGATTCCTTTGAGATTAGTTTTAGAAATATCAAATGTCAATGTACTTTGTCCCCCTAAGTACCTGTTTTAATTCAAGGAAACTTCAGCATTTATTATATTAAATTTTAGAAAAAATTAGAAATAATCCGTATTGCGTACCCAATTTACTTTATCATTATTATAACGTGTGTTATATACCGAAATAATTATTTATAAAAGAAAAATAACTTTGCTGTATGCATGCATTTGTCGTATTGCAACGCCATCATACGTTAAATCCAAAGCTTGCTAATAGATGGCGCTACTAATTACTAAAATTTATTCACAAATAATGCTCAGTTCTAAACAAACAAGTGCTTGTCAGGTTGATCTAACTTAGTATGAAATCCGAGAAATTGTCACACAATCATAATTTTGTCTATGTTTGGATTGGGCGTAAATAATATAAGCGAGAAAAAGATATCGCTGTTTCTTTCTTTCGCGTTGTTTCAGATTGTCATTTTAAAAATTAAATACAAAAATATAAAATACATATTATATCGGAAAAAACTGAAAATATTAATTTTGTATTAAACTTTTTTGGTTTGTTCATATTACTTTGAGATTTGCATAATTAATTCACCTATTCATTAATTCAAATTAAATTATTAAATATTAGCAGAATTATATTAAAAGAAGAAAAAAATACTTTTATTAAGGTGCAATAAAGTATAAATAAATAAATAAATTTGTTTGTCGATGTATTTTATGATGAAAATATTTTCTGAAATTTATTAAAATTTATTTCATAGTTTAGATGTTAATATTTATTATTGCTTTTTGCTAAAATTCAATTATTATCGGTTCAGAATACTCCAATTTCGTTTGTAGGTTGTGTATGTAAAGATTTTTTGTGAGATTAAATTAAAATTTTATGCACGATGTGTGATAAGAATCCAAAGTAAGTTAAAGTGTTGTGCAAACAAAAAACAAAAAAGTATCTTATCACTCCGCAGGATCCCTACAATAGAAGAAGAAAACGTATGACAATATTGTGGTAAATCTTTAGGCATTTTGAATTTATTGATCATTATTTGTAGAGATTGTTACTATATTGACTCGAATTTTATCTGTTTCAGATCATGTATTTGTTAAGTAAGTATAAGTTAAGTTTTCACTATGAGAATTTTGTTCATTTAAATTTATGTTAATGTTCTGTAAAGAAAAACTCTCACAATAACATAATATGTTATATATATATATATATATATATATATATATATATATATATGTATATATATATATATATATATATATATATATATATATATATATGTATATATATATATATATATATATATATATATATATATATATATATCAATATTACGTGTGGAAATATTATCTGCAAAAGCGATAAAAAACGTCAATAATAATATTATAATATAATGTATAAAACAATCTGTCTTCCAAAAAATAAAATTACATAGCTATACCTGTTTTTAGTTTTATTTTACCCCACATGCTTCTCTAATATAGACCATCATGGCGCTTGTAGTATACATTCATAAACATGTGTTCCCTTTTTTTAGTATGAAGTTAGCGTCCTTCTCTCGGTATCGGTAGAGAGTAATTGTGTTCTGAGGCGCTTGTCTAGTGTTAGGGCCGCAAACAAGAAAACGTGAAGGCATCAAAATGTAAATTAAACTTTAGTTCTATGAAGAATTAATTTAGCCAGAAGCTGTAATAACATACCTACGTGAATAACCCGAATTCAAACTCGGTGCCAGCAAAAATATAATATACTATATATATTTGTATATTAATAAAAACTAATAAATCAAGATTGCTCAATATTGTAGATAAACTGTTTATCTGCAATATTTAGCGAAACCTGTAAAACGCGCTTAGTACGGCATACTATTTTTTGCCCAATGCCTACTTCAGGAGTGAGAAGAAGCCTGTGACCAGCAGTGGGATTTTAAAAGGTCACTAATTTACTTTTGCTATTATCTATGTGATAAATAATTTAAAAAAGTATCGTCAAGGGAGCCTTGCGTTAGGGTACTTGTTGCTCCAAACATTAATAACTTGGCAGTATTGTTTGTGCAACCCAGACGTTCTCACAGTCTTAGTAACTCTCGTTAATGTGATACACAACCAATCAGAGCCGCGGCCGTGGCCTCAAATTGCAATCGATCCGTTACTAAAACTTATCGCAATACGTTGCCACTGCCAGTAAGTAAACGAATACGTAATAAAAAAAAACTAAAAAATATATTCGGTAGTGTTCCACTCAATAAAATTTAATATGCAAGCTTCGTTACTTAGTGTATAGATGTAAAGATAATATTGAAAAGTTGGGAAACCACGCTCTCACAGAATACCAGCGTAAAATGGCAGCTTGACACTGTTGTGTTTCGTATGGTGAGTGTAGAGAACCGGAGACCCTTTTTACTGGCAAAGAGGCATTCTATCTTAGTCTTCACGGGTGACAACGCATCTGGATCTTGAGTCTTTATTGAGGATAGATGTAGATGTCTATGGGTCACAGTAACCACTTACTATCAGGTGGACTGTGTGCTCGTTTGTCACCCTATCCTATAAAAAAAAGGTGGACTGTGTGTTGGTTTGTCACCCTATCCTATAAAAAAAGCGTATGAAATCCCAAGTACGACGCATCATCAATATTCTTTTGTTTTACATAGAAAGTGCAGCCATGTTGATGCGGAATCGATCAGTTCCAAACAAAATATCGATCCAATAAAAGACACAAAAACTAATAAGAATTACTTACTTGCAACTTTATTGATATAACTTACAATTTGTTTACGTAACGTATGTTTTATTGTGCAATTTTAAAATTAAAAATAGATCTGTAATTTAAAATCTGATGAACACTTCTTTTTTACGTGGATTATTGTTTCTATTGTATTCAGTGAAAGTTCTAGAATAGAATATTATCAATAAAAAAGTTTGCATGTCGTTTAAATTATGCAATTTTGTCGACTAAGTGGAAACACGAATATTGAGTTTATTAAAGAAGGCTATTACCATCGGTTGTAGGTAACTGCCGTGCAGAGCCATTACCAATTATAAAAATAAAGTGTTTTGTTATCTCTTGCATTCTTTAAGCAATGCAGGTTATCGTTTTAGTGCCTACTTACTATACTTGTATTTATTATTAAAATAAAATATTCTTTGACAAAGATTTTTTTATTTTTAAAGTGAACGGTTTAAAAATATAAAACATACCACTAGTATACTAGTATATAAAAGATATATGTACTAATATTATTTTAAATAAAAAAAATTATAATAAAAAATATATTATAATTTAAAAAAATATTTTTTTACTACTATGTTCTATTTAATGTTCATTACGAATAAAATCTCTTTTAATATTTACAATATGTAATAATAAAGTAAACAGTACCTACAACTGTTTATTTTATCAAAGAAAATTGCACAACAAATTTTGTTGAACAAAACAATTAAATTTTTTTAAAATGGAAACAAAAATATTATTCCACTACCGTGTGATTTAAGCGGAATTTTCCGCCACGCACTACCATACTGGAGTTTACTGTCACCAACGGTTTTTACGGACCGATACAACTTAGGAACCTTCAAAAAAGAGCCTACTCCTTCCTAAAGAGCCGCCAATGCACGTGCAATTACACCCATCGTGTTACAGAAGTTCATGGGCGACGTTGATAACTTACTAATAGGTGAACCGTATGCCCGTTTTCGATTATGAAGATGATGATTTTCCATGGAGGGAATAGGTATGTATTATAACAAGATGATTTCTAATTAGTAATTCTTTACTTATACAAAGTAACAGGCTATAAACATTATACTGCAGTCAGTCTAACATGGGCCCATTTACTACATTACTATATTAAAAAGATTTGTACGAGATTTACAGCGAAATATCATTAAAAAAAGGTATAACTCTTAAACAATTATGGACACGAATATTACCGCTAGTAGTAGGGCATAAATAATCGTTAATTTGTGATCGTTTAAAAACTGAGGTTAAGCAATTCTGTCATTCGATTATTTTACAAAAACCGAGACTCTTGCTTGATGCTTGATGATACGAGGCGGCGACGCAGTAATAAAGGCACTCATAAGACTTCAATGCCCAGCATTCAAATAATGCTAACTTTTATGTGACGATATAACGGGAAGTGTCAGGTGTAGTGTAAGAAACACAAGCCAACAATAAATATAACCTCTGACTACGTCTGATAATGTAACCCGGAACCCACACAAAGCAGACGGAAAGGTAACAGCTTTATCACACATTCGCCTTAGTTTACAGACATTTTTATTTTGTTTATATAGGATAAGGGTGACAAACGGGCACACAGTTCACCTGATGGTAAGTGGTTGCTGCGGCCCATAGACACCTACATCTATCTTCGATTAAGAATCAAATGCAGATGCGGTGTCACCCGTGAAGACTAAGATGGAATGCCTCGTATCCAGTAAAAAGGGTATCCGCTTCTCAACACTCACCATATGAAACACAGCAGCGTTAAGCTGCTATTTTACGCTGGTAAGTCGTTCCCCGGTCGAGTCAACCCATTCGTGCTACAACTATACTATTAATTGACGGAACCGTGGGGCAGTGGCTTAGCAATGAGTTGCTGTGCTGAGGGGCGCGGGTTCGTATCCCGCACGGAACAAGTATTTGTATGGCCTACAAATAATTGTTCCGGGTCTGGATGTTTGTCCTTGTGCAATTTGTGTTTGTAAACTGCCTCCACGATACAGGAGAAAATCCTAGTGTGGGGGTAACGTTTTTTAAAAAGAATAAAAAAAAGAAAAAAAAAGAATTAACTGCAGTATATCTCTACCACGTAAAATTATTATTATATATAATTAATACGACGTATTATTTATATAATATTAGAGTGACAAACGTGTTAAAATTTTGAACACTCAATAGTCGGCAATAACACTGACTCTTTTCCTTCAAACCGCAACGCTGCAGTGGGTGTGTTTGTTGGTAGAACAGAGTAGAGTAAAGAATGGTGCTGGCCTAGATTATCTATACGGAAAAGAAGCCTATCGGTACGTGTGTATTAAAATTGTGACACAACAGGGTGTAAACAGTGAAGAAAAGTGTTTAGCATAATTTTGCATTATGTAACTTTGATCAAATATATTCAAAACAAATTTGCATTTTTGGCCCGCTAACGCAGTAGCTAAAGCGTTCGGCTTCGAAGGTGGGAGGCGCAGGTTTCACAAATAACTGTGCCTGGTCTGGATGCTTGTCTTTATGCAATTTATGTATGTAAAACATTTATCTATGTTTTACATAAATAATCCTGGAGTGGGGTAAGGTTTTTGATTGTTTTTAAAAATAATTAAAGATGTAACCCACTTAAAGTGCAGGCTGGGCGACTGTTATGACCTAATTTTTTGACCGACGGCACAATTGGGCATTTAGCTTGAGCCGCTTAATAGTAACGAAAGGTTTTCTCTCTTTAATCCAATAATGCTATACGAGATAATCTTGTAAGCATATAAGATTAGTTTAGCAGGTTTCCCTTAAATCAATAAATTTATAAAAAAAATCGGTCATTGTAACCTATATTATAATAGTGTACCTCGCTGCGAATCCGCCTGAGAAATTATAAATTATTCATATCAATGGATATTGCTAGTGGAATTTTACAATCTTGATAATTTTGGATCATTCTAAACCTATTTTTCGATGTTCATGGTTTGTCCGATGAAGTGTTGAAGACAGAATTTACGAGCGCTTTCCCGAGAAACGATTAAAACGCTTAAAGATATCGTATTTTTAAAACCCTTATTATTTTTGATTTTTTCGGATTTTCTCAGGCATAGTGTTTTGAGGAACAAATTGAGGGATGGAAAAAAAACTGCGGTTGGCCTAAACCCGTCTATCAAACGTGGCAACCAAGGCAACCGAACGAGGTATTCTACGAGGGAGGCCTATGTTCAGTTGTGGGCTTTTGATAGGCTTTAGAGGTAACGGTAACTGTAATTTTTAAGCACTGTTGTGAAAAAATGTTAAATAAAGTTATTCATAAGATAATGAAAAACGTTTTTGAAAGAATCATACAAGCACCTTTTAATTGATAAATCTCACGATGATACACATGAATATGTTTTTTGTCTTCTTAATTGACCACATGAAATATTGAAACGCACGGCTGCTTTTAGGCCACTGTTACAGAAAATTGAACTTTTAATAAAAAGCAACAGTTGAATCCAAGAAAACTAAAATTTCCATTTATCAGCTTCTAATAATAACGTATAGAAGATTTAAAGCCTTGAATTCAGGTCATGGTTTTTATTTTTTATTAAAAGTATTTTTTTTAATCTTTTAAATGAAATGATTCCAGGGGTTGATTTTTATTTTCAAAATAACTTCACCCGCGTGTAAGTTATTACAATTGGATTTTATGGGTTTTAATTTTGTTTTACGCAGAACCCTAATTTTTTTTCTATAATAAAATTAGTCTATGTTACTCCCTATTGCATCAGTTATCTGCCAGTGAAAGTCCCGTCAAAATCGGTCCAGCCATTTCGGAGATTAGGCGGAACAAACAGACAGACTGACAAAAATTTTAAAAATGCTATTTATGTTATAAGTAACGTATATACTTTCGTATGCATTTAGTAAAAAGCTGTTATTTTGACATTACAAACAGACACTTCAATTTTATTTATTTGTATCTATACATCTAGATTATATTGAAAAAAATTTACACGAGGATAAGGTGTATAGCATGATCCGTTTGCAGCTTATATATTTTGCGCGTCAACTTTAACCATCTACTAAGGATTGATATGAAATGGCTCACAGCATCTATTAATGTGGCGTTATTTAAAGTTGAGGTAATCATCAAAGACCATTTATTTGAAAAGCTCTAAATAAGAACTACCAAGTTTTTCGGATAAATGTAGCCTAGTTAACTCCTATCTTTGCTCTCTATTTATGCACCAAGTTTGATTACAATCGGTTCAGTCATTACGAAGATTAGCCCGGACAGACATACAGACAGATAGACATTTTTTTAAATAGTTTGATACTTACAAATTTCCATCTTCCCCCTACCTCAATAAAAGTCAATTATTTCGATATTACAGACATACTTCAATTTTATTTATATGTATTAGATTCATTAATATTAGGGACACCTCATATTTGTTTGTTTTTGTTAAGAATCTCGAGAACAGCCACGCGAAGCTTTTAAACTTTTAATGAGTTAGGAAGAAGTGTTTTAGATTGTAATTTCCTAATACCAACGTACCTAATGTTTTATATTTAAGTGCAATCGTAATACATCATAACGTTGACGTCGCAAGAGAAAGTCCTCATCTAGACGTAGCGGGTTCTTGAACGCTGTTTTCCCATGATGACGAGAAAGTCAAGACAATAACCTTTCCGCGTCACTTTTAATATTATATTCGTATTCGCAATATTTAATAAACTTCAAACTGTACACCACATGCGACGTGTTAGAATATTAGCTAAGGACTAGAATAATGAAAGAAAAATATTTAAATTTTTTATAAAGTTAAAAGTATAATTTTTCAAAACATAAATCTATACAAATAAATAAAATTGAAGTGTCTATTTGTAATGTCGAAATAACAGCTTTTTACTATACTATATTTTTTTTATAGGATAGGGTGACAACGAGCACACAGTCCACCTGATGTTAAGTAGTTACTGTGACCCATAGACATCTGCATCTATCTTCGTTAGCGAATTAAAATGCAGGTGCGTTGTCAGTCGTGAGGACTAAGATAGAATGCCTCTTTTCCAGTAAAAAGGGTCTCCGGTTCTCTACACTCACCATACGAAACACAGCAGCATTAATCTGCTATTTTACGCTGGTATTCTGTGAGAGCGTGGTCCTTACCCGGTCGAGCCGAACCATTCGTGCTACAAATATATTAATATACTATAAACATAGCTGCAGCATGGGTCTACCACGTAAATAGTATATGCATATGAAAGTATATACTTACGGTACTCATAACAAAAACACGATTTTTAAAATTTTTGTCTGTCAGTCTGTTTGTTCCGGCTAATCTCCGAAACGGCTGGACCGATATTGACTGGACCTTTACTGGCAGATAGCTGATGTTATAAGACGTAACTGAGGCTACTTTTATTTCATGAAATCCAATCGTAATAAATTACGCGCGGGCGAAGTCGCGGGGAACAGCTAGTAAGAAATATGAACGAGTAGCAATATCTCATCAATTTACATTATATCAGAAGCCAAAAGAATGAATATTCTGCACTTAGCAACTTAACACCTTGATACTGAATCTCTATTCTTTTCTAAGCACCTTTTTACTGGAAATGAGGCATTCCATCTTAGTCCTCACGGGTGACAACGCATCTACATTTTGATTTGTAATCGAGGATAGATGTAGATGTCTATGGGTCGCAGCAACCACTTACCATCAGGTGGACTGTGTGCTCGTTTGTCACCCTTATCCTATATAAAAAAAAAGCAACTACAATTTTAATATAAAGCATACAAGTTTATATAAAAATTATACATACGTTTTTTTTTAAATAAAACACCTCCTACTGACACTTTTTTCGTAATCATTACACAGTTTACTCTGAGATAAAGTGGTTATGTAGGTATAAGGCGTAGTGTCAACATAATGCAATAACAGTCTGCCACACCACAAGCAGCTATCCACAGTTTAGAAAATATCTAGTTTAAACGGCTTATTCAGGGATCAAACGTAATATATTCATTGATTAAAATTAACCACAATAGTCAAACTGTCATTAAAAACTGATTTGGTAAAAAAAAATGTTTTGATTTTATATCATAGCTTTTGTATTATAGGTTTGTTTAACTTTGAACTAAAATCTAAGAGCTACAAAGAAGTGAAGGTTAACTTTATTGTTTAGATATGAACTCATCTCAAGGAATTGCGTCATTGGTACAAAAGCTAGTTGACCTCGGAGTAGACTTTCGTTGCGTACAATGTACAATATCAAGCGGGGACATGATTCAAAATTTTATTTACATCATTTCGACTTATCATAGATGTATTAGAGCCTCATGAAGTATTTACAGAAGATGGCAGGAGACACGATGGTATGACTTTGATCCCTTGGTAAAGCCCTAGTGAGGGATGCTACGTGCGTAGACACTGGCAGCCTCTCATCTCAAGGCTACCAACGTAAGGGAACTAAGTTAATGCCGCAAACATGAATCTCTGAGAGGTGAAAACATATTTGTGCCATTTGCTGTAGCTTACACGTGGTAGAGCCATGCTGCAGCTATATTACTGGTAAAGTTGTAGCACGAATGGGTCGGCTCGACCGGGGAAGGACAATGCTCTCACAGAATACCAGCGTAAAATAGCAGCATAACGCTGCTGTGTTTCGTATGGTCAGTGTAGAGATCCGGAGACCCTTTTTTACTGGAAACGATTCCATCTTAGTCCTCACGGGTGACAACGCATCTGAATTTTTATTCGTAATCGAGGATAGATGTAGATGTCTATGGGCCACAGCAACCACTTACCATCAGGTGGACTGTGTGCTCGTTTGTCACCCTAATTCTATAAAAAATAGCTATTATTAGATTATATTAAATTATTCTTTCTTAGTTCTTTCTTTTGTTAAAAACTTCAAATAAGTCAACATTTTAAGAAAACTTTTTTTATTTTAATATATTTTTTGATTACTCAGTGTTACCAAAACATAACGCAGTTATGGAGTGAGTCCCATAGGCATCAATTCCCACAAGAATTACGCAATCGCACTGTAGATAAAAAATGTTACATTTAACATAATTGTGACTATGGAAGTAGTTATCCTTAAAAAGGATTTTTTTTAAGTCCTTGAGAATGGCAATGACAATTTTTAATGGCTATTGTTTATTGTATAACCTAGTGGTCAGGTAGCCAACATTTGTACAAAAATGCACATAACAGATTGTAGAATTTGTTAGTTACTTTGTTATTAGTAACTTTGACATGGGCGTGATGTCTTTGACATTTTTCTCATTCTACTTCAGATGTTATCTTAAAAACGTCATCGATATGCACGGTACGAGTAGGTTAGGAGTTAATGTGCACTTGTATACTTTATTACTTCCTGCGTATGTAGTTGATAATAAGTTTCTGACTTATTAAGAAGTTAATACCATACCATCAAAAATTAACGAGTAAATTGTCCTCATTTATAATTGCACTCATACATTTGAAAAAAGTTACTGACTTAAAAACAGCTCTTTCGGCGTATTATGCGTATGCTCAGTCTATACTAACTTATGGAATAGTCATCTGGGGCAACTGTACTGACATAGATAATATTTTCAAATTGCAAAAAAAAATGTATCAGAATCTTGATATATAGAAAACCCGGACTCATGCAGACCACATTTTAGAAAACTTGGTATGCTCACACTTAGTCTATTTACATTATTGAATGTTGTAAGTTCGTTAGAAAACATCCAAATCTATACGATCCTGTAAACACTGTCAAAAGAAATAATTGAACTCAAAATAAATAAAATGTTCAATTCTCAAAATTAAAATTATTCACAACCCCATACGATAGTAATTAAAATATATTATAATGTTCCAAATAACCTCAAAAAGATTGACAACACCAAGTCTTTTATAAAAAAATTAAAGTCATTCTTAATCGATAAAAGTTATTAAATGTAATTTAAGTGAATTCTTAGATGCGAGTAAATAGTAAATGTATTTGTAATAATTATAAAAAAATTGTATGTCAGACTAGTAAATGTTAAGAAATAAGATAGTTGGTATTTAGTACGTAGTAGTCAATATTTAGTATAATAAAATAAAAAAAAAACTACCCTCTTATAAATTGCTATGCCCCTACGGGGCGTCACTTGATGTATGATGTATTTCTTGTGGCATGCAAATTATATAAATAAATAAATAAATACTTCAAAACGAGGACATAGTTATAATTTTCTTTTGTTATAATATATATTTCTAATTTTAGGGATGTCTTTCGAGTTTTCTTATCTGTTTTTTTTTACAGAAGTAAAGCCGCCAAACGAGTACACAATTCACCTGATGGTAAGTTGAAGCTGTGGCCATAGACAACTATCCTTAATTAAGAACCAAACTTTAGATGTGTTGTATCCCCTGAGGACTGAATATGATTGCCTTTACCAGTAAAAATGATATGTGTACATAGTAAACAAAATTACATACTTTATTTAATGTAGTTTTTATTATTATTTTATTTCTTTGTTAATTATTATTTCGCGTACAAAACCAAATTTGTTGTGTCTGATCGCCATATATAAATTAAAGTAATATGTAGATGTGACAATTTAATTTTCCCAGAATTATTTATTTATTTTTATTTAATCTAAAAATCTATATTGCACTTAAAATGTACAATTGGCGGACTTAATGCCTTTAGGAATTCTCTACTAGTTAATCACGAGCTAAGCGGAGAAACTTAAGCAGGTGCCATAAAACATGAGAATATCTAATATGAAAACATACACAAACCATACGTGTAAATACAAATATATATATATATATATATATATATATATATATATATACATATATATATATATATATATATATATATATATATATATATATTTACCTAAATAATACACTCTATACCTTATACATATTCTACATAATTCTTAAATAATACATAAGTAATGCATACATTTTAAGCATAAAATAATGAATATATTATACAAAAACAACTTAAATAATTTATTATATCGAGCCATACATGAGCAGAAATTAGTTGCTGGAAGAAGAAAGGTAGTGATCAGACACCATTCTCTTAAAGGCTGCAACAGAAGTCGGTTTCCTAATATGAGGTAATTTGTTCCAATTTTGTGCCTTATGGCCTCAGCGGCTAAAGACTGAAAAAACATATAAGGTAGTTTCCCTTCGAGGCTCGCAAGTTACGATCATGTGAAGAACCCAAATACTCAAATTTGCATTTCAGGTATTGGGGAGTGCATGGATTATACTATTGGATTAAAAATAACGTGCGAAGAATTTTAATGCATCTACGCTAATTGAGTAATATAATTATATAATTAGGCCTAAGTATATCTAGAACGTTCTTTGTTTTATCAAATAATGGTTAAGATAATCTTGAATTTATAAAAGTTTGAAAGTAAGCAGAAGCAGAAAGACGTGCATAGAGTGTATCTAAATTAAAACTTGAACGATAAGATCGGATATCTATTATTCTAATCAGGCGTATTGTACGCGCATGTGTCGAAGTCGAACGAGTTACTTCACCCACTGAACCAAAAGCCTCATGGCGCAGTCACGACAATTTAGTGGAATGTTTTACACTGCGATACTGACCGACCTTTCTACTTCGACGGTTGTACTCCGTTGACATTTCGTTTGTTACGAAACCGGCTGTGCTAATGCCTCCCTTAATATCCGTCTGATATTATGCGTTATTGTGTACTTATTTTTGTGTTAGCAGGATGATACTGCTTAGTGTACTATTCTATACTATATATTAAACTATATACTATATATTAAACTAGATATTAAACTATTTAGGTCATTGGTTCAAAGTTTACTGAGAGTTATAAGATCAAATTGTCGTATTTTCAAACTTATTCAGTAGTCACAAAACTGCTGAAACTTTATGTAAAACTCTAAGAAAAATATGACTGAATATTTAGATAACAAATGGAAGATGATACGCATAACAGATTATAAACAATAAAAAATATAAAAATTTGATATTCCAATAAATTTTTAAATTAACTGAATTAAAAATAAAAGAATAATAAATAAGTACCGTTCAAATCAAATATGGCACCGTGGTACCCTAACATTTACGAGTAGAAGTCAAAGTGAAAGCATTTAATAACGCGTCGATAAAGTAATCATCGACAACACAATTGGTCACATGGATTGGATAAAAAGTGCTGCGGTCGTAAACAATGGCTTCCGATCATCATTTCACTATTTAGAGAAGTCTGATAATATGCAGGAGATCTATGTAAGTTTAGAGCTTATTTTTCTTCCAGAAATAGGCAGACATTTTGAACACACACACATTATCGAACTAAAAAAATAAACGTGATCTCACTGGCTGTCCGTCATTCCGGCTGGATTAAAAAAATAAATTAAGGATAAAAAATATGATTAATAAATGACACGCGGGTTAGTATTGTTTTTGCGAGCGTTGTACCGACCGTACACGATTTTGAACTGCGGACTGTCCGTCGGCTGCTTAAACTTTAGCGTGTATTATAATTTATGGTAATATACTTGCTGTTCCCCGTGACTTCGTCTGCGTTTAATTTATTACGATTGGATGTTATGGGTTTTAATTTCTTTTTTTTGCGCGGAACTCCTAATTCTTTTTCTAAAATAAAAGTAACCTAAATTACTCCTTGTAACATCAGTTATCTGGTAGTGAAAGTCCCGTTAAAATAGGTCCAGCCATTACGGAGATCAGGAACAAACACACAGATAGACATACAGACAAAATATGTTTTTTGTTGTAAGTACCGTATATTATACTTTCGTATGCATTTAGTCATCATCATTACAGCCCTTCACAAGTCCACTGCTGAACATAGGCTTCCCCCAAGGAATGCCACAAAGCACGGTCCTGAGCCACCTGCATTCATCGACTTCCTGCATTCTTACCAGGTCATTTGTGGTTTAATGGTGCATTTAGTAAAATGTTGTTATTTTGTCATTACAAACAGACGCTTCAATTTTATTTATTTGTCCTAGTATAGATGTATAGATAATCATTAACAATACTTCTAAATAATAAAGGAAAAAAGGAAGCTAGTTATACTAGTTTCAGAACTTCAAGGAGTCAGTAATTCCTTCACAAGTCGATGTATACGCATTTAAGTCTCAGTAAATATAAAGTACCTAGTTATAAAAAAAAATTAAATAAGTAAAATTCGTTTAATAAGGTAATTATTTCTATACTATATTTAATTACATTTACGTATTATAAAGTAAATTATTAATATTTAAAAAAAAAGTTTCGCTAGGTTTCTTGCTGGTTCTTCCGAACAGAGGTTTTTTTCCGAACCAGTGGTAAAAGGATAAATGAATGATAAATGACAGCCAATAAGTATTCTTTTAAAGTATATTGAATGAAAGATATTCTATTTTCCCTTTTGGATGCCAGTTGGGTGAAAATTAATAACAATTTAATATTTTATTTATTTATTTAGTCGGTCAACAAACAGTTGTTTTGCGAGCGTCGTACCGAACGTAATTGATTTTTAACTGTGGGTGCCGAGTGTCTGTCTGCCGTTTAGACTAGACTATATGATAGGAAATCAAAAAGAAACAAACAGACAAGCATAAATACCCAAAAACATTACCTACCTTTGAGCCAATTTTTTTTTTAGGAAATGTATCTTTAAGGTATTTGTTACATCAAAACATACTAAAATATAGCTATACACACGCTCATTGGCCTTGTGGTGCAGCATGAGAGAATCTTTCATTCCCTTTAGTCCCGTGGGTGATGTAAGAGGTGTCCATGGGAAATGCCAGAAGCATCGACTCGCTCCGGTAGATAACTATCTTAGTAGCGACAGTAGCCTAATGGCAGGGCGCGGACCGCTAACTCGAAAGGTCGTGGGTTCGAATCCACCAGTCCGACTACTGTCGTGAACCACTTCTAACACAAGCATTTTAAGCTTACCAGAAGTGGTTAAAGGGAATATTAGTAATGTTTAATATCACTACTTGTATTAAAAAAAAAACTATCTCGATTACAGATAGCAAGTCAAACATACGATACTGCTATCGTCAATCCGTCTGCCAAGCGTGAGGATTAAAGAAAACCCTCGCAACTACTGGAGGTCCGAGTTCAGCACTGGAATTTTACGGGCTCATGACAATGATGATGATTATTATAACTAACTAGCTGTTCGCTGCAACTTAGTCCGCATGTTATTTATTTCATGGGTTTTGATTTTTTTGCGCGGAACCCTTCTTATTTTTCAAAAATAAAAGTAGCATAAGTTATTCTACAGCTATGTGCAAGTGAAAGTGCCATAAAAATCGGTTCAACCGTTTCGGATATTAGCTGGAACAAACGGACAGACAAACATTTTTAAAATTGTTACATTTTTGTTATAAGTACCGTGAGTACTTTCATATGCATTTAGTTAATATTTTAATAATTATTTGTATAGTTATACAACCTCCGAAGAAATCTGCGTTGTCTACTATATCGCTTTGTTGCCAAGTGTTTATTAACTTCGAACAAACTTTGCTTGCAAAGTTTGCTCCAAGAACAATATTACGAATTGTTAATTATATCAAATAATGTTTAATTTCAATGAATTCTAAGGTAAGTTTTTAACAGTGGTTTTAACACGCGGCAGCTTTTGCTGTCGCACGGATGGGCCGGCTCGAACCGGGGTGGTACCACGACCTCACAGAATACCAGCGTGAAGTAGAGGTTTACCTCTGCGTTTCGCTTGGTGAGTGCAGGTGGCCGGAGGCCCTTTTTACTGGAAATGAGGCATTCCATCTTAGTCCTCACGGGTGACAACGCATCTGCATTTTGATTCGCAAACGAGGATAGATGTAGATGTCTATGGGCCGCAGCAACCACTTACCATCAGGTGGACTGTGTGCTCGTTTGTCACCCTTATCCTATAAAAAAAAAGGTTGTTAAGAATGGACCCCTTGCCTTTCATTAATTAATTGAAATAATAAAGTCTATTAAATTTAATGTATAGTGGACCTTGTTAAGTTATATAAGACGGTTATAATTGCGGATAAGATTAACAGTTAGTTAATCTTATAAAATATATCACTATTGGTAAATGTCACTTCTTAATAAACAATAAACAAGTGAAATGAAAGGTATAACCTACTTTTAACATCACATCCTACTTTAGATTTAAGTCTAAGTAAGAAAAACATTACATAATAATAGTCAAGGAAAGCGGCAAAGACTGCACGCTTTGTGGCAAACCTTAAGGGAAGCCTTTGTTTGGGGTTTGGGCTGTAATATGATGATAATAATAATAACTCATCTAACTTGAAATAATGGTTGGATATTATAAGTTGGAGGTTAGACGGAACTTTGTGCTACTTAAGTACATATACTTGATATTACGTGGTAGATTAAACAATCCGGAAATTCTGGAATCACTGCGGTTCCTCGTGCCTAATTCTAGGCTGCCACGGCGGCTGAGGGGAGGGTTGCTGGACGTACCAGTTGCTCGTACAAATATCTTAAAGTACGCACCGGTTGTTCGTGCAGCTAGAATGTTTAACATCGTAGCACAACGATTAGACATATTTAATTGTACATTGGCGGAATTCGAGAGGGTGACATTAAACTATTTGTCTTTTTTAAATTAGTGGCCACATTGTTGCATTAGGCTCCACGCCTGTAATAACAATTGTGAGTTAGTAAATAAATAAACTTTACTCCTATTTTTTACTGTGTCGGGGATTTGATTATGCGCAAGTAAATCAATTGCTTCTCAAGAAACTTTAAGGTCGGTTTTCAGAGACAAACGCTTAAACTTCAGTGTCAAAATTTGATTTTAGACTCGAGATTGTTATTGATTGAGTACCGGCCTAAGTATGCGATTAGCATTAAAATTAATAACTGATAAGTGTATGGAAAGATACGAGTATCAAGAAATCCTCGATTATATCATTTCAACAAATTATGAAACTCTAATGTGCAAAGCACTTGATAGGTACACTGACTAACTGTTAATTGAAACAGAAACTTTTTTATTCAATATAGGTTATAAATAATACTTGTTGAAAATCACTCTTTTGTTAAATTGCCACTACACTGGTTCGAAAAAAAACCTCTGTCCTGGGAAGAACCAGCAAGAAACCCAGCGGGACTTTTAAAAAAAAATAACAGCTGACAATCATGTATGTTATATAACTAACACAAAACAAATTAGAAATAGCTTGGTAGCTATCACCTCATTCCCACGGGTTATCATCATCCATAAATTCCTTAATATTATAATAACTCTATTTATATTTACAAACTTAGTTTATTAAAGTTTTTGAACTTTGAGCAGGTCAAATTTTATATATTTTCATTCATTAATTCATTACCAAAAAACTCTAAACATAGGTCCCCTCCTAGATTGCTTCAAAGGTATCGCCCCTTTGCTTTGCTATAGTTGCCACGCTTGGCAGGCGGGTTGCCAACTGCAGTTTTTTTATTATTTAGAGCTGTTATCGAAAAGATACTGCCTATCGCCTGTTTCAGTTTCAGAGCTCGTGAGGAGACTGGGATTTTTGATTATCTGATAAATCTTTGTTAGCTCTACAGACCGATTTAGCTTTTAATTATTAATGTTAAGGTACGATCGACGCAGAATGAGCTTATTTAAATTTTATTTATAAAAGGATCCCAAACAGATGATTTTTTTTTATAGAATAAGGGTGACAAACGAGCACACAGTCCACCTGATGGTAAGTGGTTGCTGCGGCCCATAGACATCTACATCTATCCTCTATTACAAATCAAAATGTAGATGCGTTGTCATCCGTGAGGACTAAGATGGAATGCCTCATTTACAGTAAAAAGGGCCTCTGGCCACCTGCACTCACCAAGCGAAACGCAGAGGTAAACCTCTACTTCACGCTGGTTTTCTGTGAGGTCGTGGTACCACCCCGGTTCGAGCCGGCCCATCCGTGCGACAGCAAACGCTGCCGCGTGGCTCTACCACTGTTTAAAATATGATGATGATGATGATAACACCCATCCATCCTCTTTATTAAAATTAGAATACTTTTTCCGATTCATTGTAGGAATTGCTCAAATTCAAAAAATTCATGGTATGTATTGTATATTGTAATGTAGAAGATGGTGTTCTATTGCGAGTATTTGTGATCTATCAAATCTGATGTAACAGCAAGAGCGTTATGGTAACAAACTAGCGCCGGGACATTAAGTTATGACATATTAAATTGCAAATAGTTTGTTCAAATAAAACCTATATAGGACATTTGGCTGATTCATGTAGATGCGTTGTAAGAATATCCACTAACCTGTCATCGGTTCAACCGTATCGGAGTAAGAATATCGTTCTGTATGGTATCGTAAAAGGCGACAGATGGAACGAAACCAGGAGATGGGCAGCAGCTCCTTCCTAATATCAACAACAAAATAAACTGCGTTTGTCAACCCGCCCGACAGGTGTCGCAATGTACGAGGGAGCCTTATGTTCAGCATCATGTCCACAAAGTTTGATATATTTTATTTTAATTTAGAAAGTTGGTTTATTTAAAGCGATTGCACTTAACATAAGCCATTAAGCAAAGGAATGAAAACATCATGTCGCCAATCAATTTCTACGTGGTAGAGCCACGCTGCAGCTATATTAGTAGTATAGTTGTAGCACGAATGGGTCGGCTCGACCGGGGAAGGACCACGCTCTCACAGAATACCAGCGTGAAATAGCAGCTTAATGCTGCTGTGTTTCGTATGGTGAATGTAGAGAACCGGAGACCCTTTATACTGGAAAAGAGGCATTCCATGTTAGTCCTCACGGGTGATAACGCATATGCATTTTGATTCGCAAACAAGGATAAATGTAGATTTCTATGGGCCACAGCAACCACTTACCATCAGGTGGACTGTGCACATTTGTCACCCGATCCTATAAAAAAATCAGTTTGTTGCAAACGAAAGAAATAAACGAAACTTTCATGCAATTATCTAAGTGTCAGCCACATAGTAAGGAAATTTATTTAAAATAGAATATGCAATTCTAGCAATATGACATACGTGGAATTAATGTTGCACTAGTGTAAAATTTATTTGTTGTACATTTTATATGGTATTAATGAGAAAAGCATAAGCACAAGGTCAGTAGGTTGCGAGGTGAGCTCAGGTATTAGTGGAATTGTACTGCAAAGCAAAAAATCTTGTTATTTGTTTATTCAAAAAACAGTTTTAATTTTAGGTATTTTAATATCATTTACGTACGAATGAAAAAATAATGTGTCAGTCCAGATTTTCGGTTTACTTATGTTCTGTCTGTGTTTTCGAAGAAGTGTACACAAGACTTGAATTTTAATGTAATGATTTACCACATCGACTGGACTGTAAAGAAAACACGACAAGGAAACTTTGTTTGAGGATTGAATACCAAATATTTTGAGAACGTTTAAACTCAGTCCACTTGGACCAAAATAGCGTAGAATCTTCTTTTTTTATCGCGATTTAGTATATGACAGTAATTTTTGAATATATTTTTTTAATGATGTTTATAAATATATTAGATAAATTCGATAACGTTATGTTGTTCCCAATAGAGGGATGTTTAAACGCAATGACTGAAAAATTTCACGTGGTAGAGTCATGTTGCAGCTATATTGTGGTTACAGCACGAATGGGTCGGCTCGACCGAGGTAGGGCCACGCTCTCGCAGAACACCAGCGTAAAATGGCGGCTTAATGCTGCTGTGTTTCATATGGTGAGTGTAGAGAAACGGAGACCCTTTTTACTGGAAACGAGGCATTCCATCTCAGTCCTCAGGGATGACAACGCATCTGCATTTTGATTCTTAATTGGACGTAGTTATGCAAAAAGGATCCAACCCGCATTAAGTTAATTTGAGTTTATGATATTTGAAGTATCCATACTTCAAATATCATAAACTCAAATTATCGGTATGGTTTCTGTCTGTTTGTAATTTTTCTTCTTATTTGTGTTACGTTTGCTAAAATTGTTACATCACATAATAGTATAGACCACATACATTATTTTTCAAGTCCAATTTTTTTTGACACAAACTCGGGTTGGATCCTTTTTGCATAACTACGTCCAATTGAGGATAGATGTAGATGTCTGTGGGCCACAGTATCCACTTACCATCAGGTGGACTGTGTGTTCTTTACTCTGTACTTTACTGTTTGACTTTGTGCCTCATACCGAGATATTATTTTTTTTGTATTTATAAAATGATTTTAGGTAAATACAACAACAACTACACGATTTGGCGAAGGCGGACCTTAATTCCATTCATCGTCATCAACAAACTTTTTAATATATTTTTTTTCCATTCTCATTACGCTATTTAAGCGGATTGATGTGCGCAAAGCAGATAGCCTTGCATTAGGTACATTGAGATAAAATAATATTGTGAACAAAAATAGTATTCATGAATTGTTCGCATCATCTTAACGAACCGTAACTTTAGAATATACTATAGGCTTGTAGTAAAATATTCAACGCTATAGTTTAAAACAAATGAAATTTTTATTTAATTTTTTTTTTTACGCGTTTCAATCACTTTCTTGCATTATCATCCGAATTTGAGCTATATTCAAAATTTCAAGTTTCCCATCGTGAAATTAGTTTAAGATCAATTACTAAATTCGACCCGGAACAACAGACGGACAGACTGTCTTTCTATCCGTCTACGGATAGACAAACAAGAAAGTGACTTAATAAAAACGTGGTAATAACATATTATTATATTAAATGCCTTGTTACCGAAAGATGTGGTCAAAGCCATGTGCAAAAGAAACGTGATTATTTTTATTTATTTATTTTTTATTTATTTAAGCTTTTATGCACAAAGTTGTACATATGGCGGACTTAATGCCATAGGGCATTCTCTCCCAGTCAACCATTAGGCTAAACAGAGATAGACAAACAAGAGGCGGTGCAGCAGTAATCAAAATAGAAAGCGCTAAAAGAAAAGAAATTGTTTATACATATATACATATAATTATAAATATACACACACATACATAGACATATATACTTAAATACACACAATATATACATATATAAATACATACATACACATATACACGCATACACTACATATATACACAATACATATAAATATTATCTATGTCAGAACAAATATGAAATATACATATGCGTATGAAAATAAAAGCTATGTTTGTTCAAACCTGCAACAATTTTTCATGTGCTTACGGACTTGATTTTTAAAAAGAAACTTGTTGGAAGCTTTTTTAATGTCAAGAGGGATGTCGTTCCAGAGTCTGATGGCCGTGAGGGCGAAAGATTGAGATAAATAACCAGTACGGTGTAAAGGAGTGAGCAACTTAAGGTTAGCCGATGAACGGAGAGAGCGATTATGAGAATCTCCCAGGTATTGAAATTTGGATTTCAGATACTCGGGAGCACATGGATCGTTCAGAATCGTGAAAATGGTGCAGTTTTTCATTTTATAATATTAATAATTGTCCTTTCGAACTTTATAATTACATAGCTTGTAAACACTGGTCATTTTATTGTTAATAGGTTACATAATAAAGTAAGGGCAATAATTTGTTTTACTTTTGGTCCAAATAAACAATGCTTAAGCCTTTAGGACTACGTGGCAACGTCGCATTATATAATTCTTACATTGGTTCCGAAGACAAATTAGGCAATATTATATTTCATAATATTAATTTACAGTTTGGTAAATTCAATTGTTAAAATTATAGGAATATAACTTGAAATTTACACCGTTTAGAGTCTCACCAAAAGCACTTATTTCTAAGCAGGTTCACATTAATTGTTAAAATTATCGAAATATTAAATCTTGCTTTCTTCTTTAAACTTAACGTTATGGCGGGTCACCCGTTAGAAATAAGTACTGTGAATTATAAAAAAGTAGGAGTGTCACGTTAGTCATACATTATTTGGGTAGTACAAATGAGTTGCTTGCCCAAATTTAAAGTGTTTTGGTTTGATAGCACAATAACCTAGTGCAGGCGTTTTCACTTTGGGAACACATATTTTTTACACATAGTTTTAATGTCATCTGGCTGCAAATTGTATTCTTATGTTTTTCTTATAACATGAGTGTGTATATTGAAAGACAACGGAATAAAAAACGATCGCAGTCTATGAAATGGTACCTAAGTGCAGCTTGAGAACTATGTGAAACTAATCTTTGAAACTTAAAACGTCTAAAATAAAATTTCTAGGTAGAAGAGAAACTGATTATTATTATGTCTTGGAATTTTTTTAATCACTTTAAATAACGACCTAGTTAGTAATTTCAGTTTTAATTACCTATTTGGAACACATTTTTTTTATTCTAAATAATAACTTTATTAAATGTGTAAAGTATAAAAAACTTTTATGTAGTTTTTCATTCTAGGACTCCTACTAAAATGTTGTTTTATAGATCTTGGTTAAATTGTCATAATAATCGACCACGGCAATATAAAATATTTCAAACAAACTCTTGTCCTTCGTACTCGTAGATTAGCTCATACGGTCTTATAACGTCTGGTTTGATATCTTACGTCATACTTGACTACGGACCGGTAAATGCGTAGTGCAAATGATCACAACGCAAGTAAACAAATGAATAGAGTTAGAACTTGAAATGGACATGTTGCACATGAGATAATTAATAGAATCAGGGCGTTACTCTGCGGAAATCCATTATAATATTAAAGGTGGAAAAATTTACTCTGCTTGCTTGCTTACTCTGTGTATTACCTAGTTTGAAGAGGACCTCCCGACCTCCATCGATTGCGTGCACTATCCCCGTCACCACTACTCTCAAACTAGGAAAGACACTCCACCGCTATCTTAGCGGTCAGCCACCACAGAATCTACTACACTTGAAGCCTCGTGTAGAGGCGAAACACGTGTCGTATTGTCGTCAGTAGTCTGTTTTTCCTAGTATAGTGGTGATGGGAGTAGTGGTGCTGGGATTATTATTTCACTTTCAAAACTGGTTTAAAAAAAGTGATGGGAATCCTTTTCTGCCTAGGAATCCGTCTGGTTAATTATGTTATTCTACCCTCGTACCTATTTCTACCGCCAAATAGCAGTGCAATGTAGTTTATACTGATATTTTTATCGGCTAGGCATTGAATATGTCAACTGGCATATTTTAATCACGTGAAATCTTCGAAATTCATATATATGAATATTTATTGCATCCATAATTACAGTTTAGGTGTTGAGAACATTTTAGGTATTAACTTAAAACTATGAGATCATTATGGGCCTTGCAGGGCACGGCAATTAAGAGAGAGGAGGGCCATTATAGTGAAACAATAATGATAATAACATTTTGAAATAAAAATATAATTGAAATACATACATACTAGGTAGATATTTCAAATTTATCATTTAAGTATTCGTTTCGTTTAGTGTGTAGTAGTGTTTACAAATCAAAAATCCTCAATTTTATTAATAAAAATAGTTTCTTTTTCTATATTTTTATCGAGTCTGGGAGTAAAAAATTTTGATAGACTTAACGATGGGACCTGATGAATGTAGCTTAAGGCGAGATATGGGTAGAGTCAGTTTTTCTTTATGGCGTAATCGATATTTGGTATTGCTTTCTCCTAGTTTGATATAGAATTCTGGGTATTTTTTAATGAATTTGCAGATTTCCAAAATGTGTATGCACGGATAGAAACTATTTATTAAAAGTCCTAGATTTATTTCTAGACGTGCGAATGGCGGACGGGAAAAAGCTTCGGGGAAGTAGTGGCCAATATATTTAAAACGTATAAATTATCGATCATCCTGCTGCGAGGAAGGCATAAGATATATTGAAAAACGACTGACTGAAGGAGTGGTGTGAAAAAGGAAGTCCTTTCTATATGTAGTTTGGATTTGAGGACTTTGGATTTTTACGCAGAATGGAATTTGGCAGAAAGAAACCTTTTTTTTATATGTAAGGGAGACAAATTAGTACACCGTCGACTTGTTGTTACGAGTAAGAGGATGCTGCAACTCATAAAAAAGCTATACCTATTCTCAATTAAGAGTTCTAATATATATAATAGTAGATAATTTGTCATTCCTAAGGACTAAGATGGAATGCCTCATTACACCTGCTAAAAGATTCTCCGTTCGTTTCTCATTCACTATACACAACAGCAGCATTCTGTTATTTCACTACTATGGCTCTACCACGTATAAAAAACCTTCCCCACTCACCATACAAGATAAAGCAAGACTATGATTCTGTTGTACACTGAGCCGTGGTCGTACCCCAGTCGAGATGATATATTCTGCTACTATATTCGTAATATAGCGGTAGCTTATGCATTGTGGTTCTACTATGAAAATCTCTCGTAAAAACTACAAAAACTCTTACAATAGTAAAAAAAATATGGTAAAGAGCCAAAGGAGCATGCGGCCTACCTGACGGTAAGTGATTACCGCGGCATATAAGCATCCGCTATACTAGAGTAATTGCAGGTGCGTTGATGAATACATTATATACTTGATTAAGAAGGGTTTATTAATTGATTGATTTAACAGTGGTAGAGCCACGCGGCAGTTTTTGCTGTCGCACGGATGGGCCGGCTCGAACCGGGGTGGTACCACGACCTCACAGAATACCAGCGTGAAGTAGAGGTTTACCTCTGCGTTTCGCTTGGTGAGTGCAGGTTGCCGGAGGCCCTTTTTACTGGAAATGAGGCATTCCATCTTAGTCCTCACGGGTGACAACGCATCTGCATTTTGATTCGCAAACGAGGATAGATGTAGACGTCTATGGGCCGCAGCAACCACTTACCATCAGGTGGACTGTGTGCTCGTTTGTCACCCTTATCCATAGGATAAAAGAAAGGGTTAGATCTTGGAATGTAAATAGTAAATAATGTCATTGGGACGAGCATAGTTATACTATAACTAAACCGAAACACGGCGACTGATCCGTGACACAGTAGCTTAACGTACGCATTAAGTATTTGTATAGCCTATTAATAATTGTACCGGATCTGTATGTTTGCCCTTGTACAAGTTATGTACGCCTCCACGATACAGGAGAGTTATAGTGAGGAGATTACGTTTTTTTAAGAAGAATAACAGAAAAGTAACCATATTTGATCTACTGAAACCCATGATATGACATAGAGCACGTGCTGTTTATACTAACAATAAATACTTAATAATTATCAATTTTCTAAATAGTAAAATCACGGGAGGTGCTGTAATATGCGTAATCTGAGTATGCTATCAGCTTTTGAACGCTTGTTACATCTATAAACCAGAAATGGTATCTGGTAAACCGGTTTTAGGAGATTTTTCGAAAGGCATTACGCGCAACCTGATAAATAGAATTGATACTGTGATTGTAACCAATGTTATGTATTATACAATTAAGAGATCTGGTTTCGGAATTAAAATAATTTTTTGACCTCACTTTTACTGGATGCCATTAAGAAAAAAGAGATGAAAAAACCATATATACTTATGAATTTCAAACCGGTTTAAGCGCCGGTACCAATGAAATTGCTAATTACAATTTTGGGTGGTGATTTATCATTTGTATGGCGATGAAGAATAACAACGTGAGGAAACCCGCATGTCTGTAAAACGGAAAAATATATTTCGATGTCATGTGAAGTAAATGCATTGTAGCAGCGCGTTAAATTTTCTCCTGCCCTAAAACGCCTTTAACCGTAAAAGAAATGTAGGGTCGTTGCGCTGGTTTTCGGCCTTTTAGTGGAGTTGTTAACTTTAAGGTACTACAAAAAATAATTGCCATTATGCTGGCCTAGTGCTGTTAATGTTAATTTGTAGCTTACATAATGTAGTTTTCATTTTTGTAACTCATTGATGCTACAAGACAAATCTTTTTTTTATAATAATTTTTGCCTGCCGTTACGAGGCCGCCATTCGAAAACCTTTTTCCACATTGGTTGTCGGTTCTTCGAGCTATATAGCCGGCCCATTGCCACTTCAGCTTACTAACCCGTTGGGCTATATCGGTCACTCTGGATCTACTCCGGATATCCTCATTTCCAAGTTTATCACGCAGAGAAACTCTGAGCATAGCCCTCTCCATAGCTCGCTGAGCACCTTTGAGCTTCCTCATCCGGCCAGCAGTGAAGGACCACATACCAGTTCCATAGGTCATCACTGGCAACACGCACTTGTTGTACAGTCTCGTTTTGAGGTATACCTGACGAGAAGATGTGCTGTAATTTCCTGAACGCTGTCTCATAATTTAGTCCAACAAAATCTATACATCTCAAATCCATTTGGTGCAAAAGTCACATCCAACTTTTTCAATCCAATTTCTTCTTCTGTATCGCTTATTAAAATGTACCACCAACACCAGGTACAATTTACTTTTACTCTTTCATTTTCCTTCATGTAATTCTTAGATTTTGCAATTTTTCGTTTATGTACTTTGGCATTTTTTATTTTTTCTTTTTATATTCTTTTCTTTTTCAAAATATCTTATCTTTTTTCTAACTTAGTTCTAACTTCTCTATTTTAACTTTCTCTTTATCATTTTAAAGGTTTCGCCAATCTGCATACCAAATTGCTACAGAAGAAGGTGTACGTGTACTGTTAATGGTTGATTTTTTACGAGTTCCGGTTTAAATAAATGTTTTTTCTATCGCATCTCTGTATTCTTTATTTAATAGTACTCAAGCCGATGTTTCACTAGTTTCTAGAAGTGTACTAGTCTGTTTTATTATAATATCAACTAGCACATTTTCTAAAGTTTCAAAGGGGTTGTTTGTTATTATCGGTGTAAGTGGTGGTGGTATCATCGTGGCCATTGTACTACTTTGAGTCGTTATTATTGCATTACTGGAATCTATTACCATTTCCGGCATTGTCAGTACTGTTGTCATTGGTAGGCTTACTTGAGTTGGGATTACAAGAACATCATATAACGATACTAAGGAACCGATATCCAAATAACTTCCTGACAAATGCAATGTTGAAATGTTGTTATCGATAAACGATTTTAATACATCGGTAGATGAATTCATAGTTACTAGAACATTGCCAACCATGTTTTTTTTCTGCCAGATTTGATTTTAAATGTTTCAAAATTTTCTTGTGAAAACTAGGTCTGCGTTAGTTATTTCTTTATTTTTTCTAGTGTCTGAATTTTCACTAATTAGTCTTTCCGGGGTATTCCGGACACATTTTGAGTAGTCCACTACATGGTGATCAAATTCATTAAGTCCACATTTTCTGAAACCATTTACTAATTATATTTCTTTGGAGGATTCTTGTTTGGAGGAGCCATCTGAAGAAAATAATGTCTTATTGAATCTTCTTCCTAACACGCAACGTGAATGAAATATTTCACGAAATGTCCGTCAACCAAAGCAGTATTCAATTTTCGGCTTCCCTATTCTTTCATATAATTTTAAGTTGGCCGAAAACTAAATAATAATTTTACACTTAATCTAGTTTTCGGCCACAACTAAAATGAGTATTTTAGTTTCATCAATAATCATTCAAATTGCAATATTTGGTGGCCGAAAACTGAAAGCTAGTGTCTTCGCAAGGATACAATTCATTATAAAAAAGAAAGAAGACTAATAGTAGGTAACCAAATAAATGAAAGAGACAAAGTATTTAGGCTAAACACGGGCTACTTTCCGGCCACATGGCCGATAACCAAATAATAGGAAAATTTTGTGTGTAACTTTCCGGCCACCTAATTTATTAACTTTTACAATAAAATATTATAGTAATCTATGTGAAAATTTAAAACTAAGTTATTTATACAGTGAAATATAAGCACAATATTAAATAATCATTGTAAATACAGCGCAAAATTTACTTTTGAGTGAAACGCGCGCCACTATTTTTTTTGCAGGATCTTACACTCTTTGACAGCTCCTGTGCCGGCGTCAAACTGAACTATTTATTATAAATCGCGTGTTGTGTTTATCCGATGAAGTAATGTTGCAATATATAAGGCAACTATTTACAAATGCATTAAACTTGATTTTGGACGATAATATTTATTAAAATCGTTATTAAACCAAATTTACTGCATCACCTCGTGCCAAAGGCCGAAAACTAGACCCGGTCGGCTTACCGGCGCAATGACCCTATGTGAGTTGTAGCTTATACTTTTAACTTTTTTAATTTACACATTTTTGATAATTTTAAGCCAGGAGCTGAATAGACAAATAAGTAACCGAGTTTACTAATATTTCAGTTTACCGCAAATTTCATATCACCTAACATTCATGGATACAAAGAAAAAGGATAAGAAAAAGCATAATTTACAAACAACAGTCTAAAAGTGGACCTTAGACCTTAGTAGACCTAGATAAGCTGACAGATCAGAAAGGAAAGCAAAAATAAGATTAAATGTACTCAGTACTCGTCTGATTAATAACTTAGTTATAGTCTACAAATTCTCCAACCTTGCTTGAAGAATACAGTTCAAGTTCTAATACCGAATAGTCGATATTTTAAGGTTTAATGCTTTTGTATTTATACTAAAGTAACTTACAATCACATTTGAAATAAAGTTAATATTTTAAAAATGCCTTACAAATTAGGAATTTATGGCAGCCAGTGTTGCGAAATGTATTCTACGTGATAAGTAACGTAATAAATAAGTAACGGGTCTTCCAAAGACACTTGACGTAACCGAGAACATGTCGTTGGACACTCACAGTAACCGGTATAAAATATTATATTTGACATTTGTTGTGACAGCTCCAATAGAGTGTTGTAAATACAAATAGTTGAAAAAGCAAATTTTATTCTGTTATATATACTCGTAGATATTAATTTTCTTTAGTTATTAGAATAGCTTTTTACTAAATACATAACTGTGTTTTAAGGAGTAACTTTGGCTATTTTATTTCAGGAAAAGAATTTTGTTTCCGCGCAAAAAAATTAAAACCTAAAAATCCAATCGTAATAAATTCCACGCGGCCGAAGTCGCAGGGAACAGCTAGTATAATAAATAAAATATAATAATTGTATAATAGTAAGTATTATTTATAATCTATATTGAATAAATAGTTTAATATAGTATAGTTTCTGTTTCAAGCCAGTAATGACAAAAGAGCTACCCAGCAGTGGATTTGGTGTGAAAATCAAATATAAGGACCCTAAAAAATTAAAAAATCAAGTTTCAAATTCAATTCAAGTACACCACGGAGCAAAATTTGTATTTAATACAAAGTACACACATCAAAAAAGTTTGCGGTCAGTTTGAAAAATCGAAATCTTTTTTGTTACTATATACGGACTATATTATAATTTCTTAATCTTTTTAGATTATTTATTTAAAAAATTCAATCGTTTTTCCATATAAAAGGAAATCTATCCAAGCTTACGCACATTTAGAAATCTGACAGTCAATTTTAATAGATTTAAATTATTTTTTCGCGGAAAGTTGTGTTTGAAAAATTCCAAGAGGATTATGAGAAGTTTTACGAGCAAGAATTGTACCTTTGAGGGAAGGAGGATATTCCACGAGAGAAATAGCGCGCAGAGTTGCGGTATTCTAATCCTGTGTCGTGGCCACGTTGCAGAGGTACCATGGATAATTCAGCTGACTGGCCTCGCAGTGGTCGCCCAATTCTGAAAGTTCTGAGTGCTGCTCAGAAGCGCTATATCAGATTGTTGGCGGTCCGTGAAACAACAATCAACGCCACTATAATAAAAGTAGAAGTTCGGGCCGCCTCTGGACTTGAAGTTGGCACTCAGACTATTTGAAATTGCTTACACCAGGCTAGAATACGAGCACAGAGGTCTTGGCGAGCAGCTCTGAATTTACGGGAACGTCAGTGACGGAGATTGGAGTGGGCAAATTGAAGAAGATGAGGAGGAAAATATTTGGCAAAACTGTTCCTTCGTTGACGAATCGCGAATAAGTACTCATCCAGATAACCGACTTGTCCGTGTCTGGAGACGACGATGAACTCTAAAAGGCAAAGAACTGCCACTGGAACCGTGCAACAAAGCTGGGAATTGGTGTCCCGTTGGGGTGGAATTATGATTGGAGCTAGAACGTCTTTGGTCCCGTATCGAGGCTCCATGACGGTAGATAGGTACAAAGCAGTCGCTATTGATGGAATTGTCAGACCATTCCGAGTAAACCACAAAACACCAATTCGTACTGGTCGATGACAATGCGCCCGCACATCGAGCTCAACGAGTCAATGCTGCTCTCCGAGAATACGACTTCACAAGGTTAGACTTGTCTGCCGGCTCGCCTGACTTAAACCCAATAGAGCACGCGTGTGATGCTCTCCAGTGAGCTGTTTGGAACCGACACACAGTGCCAGAGATCTGGGAAGCCGCTAGTCAAGGATGGGACAGGTTACCGCAAAAAATGCTGGATAACTTGATCCTCAGCATGCCCCGGAGGATCTCCGCATGTGTTCGAGCCAGGGGAGGAGTTATATTGTATTAAGTAAAAACCTTCTACTACTAAATTGTTGTTTAAGTTTCGTTAAACAATCTTTTTCTTTCCATCAAATTTCTGTTACAATTATATTACAATTGAATTACTCAATTTATGTTATTAAATAATTTAAATTAAAAGTTTTGTACAACCGACTTCAATATAAGTTATTAAGAATAACTCAAAAACTATTGGTCAGACCTAGATCAAATTTATATAGGACCACATGAGAAGCACTAGCTTTCAAATAAAAAAAGAATCATCAACATCGGTTCACTTATAAAAAAGTTATGAGGTAACACACATAAAAAAGGAAAAAAAAAACATAGTACAGTCGAATTGAGTACCGTCTCCTTTTTGAAGTCGGTAGAAAATAAAAAAATATTTTTTTAGTTTATATAAAATAAGATATAACGTAAACAATTTTTCTTAATAAAGTTAATTTTTAAAAATATATCAACTTTTGCTAGTGAAAACTGTAATAATATGGAGTAAAATATTTGTACCTAGCAAATATTAATTTAAATCATAATAATAACTAATTTTGGTATTAATTCGACTGCTCGGTAGCACAGTGGCTAAGTGTTAAGTTGCGTGATGCGGGTTCGAATTCCGCACAAAATTTGTATGTCTTACAAATAATTGTTCTGGATATTATTTCATGTGCAATTTATGTAAATAAAATGCCTGCACGTTAGGATTCCAGGAAAAAGTCATAGCGTTTGTAGCGTTTTTAAAGTTATTAACTTTTTACCTATTTCGGAATGCACATTAATGTAGCAAGGTGAAATGACAAATTTATTATTCGAGAAAAGAGCAAGGAAATGTTGATACGATGTAAACGTGCTGGCATTAAGGTCGTTATGTTTGCGGAGGAATGTAGGCACGAACAAAGAGATACTTAGTATCGAAACAGTTAGCTCCACTTTGAAACTGGTCAAGTCGATCAAAACGCCGTGACGCGTCTACGATCGATGCTTTATTAAACAAATTCATGATCTGTGGGATCGGAAGAGAAAGTGGCATGAACAATATGAAATAAGGAAATTAAGGATTTTATTACATAGTTATCCTCAAGGCTTTGCTTAAAAACAGAGTTAAAATTTTTTTATACAATCAAGGTGACAAACGAGCACACAGTGCTTCCTATGGTAATGGATACTGTGGCCTATATACTCGTACATGTACATTTATCATCAATTAAGAATCAAAATGCAGATGCATTGTCACCCTTGAGCAATAAGATGTAATGCCTCGTTTCCAGTAAAAAGGATATCCGGTTCTCTACACTCACCATACGAAACACAGCAGCATTAAGTTAATATTTTAAGGTGGTATTCTGTGAGCGTAGTTTTTCTCCGGTCCCTGATCGAGCCGACCCATTCGTGTTACAACTATAATACAGCTGCAGCCTGTCTCTACCAAGTAGGCATACACGAAGACTATTGTGACTTAGATGTCACTCCGCTAGGTTTATCAGATTTGGACTACTGTTTTTGTCACTGAAACTAAGCTTATTTGAATTTTTTGCGGTTATATTTATAACGTTACAGTTGACAGAGAATCCATTTTGGTTTCAAAATCTGTTACCTGGTCCAATCAGACGATGGGATGACACAGTGGCCAGAACCGGTCAAAAGGACGCGCCATATTCATTGATTCATTAACATCTAATTTTATATCATTTAAAAAATCGTTTATCGCTGGCACGGTATTAAACAAAAAAAAAGAAAAAAAGAAAACGCAATATTTAAATACACTATTACTATAACTATTTACAATGATTCAGAAAAAGATAGAACGTAACACTTCGCTCTAAGAAAGTAACAGTTCTTAATTTCAAATTGCCTTGCTTGCTGCTTTTTCCGTCGTTTTAGTTTTTTAAGAGCGCAGAATACTAATAAAACGTGGCTTCTAAATCGTATGCCTTACCTTTTGTGTTTGATTAAATTATAGTAAAAAAAAAAATACACGTTGTATTACAAGAACAGAAAACATCGTGAGAAAACCTATATGACTTACTACTCAGTAATATATATAAATAGTAGTAAAGAAATATATATGGAAGACATGTGAAGGCCGACAACAGCGCTTCCAACCCTCTCAGATGTGAGGAGGCTCAGCTAATGATAGATCAGAAATGCATCTAAATTTATCAAGTACCTGGCTTAAAGTCGCAAATACAGAAGCGGAAAATCAAGTTTGATTTAAACTGTCCCAATATAATTAAACTGTCCCAATATAATTAAATTACACGCTTTATGGATTATTATTCTGTTATTTACATTTAATTTAAAATTTACAAGTTATTAGACATTTGTCACTTCGCTTCTTGATTTCTTTTTCAATTCTGTATCGGTATATACTGATAAATAATGATATTGTAAACGTAATGTCTCAAATATATGTATAATTAGCTGTGCCCACGACTTCGTTCAAATAGAATAAATTTTAGTAATTTATTATTATACTTCTCTACTTGATATGGATTTTGTTCACAATTTTCATGAGTTTTAATTTTTTTCGCGGAACCTTAATTCTTTGACCAAAATAAAAGTAGGGTAAGTTACTTTTTACCTTTTATTCGTTATGATATCAGCTATCTGCCAGTGGAGGTCCCCTCAAAATCAGTCCAAACGTTTCGAAGATTAACCGGAACAAACAGACAGACAATATTTCATATGCATTAAGTAAAATGCTGTTGTTTTGACATTACAAACAAACACTTAAATTTTATTTATTCGTATAGATAATATATGATGTCACATATTTTTATGATCAATCCTTGAAACAATTCGTTGAAAACTCTCGACAACTAACGGCGACTTAAAACATCTTAAATAACTTTAAACTGTTGAAGTTTTTAGACCAGTAGCGTGTTTAAGCATTTTTTTCATGAATTCTTTGCAAGGTCGTTCGTTATCTAACGCAATTTTTTTTTAAATATAGGATTAGTGGTAAATCACCTTTCATTCTATATCCATAATTAACGATGTGATAAAAATCGAGGAGTAATAGCAGAAAATCAACAAATTAGAAAGAAAGAGAGAAAGAAAGAATAATGAAACACTTTGTTTTGGCGTCAATTTCATAAATACGTAAATTTAATAATTTTTTTGTGAACGTCGAAGTCATGCTAAACAGGTACCGCAACCCTGATTTTCAGTATATATATATTTAAAAATTATAATTTTAAATACTGTACTTTTTTATCTTGAACTGCATGTAAAACAGTGTTGAGTGTCTTGAAGGTGAACGTCGTAATATTTTATATTTATTTATACGTGGTAGAGCTATGCTGCAGCTGTATTAATTGTATAGTTGTAGCACGAATGAGTCGGCTCGACCGGGGAAGGACCACGCTCTCACAGAATACCAGCGTAAAATAGCAGTTTAATGCTGCTATGTTTCGTATGTTGAGTGTAGAGAACCGGAGACCCTTTTTACTGGAAAAGAGGCATTCTATCTTAGTCCTCACGGCTGACAACGCATCTGCATTTAAATTCGCAAACGAAGATAGATGTAGATGTCTATGGGCCACAGTAACCACTTTCCATCGGGTGAACTGTGCACTCTTTTGTCACCATTATTGTCATAATCGTTTTTACCTATTTGCCAGCTTCCTAGTTTTAGGTAAACGCATATAAATTGTTCAGTCTGAAGTCAACCACACAGTTACTTAATACTTCATCCATTCATCCATTACCTACTAGCTATAAAAGTTCAGTGCTGAACATAGGCCTCCCTTGTACATTGCCTCATGGGAGAATTTTGCAATAGTTGCCACGTTTGGCAAGCGGGTTGGCAACCGCAGTTTTTTATTATTTTGCGTTGTTATCAGGAAGATGCTGCTGCCCATCTCCTGTTTTATTTTCCCCCTGTCGCTTACGACACCCTCGGGACGATATGGGTAGTGGATATTCCTACACCACCACTACACGGTTAATATAATACTTCTTACTTTACAATATTTGCAAGTAAGCCGCACAAATTTTTACTATAAAGATTGTAAAATATCAAGATTTTTGATTTTGTGATTGCATTTTCCGCCGACTTCAAAAACGAGACCGGTACTCAATTCGACTGTGTTTTTTTTATGTGTGTTACCTCATAACTTTTTCCTGGATGAACTGATTTCGATGATTATTTCTTTATTTGAAAACTGGTACTTCACATGTGGTGTCATATGAATTTAGTCAAGGTCAGATCAATAGTTTTTGAGTTATTCTTAATTATATTGAAGTCGGCTGTACAAATTTTTAAATTTTAAATTATGTAACATCAAAATGAAAAACGAGTAAACCAGTCAGCCTGATGGCAAGTGGCTTCTACACCTATAATATTTAAAAATGTTTCACGACCTGTAATTTCTCAATATCCTCAAGACCGAAACATGAGCTTTAAAATTTACACTATTTTGATCACTATTTTTATAGCAATTACGTGTGCTGTTTTTATAGAAAGTGGCCATTGCTTTTCTTCAACAAATTGATTATTTAATCTCTTTATTTAATTAATAATCTAGTTACTAGCCGACCTTACTAGTGTCGAGCAAAACCCCAAATCGTCTTTCGGTGTCTCAAAAATACATTTTGAAGTGTGCGCAGGAATTGCATAACTTGGAAAACCAGACGCTTAACCGATTTCCACCCCCTTGTTGTCGATATATACCACGCATTCGAACCAAACTATTTACTTGTACTTCGTCGCTTTTCATGCGGACAGATAAGTAGTGGAATAATTACCCAGCATGTCTATCCATATAATTATCATATCTTTTAGGTGAGAGTGAATATGTTTTTTAAGATAAGTCAGCCGTGGTAGTTCAGCGTATAAGCGCCCGCTGTAAACAGTACGTGAGCAACCTAGGTTTGATCCTCGCCGGCACCAATGAAATTGTTAATTGCAATTTTAAGTGGTGATTTACCACGTGTTCGGTGGTGAAGAAAAACATCGTGAGGAAATCTGCTTGTCTGAAAAATAAATGAGATAAAAAAATATTTTGAAGACATGTGAAGTTTGCTATCACGCGTTGTGGCAGCGCGTCGGACATTTCCTTGCCCTAAAACCCTCTCAGAATTGAGAGGCCTGTGCCGAGCAGTGGTACGTATATAGGCTGTAACTTTAACTTTAAGATAAGTTTGTGTGCTTAACAATTTTTTTGAGTGCTCCCATCAGGTGGGGTAGTAGTCAAGCACTGACTTATAAAAATAATACCGGTTTCTACACTCTGCGGACTTAAAAGGCGCAGCTAAAAATTCAACAGGTCGATTCCCATCAAGTTCAGTGTGGTAAGCGTGACCTGCGGCGTGCGACGATGCAATGTGAATAGTTTTTTTTTTATTATTCTTACACTTTCAAAAATTAATGACAAATTGTTTTTTTTACGTTTTCCTGATTTCCTGACAATGTTAGGAAAATTCCTACCGTCTAGTAACCCTAAAAAGTATAGTTTCAAATAATATATTACAGCTAACTTCAACAAAGAAGGTTACAGGGGCGTTGTTACTAAGTTGTATTGGCTCACAGCTTTAGTAGCTCTGTAACTTTCCATACCCCTCAACCGGAACATAACATTGGATTCACTACAGTTAGGCGGCAAAAATATGTACCTTTTATGACTATACCTTTTGTGTGGTTGTTCCTACCTCTCGAACGAGACGAATTCCTAGACAAAAAGAAGCCTACTAGACAGGAAAAAATATTAATTCTATATATAGTGAAAATATTTTTTATTGTATTTGCGTAGCGCGATCTTGTTTAAGTCAAAAACATGAACAGATTACGGCGTGCTTAAAATTTGTGTAAGGTACATCAAAATTCGAATGGCATATAACTGAAATGAATCTCAACTGAGTTAGGGAACAAAGTCTTGGAATAACATCGAAATCAGTACAGTATATGTATTAGACAAACGTCTAAACCTCTTAGAGAAAAAATGTAATGAACAAAATATAACTTTATGGATGTTTATGTGATTGAATACGAATGTTGTTTTGAATATGAAAGAAATAAACATATTTAATCTAGTATTATACTGATTTATTTGCATTATTTCCAATGGGTTATTCAATAGTTCCGGTTGTATTGTAATTTTACGCTGTAATTTCTCCAAGAGTTGCAAGTCTTGGAGGCAATTTTCTACATTTAGTTTGTGATATATTGTTTCGGGCGATAATGTCTTCACCCCCTGAAAACTTTACGATATGAAAAAAAAATTGGTCTCATTACATTCAGTACACTTTAATGTACATTTTATTTTTTGGTAACTCAGAATAATTTATTAAAAAAAGAATAACGCTCGTGGAAGTTTTTAAGTCAAAAATATAGAGATTTTAGAGGCTTATAACTTATATCGTACACAATATATATTAAAAAAAAACGCACGGACTAAGTTTATTATATCTACAACATTTTCGAAATTATGAAAATGAGACTAGTAGACTAGCAGTCTTCAAAATCCTCTTAAAAATAGTATATTTAAAAAATGGTAAAAAATTTGTTTTTGAGAAGATTTCAAAAAATGGAAGGGATAGTTGCTGCTTCATTCATTTATTACAACCTATAAAACTCCGCTGCAAAAGAAAGCCCTCCTCCATAATTTTCTTTTATGGAGGTTTTCTGTTCAATATGGGTATACAAATTATTTGTTCGTAAGCAGAGTAGGATTCACTCGACAAGAATGGCAGCGTAATGTACCTGCCACTGGTAAAATAATTTTAACTAGGGCTTATTGCATGATAATCATAATATTACAAACGCTCAAAATTGGCACATTTACTATTCTTATATTTAATAAGTTTAGGATTATCTTATTTAGTATATGAATATTATGCATGGGCATTAATACAGCAGCTAGAACTGTAATAAAAAGCGGTTTGTCTGATCAGGGTAAAGATAATAGATAAAGTAAAAGCGAAGGACATAAAATATTACAAGTGTTAAAATTAAAAAATGTGTACAACCGACTTCAATATAAATAAAATGAGAACATTATCAATGTAGTCAAAGTCAATTAAATACGCATTATTAAGGATAACTCAAAACTACTGGTCATATCTTGATCAAATTAAATGGGACCACATGGAAAACAAATCCAAATAAAAAAAAGATTCATAAAAATTCGTTCATCTAGAAAAAAGGTTTTGTAGTCGGTTGAAAATGTACCGTTGCCTACTGTTACATATAAAACCTAAAGTGGCGTAAGTAAGTTGATAGGTGATTACATTATACGTTATTATTATTGAGTGCATAAAGGGCTTCCAGTGCCTGTGACCAATTATTATTTTATAAACTTTGTGAAAGTTATAACGTATCAAATTTCGACAACAACTATTATAAAAATCAACTCACCCTGCAGGCTCGGCGCGGAGGCGGGCGCAGCTGGTGCTGGCTGGTGTGGTGTAGGAGGAGGCCTTCTTCTCCTAGGTACATGGAGGCCAGGCGCTGAGGCGGCTCTCGTAGCAGTACGGAATCCAGGTGCACGATACCGTGCTGACTTTACCGGACCTGCTGGCACTGTATTCGTGCCAGTGATCGATGGAAGACGAGGAAGAGATCCTGCTCGTTCTTCTTCTTCTGACTGTAGTAAAAATAAATATTTAATTTCAAAAATTATTAAAAGCAAATCAAGGTCTAACAACTAATGATAACGTTAGCTCGCATGCTTGAAGCCTTGTCAGTGAATAATATAGAGTACCAATATTAATGCAATAATTTAGATAATTATGGACGCATGCGCCAATATAATTGAACTGTTAACGAAATAATTTTATTCTAATGTTTTTTATAGGATATGGTAACAAACAAGCACACAGTCCACCTGATACTAAGTGATTGCTGTGACCCGTAGAGATCTACATCTATCCTCAATAAAGAATCAAAATACAGATGCGTTGTCACCCGTGAGGACTACGATGGAATGCCTCTTTTCCAGAAAAAAGGGTATCCGGTTCTCTATACTCAAAATAGGAAACACATCAGTGTTAAGCTGCTATTTTACGCTGGTATTCTGTGAGAGCGTGGTCTTTCCCCGTTCGAGCTGACCCATTCGTGCTACAACTATACTACTAATATAGATGCGGCATGGCTCTACCACGTATAAAAAGTACATCCACCACAATCAGATACCACACAAGTACCACGTATATAAAGTTAAGTACATCCTATTGCTTGGCACTGGTCTCTACTTATTTTTGTAAGGGATATGGAGCAATTTGTCCGCTGCGCTTATTCAGTGCGTGTTGGCGGATGTAACATGTCATTGTGAAATATTTGATTTTAAAGACATAGAATACCTTACGATGTTTTCCTTCACTATCGAACAAGTGTAAATTAGCAATTAAAATTGCAATTAATGATTCAATTTGGGCCGACGGGGATCAAATCCTTCCGTAATATAATAATATCTATGGAATAGTGGTAGTAACGTGTATTGATAATATTGTATACAAAACAATAATACCTAAGATTCTGCTTTATTTAATTAGTAACAAATAAAACTTGACATTGACTTCATTATATCATTGAAATTTACGTGTGAGGTTGCGAAGGAAAACATTTGGCAATACGTTGCGATTATAGAATTTCCGTTTACTATAATCGAATAGAATAGGTACTGAATAATATACTGCTCGTTGTATTTTCGTTACGATTAGCCGGTTACAGGTCTGACTTGAGATGAACACTTATTATTTTAAAAAATTGTCGCTTGAATAATCATATTATTGAATCAGGTGTTTTATACAGCGTATACTAATAAATGAGCGATGAAATAAAATCTATTTTTATTTAACTTAGGAACTTACATAATAAAAATCTTATTTTAAAAGTGTTTCTTTAAATATACTACTATTTTAAAGTGCGTTTTCTTAGACCAAATAATAAATTCTGAGGGTCTTTTGTCGTTAAAAAAGTATATGTATAAAAGAAAAAAAAATTATTAGTCGAAATAAAACTGTCTATTCTTACCTCGGCATCAGGTGCGGAAGCCCGTCGCCGACCACGCCACAACCTATCCTCGCTGCCTGCAATGGCACCACAACTTCTGGAATGGGACTTTTGAGCTGCTAATTCAGCTCCTGCGGGTGATCTTCGCGCCTCACACCCCGGTCCACCTAATGTACCACGCGAATCAGCCGCTAATAAGGCAGATTCGAAACTACCACGCCATGAAAATCTTTCACAATCACTCGCCACACTACCCCTACTAGCCGTTGCTTCCAATATGTCATGGGATCGACTCCGTGCTAACGCACCTGGCTCTGACGCACTGTCGTCATCTGTGCTAGGTGACGCTCCACCTGATACTTCATGCATCAATGCCACGAGTCTGCCTCCTATGTGCCGCATAACCTTGCCAAATAAGGGAGGTGATCCTTCCCCAGCACGGCCCAACGTCGCTGCCAACTTTTGGTAGGCACCAACTGCGTCACGTTCCAACGACCCTGCATCTTGCCCTCGATCGAATTCGTCTATAATCTCACGGCAGCTGTCAGATATTTGTTTTCTTAAAGCGGACCTTGTAGCTGCCGTGCCCTCTAAATCAGACCCGGCATAATCGGATGAGTCATATGAGTCGCTCCAAGTGTCTTCACTTGATAAATATTCTACTATCTCGCGTACCTCTTCGTCGCGAATACCCGGAACTGTTTTCATTAATCTTGTTAACTCGCTCTCAAAATATAAAAGTTGGGGCGGTTTTGGTGGCCTCGAACTCTCTGAATTAGACGATGCGGGCGTAGAAGTTCGTACATTTGCGGAGTTAATCATTTGCTTGAAAAACTGTCTCATTTTCGTCATCATCAGATTGGTTTCTTCGTCAGACGACCAATTGTTAAAGCTATCTTTACGTGTTAATGGGCTTGGCGGTGGACGGGAAGTCGGAGGGCGTTCTGTGCGTTCATCTAAATCGGGCCTTATTTCTTCTACAATTTCTTCTAATTCCGTCTTAGGCTCATGAGATCGCGTAAATTCATTACTCGAATCGCCATTTTTAAGAAGGTCATCGCAGCTTCCTACAAAACCGCTATCTCTACTAGTTTGTTTTTTAGATTCAGATAATTCAGATCCAAGCGGTGGGAATTCGGGTCGAGGTGAAGACCTTCCATCTTCGCCCTCTGAAACAGACCTTGTGTCGTCACGGGTTTCCTCCGAAAACTCCGTTGATTGTCGCCTTTCGTCTGCTGGCGACCCACGCGTCTTTTTAGTTTGCTTCTTTCTTTTGGACTCTCCTGGCATGTCAAGCCTTTCCAAGGACTCATGTCGGTCTTCTGTTTCCGTACTAGATCCATCCGATACTTCCTGTGTGTCCTGGGAAGGCTCATCCCCTGTCAGTAGATTATCTAAAGAAGAAGAATGTGACCGCGGCGTACCTCGAGCGCGTACTAGTCGCTTTCGCCTTTGTTCTGGGCTTTGTTTACCTTCACTATCACTACCGACGCTTCCGGAACCGTCAGAATCCCGCCTCTCCTGATTAAAGCCCATGAATCCGGACAAGAAGTATTTCTCCAAACGCGACGAAACAAGATCGTCATTGTCGTTACTCCTTTTCGGCTGTTCGTTGTCCACAATTGATTCACCACCCTCACTACATACACTGGACGTTTCTGATACCTGGTCATCGTCATCGCGAACATTTCTTCCGTCACCTAGGCCAAAGAAAAAGTACTTTTCTAACTCTGTGGCCGAAATTGGTCGAGGTTTCTTTGTATTGTTTTCCACTTCGCTTTCCTCGCAACTCTCTTCAACTATCGTGTGTAAAGTGAAGTCTAAAGAACGTCTACAATACGCAAAATCCTCTCCCCGAGTGGGAAGAGAGGCCTCATCGCCAGAGTCACTGTCCGAAGTTGTAGTACCGTCTTCGTCATGGCTGACGTCCTCGACCCATGAGTCGTCGTCTGCCAATCCCTCCTCGAGGCACACGACCGCCGAGAGAGTGTCGGCGTTGCTAACAACAGTCACTCCGCCTGAAGGCTGCGGCGATTCGTCGTCGGAAACTCGTTCGTTTGTTTCGTTTTGTGAGTTTGAAGCACTGGTGTTGGGTTCCAATTCGTTTTGTGAATTTGTGTGGTGCACTGTAATATCCCGCATGAGCTGCGTCGTGTCTGACGTGACGACGGAGACTCGGTCGTGCGTTATCATAACGCGGCTAGTGAAGCGCGCGGACCCGTCCGCACCGGGCGTGCGCGAGCGGCAAACTGCCGTGGCGGCAGGTGCGCCCGCGCTCCCCTCTATCTCAGTGCAAACCGGCCACACGCCGTGTGTTTTCTCCTCCCCTTGCTCCTCTAATAATTCTTTCTTCAATAGTGCACTGAGCGTCCGTTCAATACCTTTAAACAGGTCTATTTTTTCTACACTTTGTGAATTTGTTTCGTCAAGTTTGGGTTCCGGCGATGATTCCACTTTTGCAAGCGGCTTATTTTGGATTTCATAATTTTTATTATTGTATATTTCATCCTGTAACTTCACCGACACTTTTACTTTCATACTGTTGTCGGAACTAAAACTGTTATCCATTGAATCACATTCCATATTTTCCGATATTGTACTTTTACACTGATTATTATCTTCACTATTTTTGTAATCGGAATTATCTATAATGGCGCTACAACTTGCATTAAAACTATTATATTTTTCACAAGTTTCACTTCGAAGCATATTTTCGTCACAAAATTTAATAAAATTCGACCTTCCGACAGAGTCATCACTGCTTTCTTCACCACTATTACACGAAGCCACTTGGTTATCACCCGAAAAGCTCACAGAATTTAGTAATACAATATTATTAACATCTCTGTTTTGAGACACACTGTCATTTATGTCAGCATTTAAATTATTCTCATTTTGTTCCAACATTTCCGCTGCAATTATTTCTAGACTGTCAGACTTTTTATCGTATGAATCATCACAATCGATACCGCTGCTGTCTGTGTTGTCTTCTAAATCTGATGAGGAATCGGCGGGGTTAACAACGAACACTCGTGAGAATTGACCTCCACCGCCCCCGGAGTCCTCAGAGTCCTCATCTGATGTTGCGGGCTCCTCAGGCGCTCCACTTCTGAGATCATAGCTCCTATGAGCAACACCTTCTTCCGAATCGCTAGAGTCAGCCGACTCGTTCGATGATGGGAAAGCATTCTCGGCATTAAGGTGGCCCGGCATCGTCTCCGCTGGTTCCGACAATACTGACAAACAATCTTCCTCGGCAATCACCTTGATGTCGTCTGACGATTCATGTTTGAATGTGCGTTCAATAGTCTTATCGTCGTTATCGTTATCGCGTTGATCTGATACTTCTGACGTTTCAGACTGTATAGCTTTATCGGTGCGTTCGACGGTCATCTCGAGTTTATTTGCTTGTGGTAGAGCAGAGGCAGTGGCGGCGGCGGTAACGGCGACGGCAGCGGCCGTGGTGAGCCGAGCGAGAGCTGCAGCATCGAGAGGCGGGAATCCTGGATAGGTGTTCCAGTGAGGCACGGGCGGTGTTTGAGTAGGGAAGGCGAGTAAGGCCGGCCAAAGTGCAGCAGGTACAGGTACGGGTACTGGCACTGGTACAGCTACTAAGCGTGGTTCAGCACCGCAGGAACACGTCCTAGGACAGACTTGCGGCGTATATTTAGGCGGAGGCGGTGGGAGGGGCTGTGTTGACGCTGCTCCGGGTTCAAAATAGTCCCAGTCGCAGTCGTCGGGCACAGGCGGTGCTACAGAAGAGGCCGTGGATGAGGAGTCCTCTGTGTCCTCGCGGCACGACGAGTCCGAGCTGAGGAACACGAGGCGGTAGTCCTCGGGACGCATGCGACCGGCCTCGGGTTCGCTCACTTCGCCCGGCTCACTGTGGGCGCCCCAATCTGTAAATAAAAATAGTATTGTTAATTTATTTTTAGTCTTTTATTATAGACGAATGGCGAAATACTCAAACGCTTCTCAATTTTAAGATGTCGTTATGTCCCGTGGTGTCACAGTTACTTTGACTTAAAGTGATAGAGACAGCACGAGACTTAACGGCGCCTTAAAATTGTGTAGTGTTTGAGTATTGGGGCACATGGGTGACAAACAATCACATAGTCAAAGTACGTTGTTACTTCCAAGTATGCTGTGGCCTATAGACAACTACATCTGTATTTGATTCAAAATAAAAATGTGGATACGTTATTAGGCCTGAGGACGAAGCTGGAATGCCTCATTTCCAGTAAAAGGGTTTCCGTTACTCTAGACTCACCATACGAAATAAAGCAGCACTAAGCTGCTACTTCAGGCTAGTATTTTGTGAGAGCGTGATCCTTCCCCGGTAGAGACGACCCATTCGTACCCTAACCGTAATACAGTTAGCTACAGCGTGGCTCTACCACGTATAAATTAAAGTTGTCGAAACTACGCTTGTGTGACGTTTAGTTTTTCAATAAAATAAATTGAACCACCATGAAAATTAATTTATACATAGATTTTCTATCAAAAATAAGTCAAAAAGCAACAAATTTACAATATTTTGAACGTAATAATGTTCTGTAATTCAAGCGCCTGTCTTTAAGTGGCCAGCAATAATGTTTATTCAAGAAACAAGACTGGAACCACATCTAAAATGTATATTTCCACGGAGGCGCTTACTAAAGAATAAGTTAATTTAATTAAGTCTTGAACACGTTTAAGCAATTGCAAGGAAAAAGTATTTATAATTTAATTTTGAAGATAAACATGAAAAAGTTAGATATTAAAATGAAAAGACATTAACTGTAAACGAATATTTTTTGCTAAGTTTCATTGTACAATTGTCCAAGGATAGTAAAATTTCTTTAACAAAGTACGATTACAAAGTAATATTAATTATAATAAATGACATGTTCTCTATATCGTAATCTTCACTTTGTTTAGCAAAATTTGACAAGAACGTAAGAAAGACAAAACGTGTAAATTACAAAATTTGTTAAAAATATAAATAATTTTTAACAAAATTTTGTTAAATATTATTATTTATATTTGTAGTAAACGAATAACAGATAATAACAACGTATAATAAATAGCAGATAAATAACAATAAATAATCTACGCAATTAATGTTACAAGCATGAAACATGGTGAGGAAATGTGGACATAAATACAATCCGCCAATATGCACACGAATGGACCCCACAAAGATTAGAACCGCTTCTCATTAAATTTAGAATAATTAACATTTGGAAATAAATTCCTACTCTATTAATTAGTTACATAATGCACCCCTATTAAAATGAATAAGTAAATTTAGATATTGTACAAACAAATGAAGTCCATAATCTCGTTTTGGAACACTGGCGGATTAGGTATTCTCTGTACACAAGGTAGGTGTTCCAGGGAGGTGCTTTATTAATTGAAAAATATCTGTTTATTAAAAATCACATGAATGGGCTGATATAATGTAAACTGAACTTTTTAGTGTCTTAAACATCTTACAAATTAATTCTATAAATACACGCGAACAATACGTTACAAAAAACATTAAGTTTGTATTCAATTACTAAAGATATCGTTCCGCGCAAAAGAGACCCGGAATGCTATGGTTAAAATAATAGTGGCGCAAACGCATCTGATGATAACACGGTGTCCTAGGTGGGCGGTTCAAAGCGAACGCGAGTACACGCGAATTCAATGCGATGCAGTGCGACGCGGCGGCTATGTCCTACGTGCACGCGAATCGTCTCGCACAGCCGCCACTGACGACGCCACCGTTCAGGGCACTGTGCATTTGTCATGGACGGACGGAAACAAATATTATTGGAAAATTCATTTCTTAAGTATCAAACACTCAAGAAGTATGTACGGCGAAGAAGTGGGACTAATATTGTATACTTAGAAAGGCATATTTATGGGGAATTTCACAATTTGTATAAGGAATTACGGGCTCAACCTTTGTTATTCAAGGAATATTTTCGAATGTTGCCTACAACGTTTGACTATATTGTGCAAGCCATAAAACCTGTTTTGCAATTCACTAGTACCAATTTCCAGCGACCTATTTCTGTAGAAGAACGATTGATGGTGACTTTAAGGTAAGAAAAAAGGAAAAGAAATATTTCTTCTTCTTATTATGTATCATTAGCAGGAAGAAGTATTAATTATTTCAATAATGATTAGTTTTCAATAATTTCACAAAGTGTAATATCCATGTTGAGAACCGGGTTGTGGTGGATTTAATTTTGACAGCTCCGTTAGTAGAAGCTCCTGCATTTGCGTTCCAAAATGTAATTTGTTCATTGACGGTAACTGTTTTATATAAGGTAATATGAATTTGAACCAAAGAAGATCGTCATCAGTAGTATCTTCTTGATCCTGGCGAAGAATTTTCATCTTCTCTCTCTCGATGTCGAGGAATGCTTCTAGATCATTATCTTTTCTTTACCGTGTTTGTCTTGTGATAGCTGGCAACGAGGGTGAAGGCAAAGGCGCTTGACGTGTGTTAATATCTGTTGTTGTATTCTGTGGCATTTCTTGCAACGTAGACATAGATTCATGGAGTTGGGTGTAGTCACTGTCAGCCACGTCCAGGGCCAAATCGTCTTCCAAACTAGCAGCGTCTGTAGATTCCGACAGATCTCTTGAATTGCTATCTGTTTCTGGTACAATGTTTCCTTCTGTTTTTCGGGGTTTCAAAATTACTATTAAGAATGACATGGACTCAAAATATGGCCACGTGCCTGTATACTTCGGCTCGTTGTCGGCGTCAGCCCCAGAACGAGGCTTCGGATTTTTTGCAGTTTTATGCAGTTCATAACGTAAAAGCCATATGTTTACTGCACAATATTATACGTGATCTTGAATCAATAAATGAGACTGAACTTATATATTTCCGGCAAGCATATCAAAATATACCACAAGCACCACGACATAATTCACAAAGGAGATTTAATGCTACATCACGAGCAGCCGCACAAGCGAGAGAAATTTTTAAATTGTATTTTGAACAACATTCTCTACAAAGATATATGTGTAATAGCAATCTATAATAAATAAATATGTTGTACTTACTTGTAGCCCCAGTTAATTTGGCCAAATCCTCCCATTCACGGTGCGATAACAACCGGTTGTGATAATTTTTATTCCTTTTTTCCCATAATATAGGACGTTCTTGGATAGCATTAACAAAATTTTCTGACATTATCCATTCAAAAACACGACGACACCGCATCCAGTTTGCGCGAAAATATCAAGCCAACTGATCGCGTTCGCTTCATTTCGCGCCGCTCCGCACCGCATCCCACGTGCGTTTGATCACGTAGGCCACTTCAATAGGTTTCGACTGTTTGTTGTTTTCGCGCCGCGCCGCGCCGCTTCGCGTTCGCGTCTAGATCGCTCACGCAGGACGTCGCGTAAGTAGAAAGCACCACGGCTGGGTGGTCTCGAGTGTCGTGATTTAAAAGCGATTTGCTACATTAATTCATGAAATAAATACATAAAAAGTAATAACCACAAAAGATTATAATTAATTAATAGGTACATTTTCATTTGTTATTGCACGATCAAACTTAGTTATCTTTTCGTTTTGTCATAATGCAATTAAGATATGATAAAAGGCAAATTGATTATTGACTGATATGAAAAAAGAATTTGCAATTTTATTTGTTTTTAATTTTAGCATTTATAAACTGAGACAAATAACTTTTAAATGTTTCTATTAAAATATAATTGTTCCAAACTAAATGATATCGGAAAAATAGCTTCGCAAGTATTTAGTAACTTGATTTCATAACTTTCGAGAATAATTTCAATTACCAAGATGCATAGATGAATCTACACGTAAGAAGAGAAAACTCCAGCGTTCCTATGCGGAAGATGGGTTTCTCTCAACACACTTAACTCTTATACTGTCACAGTAAGCAGTAGGCACTAGGCATTTAGCGCATCCCCAGATTTCGCCTAGTAGGTAAGCATCGCGGGATACGTCGTTGCCGATTATAATATAATAAATGCCGTTTACATTTTGATTACATAGTGTAAAGAATATGTAAATAAAATAATGGCAAAATCGGTTTCTAAACAGCACATCGAAGTATATTATATAATTTTTAATTTTAGAAAAAGATATAGCTTCTGCTTATATACATATATAGTATAATTAAACACATCGAGTCTAGAGTAAAAGTTTGGCTGCGCCATGTTTCTTTTTTGAAAAATTTGTTTACAAAAATATATTAAAAATTACGCATCCTATTTTTAACGAAAGCGAAACTAATAAAAAAATTATAAACAAGTTGGAAACCAAAAAAAAAAATCGATGCCTATTATGAAGCAATTGTCCACGAGAAGTTTTTATAGAGACCTACTTATAGAAAAGAACATATTATTCATTAAAATAAAAAAAATACATATATTCTTTTGCACAAGGCGTATGTCAAGGCAAAAAGCGTTTATTTTTTATGTTAGATATATGTTTGATTTAATAATGTGCTTGCTTAATATAAAAACCTAATAATTTAATGAATTACTGTCAAATTTCAACCACTAGGCGACTACTAGTTAATTTACATTATGTATAGAGTAGATGCGCCTCGATAATACTAATTAATACATTTTTAGGGTTCCGTAGCCAAATGGAAAAAAACGGAACCCTTATGGATTCGTCATGTCTGTCTGTCTGTCCGTCCGTATGTCACAGCCACTTTTTTCCGAAACTATAAGAACTATGCTGTTGAAACTTAGTAAGTAGATGTTGTATTCTGTGAACCGCATTAAGATTTTCACACAAAAATAAAAATAAAAACAATAAATTTTGGGGGTTCCCCATACTTAGAACGGAACCTCAAAATTTTTTTTCCATCACACCCATACATGTGGGGTATCATGGATAGGTCTTCAAAAATGATGTTGAGGTTTTTTATACCATTTTTTTCTAAACTGAATAGTTTGCGCGAGAGACACTTCCAAAGTGGTAAAATTTGTGTAACTTCTAAAATAAGAAAATGATAAAAGTAAAAAAAAATATATGATGTACATTACCATGTAAACTTCCACCGAAAATTGGTTTGAACGAGATCTAGTAAGTAGTTTCTTTAAAATGTCATAAATCGTAAATAATGTTACTTGCTGCTACGGAACCCTTCATGGGCGAGTCCGACTCGCACTTGACCGCTTTTTTTATAGGATAGGGTGACAAACGAGCACACAGTCCACCTGATGGTAAGTGGTTGCTGAGGCCCATAGACATCTACATCTATCCTCGTTTGCGAATCAAAATGTAGATGCGTTGTCACCCTTGAGGACTAAGATGGAATGCCTCTTTTCCAGTAAAAAGGGTCTCCGGTTCTCTACACTCACCATACGAAACACAGCAGCATTAAGCTGCTATTTTACGCTGGTTTTCTGTGAGAGTGTGGTTCTTCCCCGGTCGAGCCGACCCATTCGTGCTACAACTTTACTATTAATATAGCTGCAGCATGGCTCTACCATGTACTCTACTTTATCATCATCATCATCATTACAGCCCTTCACAAGTCCAAAGCACGGTCCTGAGCTACCTGCGTCCATCGATTTTCTGCATGTCTTACCAGAAAGTCACTTCATGTAGTAGGGGGTCGCCCTACACTTCGTTTACCGGCTCGAGAACCTTTTTCCCCATCGGTTGTCGGTTCTTCGAGCTATATGGCCGACCCATTGCCACTTCAACTTACTAAATATGGTACTTCAGTGACAAGAAATAACCTGTTTTTTTAAACGAATGTTAGAATAGAGTTTAATGTAGAGGCAAGAAGTTTCAGTCCTACACCAAGAACAGAGAAAAATTTATCATATAATTTAAAATTAAAAGTTTTTTACAACCAACTTCAATATAAATTATTAAGAATAACTCAAAAACTATTGGTCAACCCTTAATCAAATTTATAAGGGACCACATGTGAAGCACCAGCTTTTTCTAGGCTATTATTCTGTGAGAGCGTGGTCTTTCCCCGGTCGAGCCGACCCATTCGTGCTACAACTATACTACTAACATAGCTGCAGCATGGCTCTACCACGTGCGTCTCAGACTACATAACGAGGAAAAGAAACGACGTCACGCACTAATGATGTTGCTATATACAATTCTAAATATCACATTTGCAACAAAGTATTGAAGCACTCTATACACGATAACACAAATCTTTAATGACAGGGGAAACGGAGGAGGAGGCACAAGCTCCAAGAACTAGTTGGTACCTGTGAAGTTTATCGTTCAGTTCATTTTATTGTTTTCGTGAAGCAATTATATTTAGATTTACTTAAAGTATGCTAAAACTAAACTTTATATAATTGTAAGTGGTTAAAAGGTAAAGGACGTTCGAACATTTTTGACTACTGTGTCGTCTTGACGTTTAGGTTTTAATTGCCATATAAAATATGCAGACAACTTTGATCTCCTCAAAAAGTCTGTACATTAAGAAATCAATAGGGGCGAAAAGTAAAAAATTATTTTTTTTAAACAAAAAATAAATAAATAGTACATAAATAAATTTTTTATGACACACAAACGTTTTAGTAAAATATATTTTAATTGGAGCCTTAGAAAGAATATTTCGTAACATTCATATTCTTTTATTATATGTACTTCACATGCAGTGACATTGTGAAATACTGGTGGAAATCCTGGTTGATTTTGTTTCAACATATGTTTTAGTGGTATTGAGTAAATGTCTGATACATTAAAAGACGATTTTATTTAATTATGGTATATTATTTATAAGTTTACAAAATATTAACACAGTGAATTACCAACGATTTACCAAGAATAACAAAATATCCAATATCGCTCTGGGCCGATGACAGTACGGTCACAATAAACTCCATCAATAAGGATACATTTCAAAGTGACATTAATAATACAATCAAATTAATAATCAACTGGTTAAATAACAGTAATTTAGAAATAAATCTTCAAAAAACAAAAATTATGTACTTCAGTCAACACTTAGCACCACCAAATATTAACGTTAATTACCAAAGGATAGAAATCAACCAAGTAAACACAACAAAATTTCTAGGTGTAACTATTGATAAAAGTCTGAACTGGAAAGCGCACACAGAAGAACTAAACAAGATAATTAGTTCTTCTGCTTATGCGCTCTATAAACTCGCATCCGTCGTAAATATTGATGCGCTTCTCACGGCTTACCACGGTGTTGTTGATTCTATCTTCAGGTTTGGCTTCATATTCTAGGGAAATTCTACTAATAAGGAAATTATATTTCAATCCCAAAAATGGTGTATCAGGGCTATGTTTGGTCTTAAAATTACTGATAGCTGCAAACCATATTTTATTGAGTACAAACTTTTAAGCTTGCCCTCTTTATTTATATGTGAAGTAGCAAACTTCGTTCAAAGTAACGCTAAATTGTTTAAAAAACTATCAGACGTTACACTTCGCAATGGCCGGGATAATAACAGGTTATGCACAATTGGATCAAGAATGGAATAGATGCATAAAAGTATTTTCGGTCTGGCACCAATAATAAAAAGACCTCTTATCCCCAGACCCATCAAACCATTGCCTACTACACTTTTTAAGCTACATCTTAAAAAATATCTGATAGCTAAATGTTATTCAGCTTGCCTGATTTCATAAATGATTGATTTTTTTAAGTTAAATATTGAATTGTGACATTTCTGTAATGCAATCTTAGGAGATGCCATTGAAATTGTTGCACATTTAGAATTATGTCTGTAGGGTTAGTTAATTTATCTTGTGAAATTCATAAAGTTGTAATATAATTATTGTACGATATAAATGACAAAACATGTATCTCGTTTTATATTTTGAACACCTTTATATTTTTACTCATGTTTTACAAAATAAATATCTTTATCTTTATCTTTAATGAAAAATCATAACTCAGTTTCGGAGTGGTTGCTACTGGCACAAGATTTACGCAATCGCTTCTGTTTTTAATTAAATAATCAAATTTATTTTTCCTTTTCAATATATTTACCTGCCACCCTAATACATTTTTCGGATCTTTCAATTAACTTATGTATACCTTCAAAAAAATGATTTGTCTTTGTTTAATTAATTAAAAATTAAAAATTTTGTACAGCCAACTTCAATATAAGTTATTAAGAATAACTCAAAAACTATTGGTCTGACCTTGACTAAATCCATATGAGACCACACGAGAAATACCAGCTTTCAAACAAAAAAAGAATCATCAAAATCGGTTCACCCAGTAAAAAGTTATGAGGTAACACACATAAAAAAACATACAGTCGAATTGAGTATCGTCCCCTTTTTGGAGGTCTGCAGAAAATAGGCCGAAACTGCTTTCCTCACTTCTTCATCACTTAAAAACTTTTCCCACGAAGTTCTTTTTTAAGTTTAGATATAGATAATAATCACTGGGGGCGAGGTCAGGGCTATAGCGTGGATGTGAAAAAATTTCGAAGCCCACCTTCTGCAGGGCAGCCATCGCAACATGGCACTTGTGACCAGGCGCGTTGTCGTGCAGAATAAGGATTCCTTTGGTCAATGTTCCCCTTCTTTTCTACTTTATGGCTTCCTTCAATTGTTCTAAGATTGAAGCGTAGTAATTTCCGTTTATGGAGACACCTTTATCTTTATAATTAATCAATAGGATTCCTTCTGAGTCCCAAAAGACTGTTGCCATGATTTTCCCAGCCGCTTGTGCCAATCTTAAATTTCTTGGGTGGTGGTGTGCCTTTTTTGTGCCACTCCTTAGAGTCCTGTTTGGACTCAGGTTCATAATAGTGAACCCAAGTTTCGTCACCAGTAACAATTTGAGCCAACACTCCATCTTTGTCTTTCATACATAGGCCCAAAAATGCACAAGAACACTCCACGCGCTGTTGCTTATGAGGTGGCGTGAGCATTCTAGGCACCCATCTTAGATGATTATGAAGAATTTTGAAAATGGTTGTATCTGATACTCCAGCCATTTCTGCGAGTGGCTTTTTTTTTAGGCGGGCATCTTCTGATATTAATTTTTCGACTTTTTGAATAATTTCCGAAGTGGTCAGCTAGATCGGCCTTTCTGGTCGTGGGTCGTCATCAAGTGACTCTCTACCTTGTTTAAAAAGGGTATGTCACTTTTAAACCATAGTTTTACTTGGACAAGAGTCTCCGTAAACGGATGACATCTCTTTCAGTATAGTCTTAACTCATTTTCTGCGTTTGGTAAGGAACTTTATAACGGCGCCGAAGTCAATTTTCTCCATATTTCACTATTTCTTTCCGATTGACTTGTTTGGTTGATGATAACTCAAAGACTAATGATCTAATTACAATAACACCCGGTATTTATACTAATAATGAGTTGCTCAAGTAGCACGTAAAATCGACGTTCCCACTTATTACTTACCTACCCATTCCATTAACTTATAAACGCACCCTCGTATCTGGATCAGATGAAAAAGAAAATTGATGATCTCTTCGTCATCCTTAAATTTTTATTATTAAGGATTCATTATCACTTACTTTGTTTATATATTAGATTACATTGATCACTCTGCTTGTGTTAGAAATGGTTTACGATAGTGCCTACTCGAATGAAATTAAGAAACCCACGACTTTTGATTATCGCAGTCCTCTCTACTGGAATTATTATATATTTATATTTATTTATTTATTTATTGGGTCTACCAGCGATTTTACAATACATACGTTACATTCATTTCTGAAAGTATACTTACTATATTACTTGCGCAGAGTATGTAAAATAATTTAAAGGTAAACACTAGATGCTATTTTTGCTAGTATTAGTGTATAAATCTGAAAGTTAGTTAATAATAAAAAAAAAACCCAGCAACAAACAAAAAAAATACAATAGCAATTTTGGTAAAAGCCTGTAAAACCTTATCAATTTAAACAACAAAAGAGATACAATCAAACTAATAATTAGTCTTTCAATTAAAATTACAACTTAATTTAACAACTATCATAATCTAACTCAACTAAACATATTATAAGAAAATATTACGTAATAATTATTATGAGAAAAAAAATCAAACTCAGGATGACTGGCTGACTAGGTTGCTGATAATTAATTTACGAAAGGTGTTACGCGAATTAATGTTGATATCAATTAACTGACTGAATTTATTATATATTTTACATAAACGAGGGATTGTGGAATTTATAACAACTTTTATGAAGATTTTAATAAGAATGAACACAAATATTTGCTACGACTTCAAATGTTAGTTTTATGTCGCGTCGGTTTTCCCTTAAGACAGACTAACAGTGGGAAATGGTTTACCACCAAAGCCAAAAATTTATTCTTTTTTTAATGTGTATTTTCAATAGTGTGTTACTAAATATAAGAAAGGAAATGGTGTGATGGATTCTCTTACGCCGTCATCATTAAGAGAGGTAAGATGGCGATTTTCTGCCAACTTCCAAAAAGGAGACGGTACTCAATTCGACTGTATGTTTTTTATGTGTGTTACCTCGTAACTTTTTACTGGGTGAACCGATTTCGATGATTCTTTTTTTATTTGAAAGCTGATACTTCTCGTGTAGTCCCATATAAATTTGATCAAGGCCAGACCAATAGTTATTGAGTTATTCTTAATAACTTATATTGAAGTCGGCTATACAACATTTTTGATTTTAAATTATATAAATGTGAAGTACTCTGTCAGATGCCTGTTGATATTATGTTTCTATAGTTGGTAATCAGTCAGTCAATCCTTGCGTGTAGAGTCCATTATCAGAGTAGCGTAAACGACAACAGGCACACGTTGTGAATATTAAACCGTACAACACTGCTACTTTGTACCGCACATTGTATAACATATTGTATTAACATTTTGCTTTGACGCCAATAGACTTATCATGGGACAATTTGTTACGTGACAAAAACGCAAACACATTAACACATGAATATTTTCTTAATTAATTTTTATGTGCGTGATTTTCTTAACGTGTCTTCAATTCACTCTGATTAAGTGCTTAGTATAACTGTGCTCCAAATGAGCTGCGGATAACGTGTTCGATTCCCGCACTGAATAAGTATTGGTGGTCAGAAATATTTGTTTACTTAAGAAAATCGTTATTAAACTGTTTTCCGTATTAATATAAAGTTGGCATACATTATTCTAACTTATATCATCATTCCATAAGAGTTCACAGCTGAACATAGGCGTAACGTGGAAATTATATATTGACCAACTAGCTGTTCCCCGCGATTTCACTCGCGTGTTACGGTTTTTATTTCTTTGCGCGGAACTCTGATTCTTTTTCTATAATAAAAGTAGCCTTAGTTACTATTTATGACATCAGGTAACTGCCAGTGAAAGTCCCGTCAAAATTGGTCCAGTCGTTTCGGAGATTAGCCGGAACAAACAGACAGACAGACAAAAATTTTAAAAATTGTATTTTAGTTATAAGTACCGTATTTACTTCCATATGTAATTAGTAAAAAGCTGTAATTTTGACATTACAAACAGACACTTCAATTTTATTTATTTGTATAGATATGGCCTAATAGTAACTCACATACTGAGCCTTCGAAACGTCTCCACGTGTCAACTTTGCAACCATTGAAGTAACTTCCTATTAAGAAGTTAAAAATATTCTAAATCTACCTAAATATATGAGAGAGCATAATATCTAATTCTAACTCACAATAAATAACAATAAGAAAGCTTTCCTCCTCATCTCATCTGCCATTAAGTTTCAATCTATATTTTATAATTTAAAATTTTGTACAGCCCACTTCAATATAAGTTATTAAGAATAACTCAAAAACTATTGGTCTGACCTTGATCAAATTCATATGGGACCACACGAGAAGTACTAGCTTCTTTCAAATAAAAAAAGAATCATCGAAATCGGTTCACCCAGTAAAAAGTTATGAGGTAACACAAATAAAAAAAACATACAGTCGAATTGAGTACCGTCTCCTTTTTGGAAGTCGGCAGAAAAATGGAAAAAAGCACGGCGTAGATATTAGAAATGTCAACAACAATTAACTTCCACTTACAATGCGTTAGAACAACTGCATAAACTAAAACCATTACGACAGAATGGCCTCGTGTATGACAGATATGAACAACTTTGAAATAATCGGACGTCCTTATTCCAATACAACCACGGACAATGAAAGTAAGAGTTTGCCAAACGTTGGCGCAGATCCAAGGCTTACCTGCCAAGTGGACGTGGGATGCGAGGAGGCTGTCGAGGTCAATCAATCGGCATTATTTTTATTTATGGGCGTCGAGGGCAGACCTAACCTGGCTTGATGTGGGCTGTATTGCAGTGTACACTGCGATTAACGATTTGTGTTATAAACATTATTTTTAATGTAACACAAATGATATGCTCATAGATATGATAAAATCTGAATGATTAATAAATAGGTGGTTCTCATCGTAATAGGGGATGATTTCAAGGTGTTTTGTTCCAAAATGTTTTGTTAATGTTATACTATAATAAAACCACGCATAACTTCTTGACACGCACTCACGTCATTTTTCTTCTTTTCTTCAACAGCTCATAAAAGAGCACTGGTGTAAAAATGTGTGTGTGAGCGCCTGTTCTTACAATTAGAACTTGACACTCAGTAACGAATATCCGAATACGGGGATAATCTCCAATAGACCCAATGGTATAAATAAATATTATAGCGAAACAAATAAAGAAATCTATTTCGATTGTTCGTTTATACAAACTTGGCCCCATAATTTTTGTAAAATAAAAATTATGACAGGGACCAGCTGCAGTGTTAATTATTCTTTAATTCAATGCTTCTTCATTCAAAATAATATCTAATATAATAAACAACTTCTATCACGGCTATTATTATCTCCGCTATCCAGGTTCGATACAATACGTGCCTTATCTAATTAAAATAAATAATAACACTATTTTTATCTATCTTATGATTATAAATATACATAACATGTGGTGAATGGTTTATTATTTTTAATATATTCTTTTTCAATGAAGAAGAAAACAATATCTAATATACTAAACAAATTGGTACGACTTTCCATGGACGTCCGTAGCGTTGGGTGTTGATACATATTTTTACAGAAAGGTTACATTTTTATAGGCACACACACAAAGTTTCTATATGCGGAAACACGTACTTTTTGAGAAATAAATTATTGAAAATCACTTATTTTTACATTTTTTTTTAAAATTGGCTTTACGGCTCTGGGTTCTAGCCCTTCTGAGCCTATTTTATTACGAATTTCCATTGAAATTCGTCGAATTTAGGGGGGAGGGGGAAGGTATAGGGGGCCTAATTCAGAGGGATTTCTGTATCTATTTTGAGACTGCAACGTTTCCGGCGCTGCGGGAAGAGCAGCCTCTACACCTTTGCGTAACAAATCGCAGGCATCTCGATACAATACGTGCCTTATCTAATTAAAATAAATAATAACACTATTTTATTTATCTTATGAATATAAATATACATAATACGTGGTGCACAAGAAGTTTTAAAATGTTATTATAGAATTGTTTACTATCTTTAATATACCACTGGAAAACTTACTCTAGTTTCAAACAGGTTTTGTTATGGTTACACGGGTAAATCTTTTAGTAGCTATAAAAGTTACTAACAAGATATGTTATTTTCTCGTTGCTTATAATTTCCTGATTACACAAAGAAGTTTTCAAAACCAAAATATTGATTTCTTTCAACGATAATAAGAAACTTAAACCGTGATATATATAAAAAAAATTAAAAAAGTAGGTTATCATTAAGGAGGGGTTTATTATTTTGACATCATTTTCTTTTAATAAAGCTTTTTGTACATTTTTGAGACTAGTCAATCGATTTTGCTGATTTCTATTATCGAAAGAATATACTTTCACCGGGGCCATATAAATTTGAACCAGTTCCGATTAAAATTGAATTATTTATGTAGTCAACACTTAAATTTAAAAATATCTTTAATATTAGTTTATAAGTCAAATATGTAAACGCAACTGATGCCACAGCAACCCCTCATATATGAAGTGACGACGATAAAGCTCTGGAAGACGATTACAGGTGGCTAAAAACGAATAGTGATACATTTTAGGGGAAACCTACATATTATATTGAGTATTGGACAAATAGATGTTATGTAATGACGACAATATATAGCAAATAAACAGTGCAATACTATATACAGCAACGGAATAAAACGGATCATGCAAAGCAGGGCGATAGAACACCTTCATAGGTACTTATTGATTTTTAAAAAAAAAAAACGTTACCCCACAGCCCCACACTAGGATTTTCTCACGTATAGTGGAGGCAGTCTACAAACACAAATTGCACAAGGACAAACATCCAGACCCGGAACAATTATTTGTAGGCCACACAAATACTTGTTCCGTGCGGGATTCGATCCCACGGCCCCCAGCGCAGCAACTCATTGCTAAGCCACTGCGTCACGGAGCCGTCAAATTTCAATTCCATACACACACATATTGTTGCAATTTTATTCAGTCCCGAGGTTATTTCAAGTTTTACAAAATTTATGTCGAACTAAAATTAAACTTCGCCATGCATTAGCGTTCTAAGAATGATTTGTCACAATCGCCACTCTTGGCTGGCAGCAATCGTAAATAGGTACTAGACGTTTCACACCATCGACGCTGTTCCCCGTTACCATTTTGGGTGTTTTATTGTGTGTTCTAGCTAGACGCTTAAGCCGCCAGTCGAATGCCATTTTCAAGTTATTATGAGAATCGCTATAATGAAATTTACCATAGTTATTTATCACTTACGACACCTTCAAACCTAAAAGGTGTAAATGGGTAAATGGAATTTCTTGTTCCACCATCTCACGGCATCTACTTGATTACTGTAGCTAAAGTAGGTTTATGATTAACAATTAAGTTTATTTTATGAGACCAGTTTAATATTAAAACTGCTTACATTAATTGGGAAATAACTAGTAATAGTAAGTTTTAATATTCTAGCGGTAGATTTTATTAAATATTTACTATTTAAATCGTCTTTAGTTCTTTGCAACAAAATTTAAAGGGTAACATAAAATAGAAATATAGTGCTTCTGTCTTTTGTATTGTAAGTGGCAAAAACTTAAGATCCTTTTACTAGTAAAGGGGCATTCCTACAATCAGTATCAGGTTGACTGTGTGCTTGTTTGTCACCCTTACTTGTGTATATAGATTAAGTCGGCTAAAATCCTTATTTATTTACTGCTAGCAAGTATAAAACGGAATTATGTAGAGAAGTTGAAAACGAAAAAAATTAAGTTATTTTTTTTATAATGATTTCTTATATTTACACGAAGACTACACATTAAATGAAACTAATTTTTACGGATTTTATCTACATATTTTTTTTTTACAATAAATACTTGAAATTGCCGTCATTGTTGACTATGGCTATCCTTACAGTAAATCCCAAAATTTATCGATCGGAATTAAATATGTCAGTATTTAAGCCAATAATAGGTATGAATTTTTCTCTAGGTATTGAGCTGCGACGATACGCTGCCAAGTATTTGAGGACTTCAAATTATCCAGAATCTTTTGAATGCGATGATACCTACCAAGATTAGACCACCACATAAACAAGTTATTAAATGTAAGGTATCAAAGGTTGGTTTTTACTAGTTACTATAGCACGTATCTATTAAAAGAAATTTTCATTAAAATATTTAAATCTAATTGAAGGAAAACATTAATATGCAAACAGAAATTAGTACTTAATTACAATCCAAAAATCGTAATGACAAATGACTGTTACTGTAAAGAGTGGCTTCTGTTGTACGAATGTAACGGTACATTTTCATTTAGGAAGTTGTCGGGAACCCAGCTTTTAGATTTCTTATAGTTGACATTTACAGCCACAAGAGAAATGCTTTATTCATTCACTTAACCGTCATGAAACGACTATTTAAAGTTCAAATCGTTGAACTTTAAAAAATGCTGAAAAATGTATGTATAAACGTTGCAATAATTATTAATATAATTATTAAGCTAGTTTAATAAAAAAATGTTTTGGAGGCCCAGCTCACGATCTATGCCAGAATAATTCAGCTTTGATGCCGACCACACGACCCCAGCCTTACGTCATCTCAAAACCCATAACGAATTGATTTCGTGTCGTATCCAAAATGCTACAGAAGTTTCAAACCGATAATAATTTGAAAACAATAATTTTCATCGAAGCAACGCTCATTATCGAGACGAATTGGTAATAACCGTTTTTAAAGTTCTCTACAAATGCTCAAAAGTTTAGTTGAATGAAAAATGTTAGTGAATTAATGTTTATGAAAAAAGTAGCATGGATTTTTTTTTAAATTCAATTAGTTAAACACGCGAAGGGTTTCCATGTTTTAGAATTAAAGGAATTAAGTTACACTATGTAAGTGTCTCACTCACAATATACCCATAGTAAATACCTATCCTATTACTCGATATCTGATACATATACTTACTTTTTAAGTAATATAATATTGAAAGGCTTTTCCATGTGGGGCTTCATCGAGGGTTTTGGCAAGAATTCACGGTGAGAAATTAAAAAAAAAACTATTAAACTAAACTTTAACACTGAGACATTTCTGTTGATGTTTGGCAATAATTGGTACCTAGATATAACCGGCACAGAAAACTGACACGTTTTCTCAGGCTTCACAATGAACACACACTGTCAGACACACAAATAAAGAATAAAAGTTTGTATATGTTAAGAAAATGATTTTAAATTGGAACGTTAAGTTTTAATAAATTATGAAAAGTAAGTTTTGTCATTCACGTCTTATAGGGCTGGTAAGCGGGCGCAGGCCTGAGCGCACAAGCGGATGTGCGCAAGGAACGCCGGCGGACCGCTGCGCTCGCCGCACCTTAGTGATGTTCCCCATATCGGCTTTTTACTTTATCGATAATTTACCATTAATAACGTTTAAACGAATTGTGATTTTGGTGCTTTTTATTGAATGATGACGCTATACGTATAATCTTGCGATTGTGAAAAAAATAATTACGAATATTAAGTTGATGATAATCGAAAGAAAGTTGATAAAACATAAATTTCTAAATGAATAGTATACATACGGCTTTAATATTTTATTAGTATTTTACTACGAGACTGCCTCGTTGGTCTAATGGTTGTAAATGTGACAGCTGGTCATGAGGTTCCGGGTTCAAATCCCTAGTCGGGCCATAAAAAATATCAGTTTGTGAGTTACCTTAGTAGCTGCCCGGATGCAGGAAGTTGGCGGTATCTTATCAACATGCCTCGGAAAGCACGTTAAGCCATTGGTCCTGCGCCTGATCTCTCTCCGGTAGTGTCGGTTTACCGTCCCATCGGAGTATGAGAGTGCACCTGTGCTTGTACATACACTTGGGCACTATAATCCTGTCCTGCGCCGATGGCTAGTCTCCGTTGATTCTGGCCGTCGTGATCAAAATTCGGTCTGGAGGACATTATTATTAGTATTTTACTGGTAGTGAAACATAATTGGTGTAATACGTAACTTAATTTTGGACACAGCAAAAATTAATTTATCGATAAATGCAAAGTTGACTTCGTGGTAAACTATAAACGTGACTCACCTCGCGTCTCACCGCCAACAACAAATCGTCATTGTGTGGCAAAAAGTCGTAAGTGACCGACAAAGATTGAACAAAAACGCTTTACCTCCACCGAGGGCCAAACTTTAGCACAAAAAATATTCATAAAGCGCTTGGCGTTTACGGCCGCTTTAGGTTATTAACGTCAGAACAATGAACTTGGTATGGCGAACTAGACCAAACACCACGAGGTATAATATAGAACACACTGGTTCAGAAATGAAGAATAATTGAACCGCCTCGCTTTAAGTGGTGTAGGAGGACTGTTTCATACGCATCCATGTAACCGTTCACAATTACTAGCACCTACCTACTCAAATAGACTTTTTACTGCTGATAGTTCCATATGATATATTTAAATAAAGATCTATTGTAGCACGAAAATGAATGTTACATAAAACAATGTTTCGTTCCATATGATTTTTTTTCTGTACAGATAAAGAGCTATTACGATGCGCATTTAAATGCAAATAATTTTTAAGCATCGGTTTTTATTAACTTAGATTCGGACAAATCTTTATCAGTGAGAATGAAGGTCAAAAATAATGTGTTTTATTACTAAAGCTATAAAAAATCATCACGGAACAGAGATATGCAATTATTATCCAACAGTTTTTTGCGGGAGTTGAAATCACGTGGAAAGGTTTGACGTATAAGATGAACAAATTCTCTGGTGTTTTAGAGTCCAAAATCGTACTATTTAATTTACTAGTTTCCTTACAACTGTTGAGACACTATTAGAAATCTAATTAAAATTTCATCATCATTATCATCATTACAGCCTTTAAAATTCCACTGCTGAACATAAGCCTCCCCTAAAAAATGCAATAAAGCACATTAAGGTTTATTAGAGAGCAAAGAGAAAATCAGAGTAACAACAGGAGGCTTTATCTAAGTTTGACTTATCTCTCAGTCTTCACCTGTGCTTAGTGAAAGAAGGGAAAAACTGCGTGGGAAATCGAGAATGCAGAAGCACACAAATACAACATGCAAATACATTGCGCCAATAGGTAAATATCCCGTCAGTTAAGTCGTTATTCCCGTTTTACTGATAACAAGGCATGCCGTCTTGGTTCTCGGGGGTGACAAAACATCTCGATTATTGATCGATGATAGATGTAGGTGTGTAAAGATCACAGCAGCCAATTACCATCAGGTGATAAAAAAATCTGGGGCAGTTCTATGTTCCATATAGTCCTAGGCGGGTCTCTTTGTCATATTACTCGCTAAGTTGGGAAAATACATGTCTATTAGTAGAAAGTTTTAGGCCGTAGTAATTTTATTAGCAAAGCGACATTTTTTATCTCATTAGCATGTCAGCTCATCATACGATAAAAACATCTGGAGCAGTCTATGTTCCATATAGACCTAGGCTGATCTTTTTGTCGTATTACTCGCTAAATTAGGAAAAGACATGTCTATCAGTAGAAAGTTTTAGGTCGTAGTAATTTTATTAGCAAAACGACATTTTTTATCTCATTAGCATGTCAGCTGATCATACGATAAAAACATCTGGAGCAGTCTTTGTTCCATATAGGCCTAGGCGGATCTTTTTGTCGTATTATTCGCTAAATTGGGAAAAGACATGTCTATCAGTAGGCCGTAGTAATTTTATTAGCAAAGTGACATTTTTTACCTCATTAGCATGTCAGCTCATCATACAACTAGAAGTGAAGCAGAAGATACTCTTCCCTTCGTTGATTGCATTGAAGTCATGATCATACAAGCCTTTGAATTTTATACGGTAGTGCCATTTAGTTAACTCCGATCTGATATATTCGTTGATTTGTTAAATAGAATAAGGCGGGCATACGAGCACAGTCCACCTAATGGTAAGAGAATGCTGTGCAGCTGTGGCCCATGGGCATCTATTAAGAATCATTATCCTCAATTAAGAAATGAAATACAGATGCGTTGTCACCATGAGGACTGAGAAGCAATGACTTGTTACCAGTAAAAAACGTCTCCAGTTCTCTACACTCACCATACGAAACACTATTTTCTCACGAAAGCTGCTATTTTATGCTGGAATTCTATGAGAGCACGGTACTATCCCGTTCGAGCCCATCCATTCGTACTACAACGATAATATAGATGCAGTGTGGCTCTATCACGTGTAGATAGACACCACCACACAGCATCATAACGTGACATAGTGTAAGACAATCCACTTCCCCAAATCGTCCCGTGGGTGTCGTTAGAGGCGACAGAGAGAAACAAACTACAAGATGGGCAGCCGCGTGTCCCTGATTACAAGTGAAAATAATTAAAAAACCGCGGTTGCCAACCCACCTGCATGGCAACTATGGCAAATATGACGCAAGCCACGAGGGAAGCCTATGTTCAACAGAGTAGTTTTAAATTAATGTATTTAAACATATTGTAAATAAATATAAATATATTTAATTACAGCTTAGCGGATACTAGTGACTGCAATTATAGTTATGTGATAGTTAGAAAGAATGTTATTATTTAGAAAAGTTCTTCGTTAGCCGAATTAAAAACAAGTATAAAACGTACAGTAAAATGTACAAAAAAGGAAAAAATAACGATTGAATATGGCTGCTCAACGAGTATGTTCATCATCAAAAATATGAAAAATATACACGTAGTGTCTGTGATTTCAAAGGTTCTTGCGTAATTTCCTTAACCTACCCTAATTTTGGGGTTAACACAATTTTGTTTCTTTTTGTGCATATTAATAAAAGCTTGTTTATATATATGTTTATTTACACCTTTTTATTTTTCAATCTTGGATAGATAGTAAGTAACTCATCATTTGCAAGATCTTTTGACCGTCTAGTGACTTACCCTTACTAACACCTACATATGCTTATCCGGCAGCGACGAGTTTTGAACCCAAATAAACTACATAGTCAACAGTACTTCCCTGTATTTTATGCACCCTTTAAACCCCGCATGATACATTGGGCAACTTTTCAGTTCACAGTACCGTGGCTGTATTTGGCTTGGAACTGTAAGATTTTGGCTTTATGATGTAAATGACTTGTAAAAATGAACAACAAATAATGTTATCCTGGTGTGACTTTGGAGATTTCCTTCTCCTAGAAAAGTCGCAGACCAATGCTGTCGACGCCATATATACGATAGAAAGTAGTGTCTAGTTTTGTAAAGTTTCATGAGAGATATGATATGAAACGATATAAAGATCGTGTTTAGCTAAAAAAAATAAACCGTATATGTAAAGTTTCGTGTCCGCGCTACAAACCTTTGAGGTGTGCTCTCGTGAGAAAACAATCCTGGCTAAAGCATAAGCTTACTATCATTTTAGTGTATTGTTATCGGAACTGAACAAGTATTTGAAATTCAAAGTTATAAGTTATAGGGTAGGGTTTTTATAGGAAGTGTTTAGATATTTGGTTTCCAAGATTTGTACTAAACACAAACATTTAAAAAAAGCTTGTAATAACTTCCAAGACACGACAAAATTTCTTATGTTTATTAAAATGTATGATTCATGTTTAAAACATATATAATAATAATATAATAAACATAATATAATACGAACTACAAGTATCATTTAGAACTAAATCTAATGTATATTGTTGCAGACATATTTCGCAAGAACAAAAGACATCAACGACATTTCATAAAATCGCTACAGGATACAACAATACTTAAATAATTTAGTGGTAGTAGAAAATTATAAAAGATTTTTGTTCGTATTTAATTTAATTAATATTTAAATAAATATCAAGAAAATTTCACAAAAAAAAATAATTTCTTTCAATGTGTAGCGTTCGCGTAAACATTAATCATTACGAAACATATTTGTTTCATTGTAGTGTTTAAATATACATTCGCAAAATCTTAAAAATTAAAAGTTAGACACCCGAGTTAAATTAGAAAAATAACCATAACAATATGTACATATGCATAAATGTAGATAATAAAATGAACAATAAAAGAAACTGCGGTTGCCAACCTAGCGTGGCAACGAAGAAAAATATCCCTTCCAATCTTCCATAGATTCCACTGAGGCCACCATTCACTAGTGGTTTTCTATAGTGAACAAAAAACAGAGAGATTCCGCACAAAATTATCTTCATAAAATGAATGGTGATGAATTAAACTTCTGGAAATTTCTTTGGAAAGAAAAATGAGCACGGCGGCGCGGTGGATTAGTATTTTGCTGTGAAACTACGAGCCATGAGTTTAAATTCCCCAAGGAACAAGTTTTTTTAAGGCCTACAAACTATTGCTATTGCTTTTTTTACCATTATATATATTTCACTATACTCCGGATTAACTGCGAGAGAATGTTTTAAGGTGTACAGATTCTAACTGTATTTAAGGTGACAGCAATAAAGCATAAATAAATACACCCAGGTTGCTAGCGTACTGTATAATTTACGGCAAGCGGTTAGCGCTTGAGTTACTACGACTCTATCTTTTTGTAAAGTCTTTATTTGTGTAAATTGAGTATGTAGACATTTTATTGTCAAATCATCCCTACAATGGTAGAGCCTCATTCCATCATTATCAGTCAATAAAAGTTTATTGACTGATAATGACGGTGCAGAAGAATACAAAATTTTAACAACGGCGCAATAGTAGGACTCTAATAAGCACTAGGTGACTTGATTATAAGAGAATATAAAAGCTCAAACAACGTTGTTTACTGCAAACAAAGTTGAAGTCACAGAATTTGTTTATATTTCAGAACTGATGTATTTTGTTTTCATAGATGAGATGTGAAATGGATTATAATAAACCGTTTACAATAAATTTGTGTTATTGTATATGTGCATTTGTATTATATTTGTTGTAGTAGCATTATACGCAAGTACGATTTTTATTACATTATATAACTTTATATAAATATACTAGCTGACCAGGCAAACGTTCTTCTGCCCTTTCCAAACGACCATTTTTGCTTTCTCAAAAAAACTCCTAAAATTAGCAATAAAAAAATTGGTTCCATCTGTTGAATACTTACATCAACACGTGGTGGTTATAATACTAAATTGTAGCTTATATTAAACGTTTGTATTTTTAACATAGCGCCATCTATTGAATATTTACTCAATCCAGTCAACAGATATCGTCATCTCACAGAATCGTTTGGAGCTAACAGATAATTGTGACTGTCAAATAATTGACAAATAATTTGCAATAAAATAATATTGTATTACGACTATAAATTAAGATGTAAGCTATCCTATCTTTTAAGTTGGACCCAACTGCACATTGACCAAAAATTTAATTGAAATCAGTTCAATAGTTTAGGAGTCCATCGCGGACAAACAACTTGACACGTAATTTTTATATATATATATATTTATTCATAATGTTTTTTTTAATGTTTGCATCCTCGAATTAATTAAAACGCAGTGCGATTTAGTTAAAGAAGTTTACAGTGAGTTTTAATTTTTAATTCCTAACATCACCACAGAATACATAATATAGTACAGGTAGGTACATCACGTATTAAAACTGGTTTCCAACTTAGCGGAACGTAAGAGGAAATTAAACTACGTTTTTATAAAACACGCCAAAATATTTAATGTATAATTATAGGCCTTATCAAATGTTAATATAACTAACGATTTATTTATTTATAAAGAAATCGATAAGAATATTAAAACAATTCACTATTCCACGTTTTTTCCCATTAGTCCGAAAAAGTCCACTGCTGGATTTCGCTTCTTTCATTATCTGTTCTGTCTTTTTGTTCCATGTCTATTTGTCGGGATCTTTATTTTGATCGGAAATTTTAAATTTATTGAAATATCTTTGAAACAACGACAACTGTATATTAACCTTGTACTGTTCTGTTTGCTGATTATTTTCAAAGCCGCACCACGCGTGGTTGCGTGCAGGATGTGGTGACTTCCCGTGAACTGTACCGTGGGTAGCAGTGCATATGTTAAAATTAATGTTAATACTTATGTGTAAGGTGTAAATTGTTTTGAACTTCAAACTGTAATCTATACATATAAATGTATCAATACATATAATGTGTCTGTGTATAATATCAAAATAACTGCCATTTATTGATTTAACTATTTTTGTGCCAGATATGATTAACAATTTTAAAAATTTTGTCTGTCGTGGGTCTGTCTGTCTGTCTGTCTGTACGACTTTCCGGGATAATCTTAGTAATGACTGAACCGATTGCAATAAAACGTCAGGAACAGATAGAGAGCAATGCCAGTAGTAATCTGGGCCATATTTTATCTTTGTCTTAGAGAATGTATTTGGTTTAGAGAAATTAAAAAGAATATATTAAAAAATGGTTTTTGATGATTATGGACTTTATTTCTTGTAAATATTGAAAACTATAAATCAATTCCAATAAACTTCATTATTTATTTGCAAATTAAGTTTAACATAGACTTTATTTTATTGTATCAATTGATTTCCAGATTGACATTTTAATGTTTATGTTATAATATATTGATTTAATATTTTTATATCTAATGAATTTCCAAAAAGTGAGTTTTTGAAAATTCATTATAATATATTTTTAATTCATTATAATACATAACTTTCTAGTCAATTTGTGAAAGTTAATTTGAAATGATTCGCATGGAACAGTTTCAAATTATAAAATTTTACTTTCTATATTTAGTTTAAATAAATAATTATGTAACATGATATTAAAACTATTATAAATTTGAAAAACGTTGTCTATAGTTATTATGTATAATAATGCAAATAGATAGTACCTAATTTTTTAAGTAATTTATACTGTTTAGATAAGCACCAAATTAAGTTTGTAAGTGTTTTATAATTCCAACTATATACCTCGTTGTATCTTTTTTCACTTTTAGAGTGCCAAGACTAGGCTTGCCAACCGCCCCGGATTTTCCAGTACATCCCGCTTCTGGGTAAATTTTGGACCGTCCCGCCGTAACCCCTTGCGGGACGCCTTTTGTCCCGGAAATCGGTGATTATTTAATATCATATTAGTATCTATCTCGTACCAACTACACCTTAGCCGTAGCTTCGATACTACTTTCAAATGCATCAGCAGAGAGAGTGTTTTCTCACACAGACAAACAGCAGAAATGAGCTGTTTGTTAACTACATCAAGGCTGAACGACAAATTAACATTAATTTTGATCAAAAATGCAGTGAACTTTATAACCAAACCAATATTTGTTTGTCAAACCAATTTGTATGTGGTGTGTTGTGTCACGTGTAATATACCCAAGTCTCGGATGTCGAGCTGGGTAGTCTCGGAAATGCCTGTTTTGAAGTTGGCAAGCCTAGCCAAGACCTCCTTTTGCACTTAGGTATCTTTAATGTTGTACTTCTTTTAACTATTATTAATTCTGTGGTTGTACTGCTTCATTAATTCCATATTTGCTGTATAGTCAAAAGCAAATAAATGATAACATAATAAATACATAATATGCATTAAAACTAAATTAAAGTAAAGATACAGGCTATATACTTCCCTCAGCTGGGCACTAGCTTCCTTTCATTTCTGCGAGGATTTAAATATTAAAATGTCCGCCGCGCCAATATGCATTAAAATTTATGTGACGTGCATATTCAATATAAATCATTTATTTGATTTGTGTATATTATGTCATATTAATGTCATATACACTTGCTATCACTACAACCGACCACTAGTCCATTGCTGAATAGGGGCTTCCCATATAGGTTGTCAAAAAGTACAGTCCTGAGCTACCTGTATCCATTGACCACAGCACACTATTACTCATAGCGGAGCATTGACTACCTACGTTTTTTATCAGGTCATGCCACCGTCTAAAGGGGGTCGCCAGCTTGCTACATATTTATTTATCTATGGGGTCGTCCAACACTCCGGTTATGCGCGCCATCTATACTTGTTTCAGTTCAACTCTGCGGCATCGAGCACATTCATATTTAACTTACGGTAGTTAAAATCAATTAGTACGCTAGATGGCACTGAACAGCTAACGAACGCTTGATTGAAATAAGTCAACTCAATTTAAGTTTAGCTAAATAACTCATAGTGCAAATATCAACCTACATAAACAGTCTCAATAGTTAATAGTGTTATTATATTTTAAAAATTTGTTATTTAATAACTTCTGACAGACAATATGCTAGGTTATTCATTGTTACGACAGATGTCGCTACAGTAAAATGTAATAGGTAGATAATAAATTAAACGTATTACATACACTTTCGTCTTTAAATTAACTATATATGTTTTGTTTTTTAAATTAAAACAGTGATTAATAAGAACAAATGTCATCTACCTTTACAAAAGAAAAAAGCGTTCTTAACCACATCGCCTCTCTTGTGAACTTTAAAGGAATAGTGTGTTCCTTATTGTATGCAAAAAGCAGCATCATTACGTTACTAACGTATCATTGGTAGAGTAGAAGTGAGTAAGAGCGGATTTTTCCCGGTCGAGCCGACCAGTTTCATTATCAAAACAAGTGAGGACCAGGGGGGCCGCTATTATTTTTCGTCTTTTTTTTTTCTTTTTCGTCATCTTTTGATTATGGGCCTCTCATAATAGAGAGTATTTGTCGTAATTTCCTTAACGCTACCTTTAATTTTGCTTGCCGCAACGGTCTGGGTATTTTACGTTTAGTATTAAATATTAAATAGCTGTTAAATCTTCAAAGCATTTTCTACATAGGGCAGAGGATTCTCTAACACCAACTTCAACGGTTTGTTTTGTCGTTAATAATGTGTACAGCAAAGGAGTGTAATAATTTGCCGGCATCTGTCTTTCCATTTGATTTCAATGTGGGTGCCTTCAAGGCAAGAGTAAGCTTTTGTAATGCTAAGTCATTGCGGTTTGCTACCTCTACCTTCGTCTGAATCACCACTTACCATTACATAGTATAGTACTGGTTATAAGCTTATAACATCAGGCACTGACTTATAAGCTTATAACATTATAAAAAAATATTTTTTATGAAATATTTCCCTCTCAGAAATGAGGGAAGTAAGTATATAGGTTGTAAGTTTAAGTATTTGCTTCTTGGAAGTACCACCGTGTAGTAGCGGCGACCATATTATGATCTTTAGTGGCATTAGGCAACTCGGTCTCGTCTAGTGGATGTTTTAAGATAACTTTCAAAAATTCATAGCTTCCAACTAACGGCGAACTAAATTTCTTGTTCTTTGGCTCTCGCTTATTCCAATGGTAAATTATTTATAAACAATATATTAATGCCGCTATTTTATTTATTAGTAAAAAGGATTTTGTTTGTAAGTAGATTAATATAATAGTCAGTACGTAAGCTGAAGCCAAAGTGAAAAAGGTGAAAAACTTGATGCGGACGGGGCTAAATTTCCCACGTGCATGACAAATACGAGTACAGGAATTTTGGAGAAAACTCAACAGCCAACAGATTTTTGTTTTTGTCTTCTCGCTTTTATAATGATTTTGATACGTAAATGTTGTCTGATTTTGTGTATTAAATCTTTGCGTATGTGAACTATTCAAAGTCAAAATAAAAACTTTTTATTCAATTTGCAATTTTATGAACGTCAAAATTTACACCGGTTCACAAAAACCTAATGTTCTCAGAGAAGAACCATCATGAAACTCTCTGGCTATTTATTAACTTGTTACAATTTAATTAATAGCAACTTACAATAAATAAAAACTTTCTAGTTTTAACCAATCTAAAATTAGGAACCTCGTGCGTGTCAATATTATTTCTACATGTGACAGTCTGATTTTATTTCTGATGCAAACATAATATTTTCAAAAATAAACAACGGCGGAGGCGGAGGTGTCTAGTCTCCTTGATAAGGCACGATTTTATCAAGGTGAAAATCTATCTTATATATATATATCGACGTGTGAGGCCCCAAATTATCGTTTGTACGTATCGCTTGCTATTGTAAAGTAAAATAAATGTTGATTGTTTCCAATCAAGCTGCAGTTTCTCACAGTAGTACTGGTTATACTCCATAGGACATGGCAACGTGGCAGTAAGCAAAGTAGACTAATTTAACTGTTGCTTCCTCATTCAGTTTTCTAATGTTTCGAATAGCGAAGATTGTGAACGCAATTTCGAAGCTAGTTTATTATATATTATGTGATTCAAACTGAAACTTGGAATCATTAAAAATTCCGAGAAATACGAAATTTAAATGTTTATCTTGTGTATTAATCACAGCATTCTGGGGCTAATTAGGCTGCACGGCATCGAGAAACAATATCCAGTATTTGTTTGGAAATCGTTTCTATTAATTTCAAAGAATAATAAGTAGTGATGCAACGAATACTACTTTTACGAATAGGAATACGCATACGAATATCAACCCTACTATTCGGTGAATACGAATACGGATACGAATATATCGCCATGGTAATAAAAACTAATTTATTTGATGGTTTTCTATTGTTCTAATATTTAAAATTTACAATAGGCAATGTTTATTTAAAAAACATAAAATTTGTAGATTTTTTTGTTTTAGGCGATTTCTTTTATCAGTTTGGATGTTCCCAGCCGTTGAGGTCTTTCCGAGGCGACTGTACATAGTTTCAGTGAAAACTATTTTTGGGAGTCCCCCGTCGTTGAGGCTAAGGGCCAAACCACACGTATTTTTTACGCGCTAACGACGCGCGTTATCAGAGTCCGCCAGTAATTAGAGTTGCGTACAAAAATATTAGTTTTTAAATATTCGTGATCAGTATTTGCCGAATACGAATATTCGGTAAATGTCTACTATTCGGTAAATGTCTACTATTCGGTAAATGACTACTATTCGGTAAATGTCTACTATTCGGCGAATACGAATATTCGTTTTCGCATTCGTTGCATCACTAATAATAAGGTATCATCCGCAAACATAGTTACAGTAGTTTTGTACCTTACAAGGAAGATAATTTATATATATTTGCATATAAATCCGCAATCCGCCCCGGCAACGCACGAGTGATATCTGGATCTCGACAACAGTGCCTACTACCTGGTTCAATTGTGAATCTAAATCATCCAGGGACCTTCTCAACAACACACAAAAATTTAATGAAAATCAGTCCAGCCATTTTCTAGTTTCTGCGAGACTAACGGACAGCAATTGATTTTTATATATAGATAATATATACACCTATAAATATACCTAGAAGGAATAAGCCTCGAGTATCGATGGAGAGCTCTGAGGAACCCTGAGAATGGAAGTACACCGTTAATTTTAACTTTAACCGAAAGACTGAGAGATACGATGATAGATATATCGCATATTTTTTTTATAGAACAAAGTGACAAAAATAAGTAAACTTATCGTCCACATGATGGTGACATGCATTGCTATGGTGGAGAATGTCTTAGGCATTCAGAGTCAGTTATTCGATCCTGGCAAATATACTAACGGTGTAAATCCATAACTAAAGAAAGAATTAAAAAATTCGGTCTTGTATTAAAGTTTTAAGCGGCGCTCATTCAAAATCCGCAATACACCAAGCCACATACTCCACTCCACACTCATCATTCAGTTTGTACACTTAGGCGTGAAGTTAACGCTTAACGGTAAAACCCTGACACGTCAAAGCAGTTGTTTGAATCAGTCCGCATAATAAGCATCTGGCATTTCCGACACACACTAAGTGCAAGTTCCGCTGGCCTTACAGGTAATGTTAAAGGCACACCACACACTGTGCCTTGCTTTGATCAAGCAGTAATGTTTAAAATTCGCATTACAATTTTTATTAACGAAGCGACAATAATCTGCAAGGGCACAAACAATGAAACTAAAAAAAGCTGGGTTCGAATCCGTTATTCGAATATCGCGATACACTCCAAACACATATTTTTGGTTGGAGTGGTTTACTGGAATATATAACTAAGTAAAAAAAAATAATGAAGCCCATTTGAAATTGAAATGTGAACCAGCAAATGATAAAATCTAGACGTGGTAGAGCCATGCTGCAGCTATATTAGTAGTATAGTTGTAGCACGAATGGGTCGGCTCGACCAGGGAAGGACCACGCTCTCACAGAATACCAGCGTAAAATAGCAGCATAACGCTGCTGTGTTTTGTATGGTGAGTGTAGGGAACAAGAGACCCTTTTTACTGGAAATGAGGCATTCCATCTTAGTCCTCATGGGTGACAACGCATCTGCATTTTGATTTGTAATAGAGGATGGGGCCGCAGCAACCACTTACCATCAGGTGGACCGTGTGCTCGTTTGTCACCCTTTTCCTATAAAATAAAAATTACACATAGACCACCACCTAATTTTTTTTACACAACGGAAATACTAAGTTTCAAAATAACTAGAAAGAAATAATAGAGATATTTAATTGGAAGTTTCTTACAAAATATGCTGAGTCGTGTAGCGGCGGTGAAAGAGATTCCACTACCCATATCATCCTGTGAGTGTCGTCAGAGCCGACAGGGCGAATTGAAATAGAATATGGACATCACCATCTTCTTGACAACATCTCAAAATAATAAAAAACTACGGTTGCTAACCCGCTTGCCAGGCGTGATAACTATGGCACTACGACGCAACAGGGGGTATGGAAGGCAGTTCAGCAGTGTGTTTTTTATTAAGGTATATAGGCTGTAATGGTTAAAGTAATAATTTCATAATAATAAGTACATGAAGCTATAATATAATTACGTGAACACTACACATTGAATAAAAATCCGTAAAAGTAGTTTTATTCAAAGCTATAATACAATATTATAGCTTAGTTTTATTACAAATTACTATCCAGAGTTTAATCGCCATTTCTCACCAGGTGACATTCTAGTCAAGCACTGGCTTATAATAAGTACAAAATATATTTTTATCCACAGTAGATACGATAACTGTGGTACGCAAAAAGTATATAATCATATTTTAGTAAATGTTATTATACATAATATATTAATTATATGGGGCACATTTATAATGTTCAATATTATTATAACATATGTAATCAAAGGATTTAATATTATTTTATAATTTATATTTACATACAGAGGGCCATAGTTTGTGGTCACGACAAAGAGTATTAACAAATGAAATACTTAAAAATTATATAAGCCGAATAGTAATTGCTTCTGCAGCTACACGATAGAAAAAATGGAGCGAGGTTTTTTTTTCAATTTATTTAAAAGTGAAGTTACAAACGAAATTACAGTCCGCCTGATATGCCTGGCCACTTCAGCTCATGGTCACCTGACATCAATCCTGATGTCAAACAAAGCAGGCTAATTTTTTTTTATAGAAAAGGGTGCAAACGAGCTAGCCTCTCACCTGATGATAAGTGACTACCGCCGCCCATGAACAACCGCAACACCAGGGAAATTGCAGATGCGTTTTCGGCCTTTTAGAAAGGTGTAAGCTCTTTTCTTGAAGTCCCGGTCGAGCCGACCCATTCGTGCTACAACCATAATATAGCTGCAGCGCGTCACTGCCATGTTTAGAATTTATAGTTAATAGTATGCGATAAAGTCACAGTGTAGTTAGATCTATATGGGGGTCATGCTAGGAGTTTTTATTGCTTGTCACTAGAAAATGGATCGACATGTCGAGGGAAGGATCACGCACTTGCATAAAATCAGATCTCTAAATATACAGCCGTATATTTAGAGAAACATTTTTTTTATAAATTGTTTAACGAAAAGTGGAGATTACTGTTTGGACTTTTTAGATGAGAAATTGCGACAAAGGTTTATCATCGCGTAACTTTAGTTTCTAAGAATACTTTACCCACATGATACAGGAAAATACTATAAACATAAACAAATAATTACGGTACGGTACTTGGTTAGAATCAATGCCAGTGTTACAGTTTTTGTATTGCGTGCAACGCAGACCTTACAATTCGATACGTAATTTATGTACAAGTATGTAAAGGTTGAACCGTAATTAGTTTCTGTTGGTATATTTTCTTTGGCTCTATGCGATAAAAAATTGCTCGAAGAAGTCTTTAATAATGTAAGCTTGACTATTTGTAACACTTTTTTGTCGTTAACCTAGTTTCATGGAATATAATCCAGTAAATAAATAAAAATAAGTTTTCTTCATATATATTCCACTTGGCATTACAGTAAACTAAAGGATAAACATATGTAACATTGCACTGCCCCGCGCAATTGCGTCAAATTACTTCACTGCGCCGGATGTGCTAACTCACTTCTTCAAAATGTGTGTGCGCCACAGCGCAGGACCGGGAAATTCGAAAGGTGTTATGCCCAGTTCACATTAATCCAGTAGCATTCCAGTCCAGCGGTCGATTCCAGTGCTGGAATGCAACTGGAATAGTATAAACCGGCACTGGGGTGTACGGGAATGTACCCATTCCGGTAAGCAATACAGTTCAGTGACTGGATTGCCGGTATACTTTTTCATTCCAGTTCACCCATTCCAGCGCCACTGGAATAGTGTAGACGGCCAATCCAGTGCTGGATTGAACATTAAACAGTCAACACGCATTGCTGTTATTGTTGCAGTTCTATAAATTCCTAACAACGAAGTTGACTGAGGACCAAACCACAGAATAAATAATAGTACTACGTACAGAAGTTGCACTTCTTTGATGTTGACTGCCGACATTTTAATAGCCTAAATAGTTATTATAAATCAGATAAATCGCGCACGCAAGTTAAATAAAACTTTATCGCTGCGCGCGAGTGTCCGTTTTACATTGCATCCTTTCTCCTTTCTACGTCGCAACAGACTTTCCGTGGTTACTAAGGGCTGTTAATAAAGAGTAAAAAATTACGTGGTGATTCTGGCTATGATATGATCGACCATATTTCCGCTATTATGTGAGTTCTGTGATACCCAACGCATGCAACTTGCAAGGCCATTCGTCGGGAATCGCGATGCTTGGCTCGTAAGAAATAGGTAGATAGTTTAAACAACAAATAAACCCGAAATATGATTCCTAACACAAATGTGATCTTATTCTACTTAGTTAAAAATCTTGTAAACAAAGTTTTAATTTCAGTATTTTGTGGACAAAGGACAAGTACGGGTATGTAAGTAGGTACTTGGGTACTGAAGTAAATTTCAACTAAGTTTTGTAATAAAGTACTTAGGTATTACTTCTGTAGTTAAATTATTACTAAATTCTTTTTTCAAAAAGTGCCTATCTAACAAAAACAAGAAATAAATGCACCTTTCATTATCCTTCGGTAACTTAAAAAATGATATATCTGACTCCTTATGTTTGCTAATTAAGCATCCAATCCATCCCATCGCCGCAACAATTATAATAGGAACGACGTTTTGCCGTTATAATTTATGAAATAGGTAGGTAATATACATAAGTACTCGTATTATTCTTAAATTACATTAACATTTTTTCAACTATTTTATTCTACAATTATAACTAGAGTATGTTTAAGTAATTTAATATAAAAGTAATAAAATGTGATGGACATTGCATGCCAAATGGCGGAATATAGCTGTACTAAATGTTTGTTCTAGAAGTGATAAACTACGTAAAAACCAACTGTATCAACCTATATTTGCAATAAACGATTTGAATTTGAATTTGAATACAATTAAATATTTAAATTCAAATTCAAATAACCTTTATTTCTGGTAATATAATACATTTGGAGAATTATTATTATTGCAACATTTTATAAATTACTGTAAATTACATTTTATAATAACAATTCAATTTAATCTTCGACATCGGTAACGTTATTATCTGCTTATCCTTTGGCATAGGCCTCCTCTAGGGTTTTCCATATTTCCTTGTTTGCAGCTTTTCTTTGACAAGTTGTTGTGGTTATTTGCTTGATGCCATCCTCCCATGGCTTTCTTGGGCATTTACTTCAAAGAGACAGATGTTCAGCAGTGAACTTTTACGTAGGACGCAATGGTTTTAGTTTTAGAATCAAAGTATAATCAAACGCTGCTAGTATTCTCGTATTTCTGGAAAATTAGATCATCGTCTTTCTGACTGATGTTGCTACTGTTTGACGGCTCCATGGCACAGTAGCTTAGCAATAAGTTATTGCGCTAAGGGCAGCGGGTTCGAATCCCGCACGGAACAAGTCTTTGTATGGCCTACAAATAATTGGTCCGGATCTGGATGTTTGTCCTTGTGAAATTTATGTATGTAAACTGCCCTCACGTACAGGAGAAAATCGTAATGTCCTCCAGTTAACGTTTTGTTTATAATTAAAAAAGAAGAACTATATTTTTTAGGTTCCGTAATAGTTCCCTAATTAGACAATTAGTTAATATTAGTTAGCATGTAAATGAAACTTCGCTTTACTACCATTCACATCATGCCACTAACTTTTTAAATATATTGCTTGAAATGACCTTTTCTGCCGACTTCCAAACAGGAGACGGTGTGTTACCTCATAACTTTGTACTGGGCGAACCGATTTCGATGATTCTTTTTTATATGAAAGTTGATAGTTCTTGTGTGGTCCCATATGAATTTGATCAAGGTCAGACCAGTGGTTATTGAGTTGTTCTTAAATAACCTATATTGAAGTCGCTTATATTGAAGTCGCCTGTACAAAATTTTAAATTTTAAATTATTCTATGATTGCGACAACTGCACAACATTTCTTGGAATAGTTGTTCATACCACGCCGAGCGAGTGGATTGGTAAACACAATACTGGTAAATAACAAAGCTCTGCCAGTCTTCGGTATTTGGGTTCAGCGTTTTTGGGAAATGCAAAGGGAGTAATATTTTGTCATTAGTGTATCATACTATTCAGTATACCTCAAAACCTAAATACGAGATTGTGCAACCAGTGCGTGTTGCCAGTGATGAATTATGGATCTGAGACGTGGTCCTTCACTGCTGGCCGAATGAGGACGCTTAAGGTCGCTCAGCGAGCTATGGAGAGGGCTATGCTCAGGGTTTCTTTGTGTGATAAACTTAGAAATGAGAATATCCGCAGTATAACCAGAGTGACCGACATAGCACAATGGATTAGTAAGCTGAAGTGGTAATGGGCCGGCCATATAACTCGGAGAACCGACAACCGATAGGGAAAAAAAGTTCTCGAGTGGCAGCCTCCGGTAGGCAAAGTGTTGGGCGACCTCCCACTAGATGGAGTACATGTATACATGGATGTAGGAGGCTCAGGACCGTGCTTTGTGGCATTCCTTGGGGGAGGTCTATGTTCAGCAGTGGACTTGTGAAGGGCTTTAGTGATAATTATGACTATGCAGTAAAATGCACCTGGTGTACGAGCATAAAGCGCCCCATATGATAAGTAGATGATGGCGCAAAGCACCTACACATCTTCGATTAAGAATCAAATGCAGATACGTTGAAACGTTATGTCACGTAAGGATTACGAAGGCATGCCTCTTTATTAGTAAAAAATAACTTTTAATATAAAGTTAATTTTAACAAAAATATTTAAAAACAATACTTGTAATAAACATCGTCACTAAACATTTTTTATATGTATGTTACTTGATATATTCGTCAAGTGTGGTTTAATTTTAATGATTCTTTTTCTTTAAATAGTTTATATTTCAGGAGGAGATTTTATATACTTCGGAAGGTACTATGCACAAGTTATTTGACATTTTGGCCTTTGAATTTGACTTTTACTTTTTCATTGAAAGTAAAACCTTTATCCTTTTAAGTGGACTAGGGAATATCTCAATCTAAATGTCGAATAAATAGTCCAATTATAAAATTCATCCCCTATTTTGCCACCGAGAAATTGGAACTTTCCCTCAAAATTTATATGAGATCAATCCTGAAGAATAACCTCTTTAATCTCAATCGGTTTTAGAAAATATCGCGTAATATACATACAAAATAAACCATACAGTCGAATTGTTAATCTTTTCCCTTTTTAGAAGCGGATAAAAAGTCGGTCTCTGGTTCTCTACACTCACTATTTGTTACTCAGCAACATTATGCGGCTTCTTAACGCTGATTTTCTTTAAATACCGTTGGTATTAGGAGAAAAAGAGACCTATCCACGGAGACAAGATATCAGGGATGTAAGTGTAGCACCACTGATTCTTCGGTAATAAATATTTACTGAGTTTTAGTTTAAATACAAATATAAAAGGTAAACGTTTTAGTGCAGAATTAAGCAAGCTGTTTAACATGTAATAAAATTTAATTAAGTAAGGGAGCTCCTATTTTAGATTCTACAAATTTTAATGTCATTGGAAGTAAAATATTATAAAGAAGAAATATTCATTATAAATAGAAAGAACCATAGCTCAGGGACTAAGAGCTCTCCATAAGTCTCTTAGTACTTCAGCTATCAGCAGTTTAGATTTCAATCACCGCCAGCGTCAATGAAATAGATAATAGATATTTTTTTACGTGGTAGAGCCATGCTGCAGCTATATTACTAGTACAGTTGCAGCACGAATGGGTCGGCTCGACAGGAGAAGGACCACGCTCTCACAGATTACCAGCGTAAAATAGCAGCTTAACACTGCTGTTTCGTAAGGTGACTGTAGAGAACCAGAGACCCTTTTTACTGGAAACCAGGCATAACATCTTAGTCCTCACGGATTACAACGCATCTATCTGCATTTTGATACGTAATCGAGAATAGATGTAGATGGGCCCCAGCAACCACTACTATCTGTGTGCTCATTTGTCACCCTTATCATATAATAAAAAAGTGCTGATTTACCACGAGCTCTGCGAGAAAGAAAAATAACTTAAGAAAAGCTGCAATTATCAGAAATAATGGCGGATTTAATTTTATCCTCGAATTATTCGAGGATAAAATGTGAAATCCGCCAACGCGCATGCAGTGCAGTGGGCTAACAAAATGTCTCATTGACAAGTGAAGGTTAATGTATGAACTAATGCTTCAGAATTATAAGGTTTCAGGTAGGCGGATACTTTCAATTTTATTCCCTTGATGATGTGACAAATCTAAGGCTTTGAGTACTTATATATAGAGATAGATAGAGAATACATTCTTTCACGTCTATAAATCTACGCATACATGCTCTTCGGTTAATGGTACTCCTAATTTGGTCCATATTTAATATATCATTAACTTGGTTAGTAAACATCTGTCTCAATTCGTCAGCATAAACTTACTTTGTCACTCATTCCTCGTTCATTCTTTCTATGTGTCCAAACCACCAAAGCATTCCTTTCTTCTATTATGGTAATACAGGTCATATAAAATAATGTTAATTATTCTAGCGTTTATTATAAAATATTTATTTTTACTATAGACTAGCATACCCGTCGCGGTTTCGCACGAGTGCAATTTATAATATATGTAATCACTTTTGGAACACCACAATTCATCAAAAGTCATTTACGTTTAAAAAGCACTGTTCGATCAATTTTGGTTGCTTTGGTATTGATAGTTCATCGTTACAAAAAGTGCATTTAGTGGGTTTAGTTTAGTTTAGTGTGGCTTAAATGAAAAACATGAATAATACCGAAATTGGTTAACGTTCATTGGTTTGAGTTGTAATTATATCGTGAAACATAGATCAAAATCTACCACGGCTTACAGATTTAACAACTTTGGTTAATTTTTAACAAATAATGCTAAAGTTTTATCATTACTGCCAATTGTTCCAGAATGTTTTATATACAATGTTCACAGCTGACCTTACCTTACTACAAAAAACTATAAATAGCTACATATAGCTGTCCATGAGAAAAAAACACTCAACGTTCAGGTTTAAGCCCGCAACGATTAATGTTTAACTGTTTAACCTTGTGATTTGTTGATCGTCATTATAAATAAAAATTTTATGGGAAACACAGTCGTTTAAACTGGAAATGTAGATCCTTTGGTATTAATGGGGAATTTAAACGACTTCTCAAGTTCCACACTTGGTCAATAGATCGCACTTTCTTATGAATGTTTTTAAAGGTTTAATTGTAAGATTGCATCATTGCAAAATTTAGATGGTAGTTTCCGTACTAAAATAAACGAACACCCTGGTTTTAAAACCAATTTATTTGGGGATAATCCAGTGGGCTGGAAGGTGTATTGAGAAATTCTGTTGGAAAATCAACAGCATCTTTCAAGTCGAGAACAGTGTCTGCAAAGTTGTACGTTTGCATCAGTGCATTGATATTCAAGAGAATTAAGTCATTTATCTTACCTATTTTATCGTTAGTAGGTATATAATTTTTTTATACAAGTAATTAACTTCGGTAAAAGTGATTAACTAAAACGCAAAGATTTTTCATTGTCAAGATTATTTCTTTCATTTACTTATGGTATCTGCCTATTTCCTACTTTGATAATATCTTCTAAAGTATTCATTTAAACGATATAATGTAAGGGATAATTTTAATTAACGTTAAATGCCCAAGGTAATTAACATATTTGTCAGGATCAGTATAAATTTTATAATAGGAGTAGGATAAGGTTGACAACCGAGCACACAGTCTACCTGATGGTAAGTGGTCCTCTGTGAGGACTAAGATGGGATGCCTCTTTTCCAGTAAAAAGGGTCTCCGATTCTCTACACTCACCAAACGAAACACAGCAGCATTAAGCTGCTATTTTACGCTGGTATTCTGTAAGAAAGTGGCCTTTCCCCGGTCGAGCCGACCCATTTGTGCTACAACTATACTATTAATATAGCATGGCTCTACTACGTATAAGTGATATTAATGCTGAATTGGAGAAAATAGTTTTGCAAATAAGTTAATACTTTTATTAAATATTTTAAATATATATTGATAGATATTTATAGAGATATTGTAAAATATTTGAAAACTACTGATGTTAAAAAAATTTCAGATCTATGGGGGGTTTCCGTTAAAGTTATTGCGTCTTTAATAGATATAATCGCACTTCATCTAGCTATCATTTTTAATACTAGTATCGAATACGGTGTGTTTCAATTTTAGACTAATTTCTGTACTGGAAACAGTGAAATTTTTGAAAAAAAATATTATTGATAAAATTTAAAAAAAAATTATTGTAAATATGTAATTAACTTCATAAAAATGAATTCGGTTTGATAAGGGGTCGCTCTACAACTGATGCTGATGTTGAGCTGATTAAATACATCTTCCATTCATGGAAGAATTCACAGGATGCTTTGGGAATATTCTGTAACCTGTCCAAAGCCTTCGATTGTGTACACGATGAAACATTATTCAGGAAACTACAACACTATGGTGTAAGAAGTGATGCTCTTAAATTAATTATTTCATATTTAAGTTACAGCATGCAAAAAAAGTCATTTATAGTATGAGCTCATGGGCGTGCCTCAAGGCTCAATTATTGACCGCTTTCTGTTTCTTATATTATATTAATGACTTACCTTACATAGTAGGGGATAACCATAATATAGTATTATTTGGTGATGACACTTCATTAATTTTCAAATTAAAACGACAATTACTAAAATATTACGAAGTAAATAATGCTATGTCTAAATTAGTAAATTGTGTTAATGTTAGTAATTTGAATTTAAATAGCACTGAAACGAAATGTATGAAATTGATGTCTCCAAATGTCAAACATTTATATAATAATGTAACATTAAATGGGGAGGAACTGAGTCTTGTCGATACCACCATTTTTTTTGGAATAACACTAGACGCGAAGCTTCAATGGAGCCTCCATATATCAAAATTAGCAAGCAGACTTAATTTTGCAGCATATGCTGTAAAAAAGATTAAATCTTATATATATATTCAATACTGGTAAGAATTAATCTTACCAGTATTGAAACAACTAGACTTGTTTACTTTAGCTATTTCCAAAGCATAATGTGGTATGGTATTTTGCTATGGTGACACGCGACTGATACTGAAATTATATTTGTTTTACAGAAGAGGGCCATAAGAGCAATAATGACAAATTGCTCTTAAAAAAATTAAGGCCAAAGATTTAAAACCTAAAGAGTCGCTCCGACAAAAAGGGGAATGCCCAATTCTGGCCATGAAACGCCTAAAAATTTGAAAATATAATTAAAAAATTTAAAAATCTTTTTTTATGGTAATAAATCGCGGTATTTATGTATCCAAAAAAGATTGCAATATTTTTGTACAAAAAAAAGTACCGAAAAGGTAATAATGAAATTAGGTAAATCCGCAAGTCATTAGTTTGTGGATAAAATAAAGTGTTCCCAATTACAAATCTCGTTAAAAAAAGTTGATTTTGTTTTTTGAATCGATTTTTTATGGTGTCATTATTATAACGGTAATATTATTTTTCGATAATTATTATGATGTTATGATAATTAAACAAGCGAATTGCTAGTTGATTTACCATGAACTCTTTATACCATAACAAAAATGCTATTGCACAATTTAACTGTTATTCTTATCTGTTCTTAAAAATACATTTAAAATGGAATTTAAATAAATAAAACAAAACATATTTTAAAAGGCGAGCGAATCAAAGATTATTCTTTTTTATGAAATTATAAATCGAAGATAATTGACAACATCGAATCTGACAGCTAGGCCCATGTTATAATTATCAAAAATAAATAGTCTCAAGTCGATTCCTTTTCATTTGTGTTATTTTGTTTGTTTTCTCGCGGATTCGTTATTTAAGCAACGAATAAGCTTTCTAAATGGACTCTGATAATTCTTCTCACCCACGGCCTGAAAATGGACCCGGCTCCCACTTACGATAACCTCTGCACGAACTCGGACTCGATATCCACTGTTAACGATGACCCCAGCTTTCACACCGGCAGAGTTCTTCCCAGCTCTCAGTAACTCATTCAAGAGGACATTTACGGTGTGTCAATTGTGGTTTAAATGTCACGAAAATACGAAGTCATTTGTTGTTAAAAAACTGTTCTTGTGAAAATAAAAAAACCTTTATATCTTAAAAATCCGGACTTTTTTAAATCAATTCCTTAACCACTTCATTTTTTTAATTGCAAATTATCATTTCTACATGTTTTTATATGTGGGCACCAATGGCCGAAGTGTCTATGAACGGTGGGCATTCCTCTTTAAGGAAATTAATATATTAACTTTGGCCTCTCAATACATTTCGTATGTAGAGAACCGGAGGCCCGTTTTACTGGAAAAGAGGCATTCCATCTTAGTCCTCACGGATGACAACGCATCTGCATTTTGATACTTTATTGAGGATAGATGTAGATGTCTATGGGTCACATAAACCACTTACTATCAGGTGTGTGCTCGTTTGGCACCCTATCCTATAAAAAAATTAAAAGCTGCACTTTGATTCAATCTATTCAAGAGAAGAGTCTAGAAATATTACAAACCAAATAAATTGCTACTAATTATACTTTATCCCCTTTATCCACTTATTGTATATTGTTGTTCGATATAGGGAAATAAGAGAATCCATAACTATGTTCAAGTGCAAAACGAGCTCGTGGTCTACGATAGATAGTATACAATATCTTGTAAATGACCGATGTAAATAAAGTAGGACTAATTGCTTAAAACAGACATCTCTATTAAGCGCTGTGTTATTTTTGATCTAAATATTTCGAAACACATACGAGTAGAGAAAACTGAAGTATCTGTCTGTAATATCTTAATTTCTTCCTTATATTAAGGTAAGGGAGTTATTTCTATAAGGAATACATTGACAATGACTAAACTGATAGCAATGAAATTACACGAACAGATACAGGAGCAATGCCAGGTTTGAACTAGGCTATATTTTATCCGAAAAACAGATCTTTTTAAAACTAATAATTGATAATACAGACAGAGGTCTTTGATTATCGTAAATTTAATTAACGCCACTTTAATAGATTCTACCTTGGCGCAGCTAGGGCGGGTCGCTAGATCTTAATTGAATCGCACACTACTTGTCCATGCCAAGCGTTCTTTTGAAATATGACAGGTGAGAAATTATACTGTCGTAATACCGAAGCGGACCAAAAGGTTCACATAAACTTGAATATTCGCAAACTAGAAAATGTAAAGAGCTTTTCATTTTTGATGTGCCTTTATACCTTTGCTGAATATCTTCAATTTAATAAATGCATATTGTTTAAGCGCCCATCCGTTGGAGATATAATACTACAATTTTGAAAATTAATTAGCTGCAATTCGCAAAACATAAAATAAGAGGTGTGTTTAAAAAACTTCCGCCACGTTTGAAGAACCGAATCGTGTGAGGTGTAAAAGTTTCTGTATTTATACACTGGTTTAAAATATGTCGCGGTTTCGAAAAATACGTATAAATCGAAGGCGGATTTAAGTTCAGGACTGTACCTTTTATAGGATTGAAACAATTATAAAGAGACTCATTTATAGCGGAGCGAGTCTTTTTTTCTAGATTCCCTGACGATAAACATGTCAATACGTGCGGCGCTTTAAACTGAGCACTATTATCTAATTTGAGCCGCAATGGCGAAACAAAGACGACTGCAATGAAAGGAGTCACGGTTCTCAGCAATAAAGGACCGATTATAGAGAAAGGGAAAGTCTTATCATGTATATCTAGTAAAGTAAAGTTAAAGTTAAAGTTGCAGCCTATATACGTCCCACCGCTGGGCACAGGCGTCCTCTCATTTCTGAGAGGGTTTTAGGGCATGGAAATGTCCGCCGCGCTGCCCCAATGCGTGTTGGCGAACTTCACATGTCTTAGAAATATTTTTTTTCTTATTTCTCAGACATGCAGGTTTCCTCACAATGTTTTCCTTCATCGCCGAGCACGTGGTAAATCAGCACTTAAAATTGCAATTAACAATTTCATTGGTGCCGGCGGGGATTGAACCCGGGTTGCTCGAGTACTGTGAAGCTTACAGCGAGCGCTAACCATCTGAGCTACCACGGCTCTCTAGTATGGGATATATATTTTTAATATATAGATGATATATGTAACTGTGATTTAGGTGTGCGGGAAAAAGCGGACGCAATTCCTCACCCGAAATCTGGAATTTCTGACACAAATTTCGGGAAAATATAGACGTGGTTGTTATTAGACAGATGCTGCTGCTTAGCTGTGGTTGCCTATAACTGGGTGAGCACATTGCATGTTTCTCACAATGCTTGTATCTTGTTTTTAGTTTTCGTGTATCATCTGTCGGTGACCCTTATAAATAAATAAATAATAAAATAAATAAAGCATGTATTTTGTAATGGATATTATCGTAAGATAGTCGCTAAACAATTCACACATTAAGCGCACAACGTGTACATAAAAATAATATAGTGGGTATAGGTATAAGTATATTAGTACGTGGAACTCCACACGATATCTGTTTACACCAGTTTACACCTATCGTCTGGCCATCTGCTGATTGGTAATGTTACTCGGAAAATGTACAAAAATATAATAGTTAAAAACATCTACATTTATAATACCGAGTAGAGGCATTTACTATCCTAATGATTTCTAAATATTTTCTACCAGTTAGAATACCAGCGTAAAATAGCAACTTAATGCTGTTGTGTTTCGTATGATGTGTGCAGATAACCGGAGGCCCTTTTACTGGAATGTATCTGCATTTCGATTCTTAATCGAGGGTAAATGTTGATGTCCATGGGCCACAGCATCCACTTACCACCAGGTGGACTGTGTTTTTTTTTAAATATAGGATAGGGTGACAAACGACCATACAGTCCACAGTGGTTACTGTGGCCCATAGACATCTACATTTATCCTCGTTTGCGAATCAAAATGCAGATGCGTTGTCACCCGTGAGGACTATGGAATGCCTCTTTTCCAGTAAAAAGGGTCTCCGGTTCCCTACACTCACCAAACGAAACACAGCAGTGTTAAGCTGCTATTTGACGCTGGTATTCAATATGTGTGCTCGTTTGTCGCCCTTATCTATAAAAATTACGAATAAAACGTGGTAAAATTAAAAATTTTGTACAGCTGACTTCAATATAAATTATTAAGGATAACTCAAAAATTACTGGACACACCGACTTGAGAAACACTAACTTTCAAATAAAAATAGAATCATCCAAATCGGTTCACCTAGAAAAAAAGTTATGAGGTAATAAACATAAAAAAAACATACAGTAGAATTAAGTATCTCCTCCTTTTTGAAGTCGGTTATAAACATCATTTGATACGAGGCTGCATAGGTTGTACGACTTCTGACGGCTTGAGAATGTGATTCTCTACATTATTTTTTATTATACATTCGTAGGAATTAATTTATATAAACCGGAACGTATTTGATTTACCTTTATATTACAGTTTATCTTATGAAGCAATCTAATATTGTTCAGCCTTCATATAGCCCCTTGGCCAGCGCTACTAAATTCACTCGAACCTCAATTACGACGTAATTCTTCTTGTAGAGGTTATAAAAGCACGAAAATGCGGTTGCACAGTTTCTTTAATACCCGAGTTGTTTCTTAGATAGTCTATTTAAAATTACATAATCTGATTTAGTTTTCATGTAGCAAAGACAGATCATTGAGAACCAATGTGCCGCGGAATGTTCAAAGCATAATTTTAAGTATTGAAGAATTTTCACGTTTAGATTTTTTTTGGTAAAATTTGTAAACGCAATCAAGGTGGCTATGAATCGAAGTTGTATTATTTTGTTGAGAATGTAGAATACTGCTAATGTAATAGAAAACTGCTCAGTAGCGCAGTGACTATACGTTTGCCTTGGTTCTGCGGGCTGCGGTTTCGAATCCCGCATATACATGCGGTCCACAAATAATGAAAATTAAAACACTTGAAAATTAAAAAAAAACAAACTAAGCCATTGCGCCACGGACGGTTCCGTGGCGCAGTGGCTCAGCAATGAGTTGCTGCGCTGAGGGTCGCGGGTTCGAATCTCGTACGAAACCAGTATGTGTATGGCTTTCAAATAATTGTTCCGGGTCTGGATGTTCGTCCTTGTGAAATTTATGTATGTAATCTGCCTTCACGATATAGGAGAAAATCCTAGCGTGGAGGTAATATTAAAAAAAAACAAGAAATAAAAACGAGTAAAAAAATTCTATTATAGACTTAAGAAATTAAAATTAATTTTATCAAACATTAACATGTTTTTTAATTTACCACTATTAGAAAACGAGTTTCTTCTGTTCGGAGAAGATGCAAAGTAAACTTTGTAGGTATATATGTATGAGCTTTACGTGGTAGAGCTGAAGCTATATTGTGGTTGTAGCACGAATGGGTCGGCTCGACCGGGGTAGGACCACGATACCACAGAGTACCAGCGTAAAATAGCAGCTTAATGCTGCTGTGTTTCGTATGGTGCGTGTAGAGAACCGGAGACCCTTTTTAAACCCGGCAACGAGGTATTCCATCGCAGTCCTGAGGAGTGACAACGCATTTGCATTTTGATTCTTATAAATGTACATGTCTATAGGCCATAGCATCCACTTACCATCAGGCGGATTGTGTGCACGCTTGTCACCCTTATGTTATAAAAAGAATTAGCTTCTTTTGTTTCGAGCCTAGATGTTTGATTAAAACTTAAAACATCTTCACTAAAATAGAGTTATACCTAATTTAAAAAAAAAACAGTATTTGGTTTTAGAAATGAAGCAATATTATGCAAACCAATAGTAAAATCGTTCTATGTGTTTTTCATGATAGTCATTGATAACAGAGCACAAATTATTCATAACCGTTATTGAAACTAGAATGTTATAACTTATAAAGGTTCATTAAATACAAAATACTCTTTTGATACTCGTAAAAAAATAACATAAAATAAAATAAATAAATAAAGATAAACCAACTCATTAACGCTTACCTGTATTTGCAGGCGTTCGGCGACGTCGTGCTGATGCTTTCCTCACAGCGATTGTAATTAAAGAGTCCATCTCACTCCCGGAATCCCACCTTGGGCGTTGAGGGACTGGCTTTTGAACTCTGGCATCGTCCTCTGTATCCCTATCACTGCTGGTTGGCGGCAGGTTGGATTCGTCACTTTCAGGCGGCCTTTCTACTTTCGCACTACAAATCACTTCGATATTGACATCCTGAATATCATCCATATAAGAGAGTGGATGCGTCAAAGTCCTCTGTATATTACCTTTCCTATGGCGCACCTTCATCGAACTCTCTGATAAGGACCTTTTGCAACCTAGTTTGCTCTCCGTTTTCGGATCTCCACGAGCACATTTTAAATCCGACGGAGACAAGGATTTTTTTCTAGAGTTGCGTCTTTTGATGCTCCTTTTTTGCCTGCTTGACTCTCGTGCGGTCTGCATTGTTGCACATTGGTGTTACCTGTAATCAAAAAAATAATAACACATTAAATAACTTAGCTCGCAGTTAAAAGTTATATACAAAGGATATCATTCTTTCAAACAATTTATTTGGGTAGTTCATATAGCAAATGTGATAACTATTGAAGCTGACATATTTTATAGTGGAGATTGTGATTGAACAAGCGTTCAGTCTTAATTTTTAGCTAATAGCCACATGGCTAGATAGAGTGATTATCTCGCAAGACGGAAGGCAGCATTTCAAGATACGAGAAGCTGAAAATTTATCTAAGATCATCAGGGGACTGATATTGAAACATGAAATCGAAGACTGAATAAACTTATTTTCAGATTCATATTTATGTAGGTACATATTTATCTTTTAACTTATTTTGAAAACGCGACATTGTAGGAATTTTGCAGCAACCATGGTCACGAGAGGCTATAGAATGTTGTAATTGCGTAAATATAAGATATCATTAAGATTAGAGATATCAAAATTACCGCAATTTCCTTGAGTGCAACAAATTTAAAATAATTATTGTTCATCGATACTTGAAAATTCAATTTCGCAAGCAAGCGGGCATCATCAGCAAAAATTACCTTTCGAAAAAAACCGCAACCGCGAACCAAGGTAATCCAATGTTATCTGTATCGCATAGTGTCACTGTTTTCCTAAACAAATATCTACGTCAACGTGTATTATCTGTGCAAAATTAATAATGTAATCACACAAATGATAACGCACATAAATAAATATGAAGCGCGACAGCCGGACAGTTGAGATATTTTCATCAACACCTGAATTATTCATTCACTCTTGTATTTCTTGTAACACGCGATTGTATTTGTTAAAATGATTTAAAAAGTTAAAGGTCATAATATCACGGCCGCCGCAACGCGACGTCTGCAGTCAACGGAACTTTGCACTCAACTGCCTGTGTAGTGTTTAACTGTACAAACGGTAACACCAGCCTAACTGTTATTAAGGCTTGACAAACAGGGTTTTCAGTGATAGGTGTGCGCTATTTGTATTAAGATATTTAAAAAATAATAATTACATACTTGAGACGTAGACGTAGTTTTTAGTTATTTATTATGTAACAAACATATTATCTGTAATATTCATGTGTTTTATTAGAAGATATACAGGCCATGTCAACGAAATGAAAAGAGCCACCGAAATATACTCTTATTTCTAACTCTCATAAGATACACCATATATCTATGTTGCTTATTATTATTATAATTATTTATTATTGATTTTGTAATAAGAAATACATTTATTTTTAAGTGAATCTATAATATATTATTTAATAAATATACATTTATAACTCTTGAGTCACTTTTATCCATCGACTCCCTGCATGACTCCTCAATTCATTTCTAAATCTAGGGCACATAGCTATAGCACCTATAGCACCTTCACTGCGTTTACCGATATGCGGTTGATAACCGATAATGTTCCTTCTCCGTTGGTTATCGATTCTACGACCTAACATAATATAATATTTGTCATTATTTTCTGAACACTGTCCTGTCGAGATGGATTCGCCGATTTATAGTCTAAGTTGGACTTAGTCGGACAAACGTTTCAACTTCATCAACCTCATAAAAGATTTCAAAACATGACTTAATTGAATTATTCTTTAAGTGATCGTATAATTCACTGACTAATGAAATACCTGAAAGATCTTATGGATTCTGATAGACTCTTTACGGCATTTCCTTTAAGACAGACGTAAATTAACTAGATTATGATGGAGAGTAGGCTGGTACTCAATTATTGTCAATGTGCGTGTCAAGCGTGATTAAGATTTAAAAAAGTCCTCCTATAATGGGAGAGACATGTCCATTTATGAACTTTCCTGGGCTGATGAAGAAGAAGAAGAACAAATTTCCTTGCAAGAAAGTAGACATTTTCCTCTGAGTAGTTTAAAGAGTAAAGGAGATCAGTAACTAAATGAAAATTTCATTTTATTTTACACACGTAACGATCTAACTCCCTTTTCTTATCAAGCATGGGTGGGTTTTTTTCAGGATTACATTAGCCAATTATTTTTATAATCAAAAATCATAACTGTTAAAGAATTTTAACACTACAAATACTCTAAAATTGATTAATTGCATATAGTTTAGAATAGTGCGTGCAGAGTGTTGATTCAATGTTAATTTGTTTTATCAGCTAGTTAATAGTTATCACTTCAACGCAGAAATTATAAAGGGCCGGCTGACCCTAATTGTTGTCGCAATAGAACACTAATACCTAAATAACGTCACAATGATTCCTTATATATTCTTAATTTATAAAAGCAAACACATGCATATTCGTTTATTTAATAATACCTAGAGAATATTATAATATCTATATCATATTATAATATTCTCTAGGTATAAGCAATATTATAAACTTTATGAGCGATTTTACTCTTTGGCATCTCTGGCATTTATCATATCATATATATTAGGAAGCTCAAGGTCGCTCAGCGAGCTATGGAAAGGGTTATGCTCGTAGTTACTCCGCGCGATAGACTTTTTCTTATATTACAGTAGAACGGTAGAAAGGAACCGACATATCGCATCAGATCAGTAAAGTAACAATTGGCCGGCCATACAGCTCGAAGAACCGACAATCGATGTGAAAGAAGTTCTCGAGAGGTTACTTCGTTCCGATAAGCGAAGCGGATGGGGCTCCCCCACTAAATGAAATGACGATCTAGTAAAAGATGCAGGCAGTTGATATTTGCAGGTGGCTCAGGACTGTGATTTTTGACATTCCTTGGGGGAGGCCTACGTTCAGCAGTGGACTTGTGATGGGCTATAACGGATGATGATTTTCCTTGGTATTGATTCATGAATTATTTTCCAAAGGAAAAACGAGGATAAGAGAATTTACATAGAGACGTATATAGCCAAAGATGTTTTAGACCTATAAAACATCTTTGTATATAGCATTATAATTTTCGCAAACGTAAATGTCGAATTATACGTATAATTGTGGTTGAAGCCAGCCACTTATGCGCACTAAACGAAGTTTAATAACATGAAATTTAACAATGCTATGTAACTAATACTTCTTTTAAAACTTTAAATAAATGGTAAATGGCTACGTTTAAAAATTGTTGTGTTTATATAAAGCAGAATGGCTATAAATAATTAGCTAAATAGAAAAGTCCAATGACAAGAACTTTTAATTCAAGCATTATTTTTTTATCATTTTAAGGTTCAAACTTGAAGAATAAGGAAAATGTATTCTAACAAATCAAGAAAAATGTGTATTGAGTATCTTCAAAACAAAATCGAATTTACCTAAAACATTTTTTATGTTCATATTATTTAAAAAAATCTCTAACAATAGTTTTTGACAACAAACTGACATGTAATGAAGATGTATAAATTCAATTATGTTTTTAATAACGGACTTCGTGTATTTTTTAATTTATTTATTTAACAACAATCAGTCATCAGTCATTTTAAATATTTTGATTAGTGCCGCTTGCTTACATATAGTGCCGAAAAGAGTTAGTTTTAGATTCCAAGACATAAGATATAGCGGCTTAGTTTGAGCAGTGCTTTAAACGTAAGTTATAAAAATAAAATTATGTTACATATGTGTAACATAATTCTTTTTTTTTGTTTAGTTAGAATATTGAGAAAACCTGTACCAAAAAGACTAAACAAAAGAAAGGGTAAATAATTATTGAAACAGGCGATCTGTTTTGTATACAAAATAAGGTATCATTTATGTTTTTGTAACAATACAAAACTTATTAAAGTCTAGCAGCAATTTATTATAATTAAAACGATTATGTAAATCCCACAGTTCTTAAAACTTAAATTAATTAGAATAAGAAGTAACGATTGACCGGGTAGTCGTTAGGAAATTCTTTATTAAATCCCTCTAATATCTAAAAAACGAGACTACACCCAGTGCGTGTTGCCAGTGATGACATACGGAACTGAAATGTGGTCCTTCACTGCTGGCCGGATAAGGAAGCTCAAGGTCGCTCAGCGAGCTATGGAGAGGGCTATGCTCGGAGTTTCTCTGCGTGATAAACTCAGAAATGAGGATATCCGCAGTAGAACCAGAGTGACCGACATAGCCCAACGGATTAGTAAGCTGAAGTGGCAATGGGCCGGCCATATAGCTCGAAGAACCGACAACCGATGGGGAAGAAAGGTTCTCGAGTAGCAGCCTCGTACCGGCAGGCGAAGTGTAGGGCGTCCCCCCACTAGATGGAGTGACGACGAAGATATTCAGGAAGGCGATGGATGCAGGTGGCTCAGGACCGTGCTTTGTGGCACGGTACGGTGTTTAGAACGGTAGAAAGGAACCGACATATCGCATCAGATCAGTAAAGTAACAATTGGCCGGCCATACAGCTCGAAGAACCGACAATCGATGTGAAAGAAGTTCTCGAGAGGTTACTTCGTTCCGATAAGCGAAGCGGATGGGGCTCCCCCACTAAATGAAATGACGATCTAGTAAAAGATGCAGGCAGTTGATATTTGCAGGTGGCTCAGGACTGTGATTTTTTGACATTCCTTGGGGGAGGCCTATGTTCTGCAGTGGACTTGTGAAGGGCTGTAATGATGAATGAATGATGAATATCTAATTAGCAAATAGCACTTTTTTACCTATTTTCCAGCCTCCCGAACAAGCCGGTTTCCGAAAAGGCTTTAGCACCGTAGACCACATAAATACCCTTCGGTAAATTGTACAGAAGACAGAAGAGTATAATATGCCACTGCATTGCGCATGTGGACTATGAGAAAGCATTTGATTCCATCGAAATTTGGGCGGTGCTACAGTCCCTTCAGCAGTGCCAAGTTGACTGTCAGTATATCGAAGTGCTGAAATGTTTGTACAGTAGGGCTACGATGGCTATTCGAGTACAGAACCAGAGTACGAAACCTATCCAAACCTATCCCCGAAACTCTTCACCGCTGCATTGGAAGACGTTTTCAAACTACTGGATTGGAAAAGATACGGTATTAACATCAATGGCGAGTACATCACTCACCTTCGATTTGCTGACGATATAGTTCTTATGGCAGAATCGCTAGAGGACTTAAGCACTATGCACAATGACCTCAATAGTGTCTCCCAACGGATAGGTCTTAAGATGAACATGGACAAACCAAGATCATATTTAATGTCCATGTCACACCTATGCCGATAGTTGTTGGGAGCACTAAGCTCGAAGTTGTTGATGAGTATGTTTAACTGGGACAAATAGCCCGACTAGGTAAGTCCAACTTCGACCGAGAGGTCAATCGACGGATTCAACTCGGCTGGGTAGCGTTAGGGAAACTACTACTATCTTCTCGTCAGGTATTCCTCAAAACCTGAAAACCAGAGTGAATACAACTAATGCGTGTTGCCAGTGATGACTTGTGGATCTGAGACGTGGTCCTTATCTGTTGACCATATGAGGACGCTCATGGTTGCTCAGCGAACTATGGAGAGGGCTATGCTCGGGGTTTCTCTGCGTAATAAATTTAGAAATGAGGATATCCGCAGTAGAACCAGAGCAACCGACATAGCCCAACGGATTAGTAAGCTGAAGTGGCAATGGGGCAGCGAAGAACCGCATCCGATGGGGAAAAAGATCTTCGAGTGGCAGCCTCGTACAGTTAGGCGAAGTGTAAGGCGAACCTCCACTAGATGGAGTGATAAACTGGTAAGACATGCAGGAAGACGATGGATGCAGATGGTGCTTTGTGGCATTCCTTGGGGGAGGCCTATGTTCTGCAGTGGACTTGTGAAAGACTGTAATGATGATGATGACGATGAAGCTTTGTAGAAAATGCTTTTATTCACTCATGTTATATACATACGATATATTTTGCTTATGTTATATTCCCAGACCTCACACATGTAAAATATTTACTTAGTGTTTATTGAATAGATTATATTCCTGTTATAATTACTGGTACTGGGGCGTTGTAGTGTGTATGACAAGTTCTTCCAATTAAGCTTCGTTCAAACTGAGGCGAATCCCGCGTAGGACGCGCGACGCGAATCTGCGCGATTCGCTCGCTCGCTTCGTCTCCCAAAGTGAGACAAACCCCACATGTCATTATTTTTGATTATTCAAAGGGAAAATATGTCTTTTAATATTGAAGCTGAGGTTTTGTTGTTATTAGCATTAACTGAAGAAGAATCTGATGATGTGAGGAAGAAAAGAAGAAAATGGGTTCGTGAGCTTAGTACTCAACGCATAGAATTTGGACTGTTTCACACGTTGATACCCACATTACGAAAAGATAAAAACAGATTTTGTGTATATATATTTTTGTATGCTAGAAGAATACTTTAACGAAATTCAAGATTTAACGGCATTTCGAAAAATCAGGCACTATCCCGCGTATATTTCGCTGCAGCACGTACGACTATTCGGTATCCGCGGCAATGCAATGTGAACACGTCCATACAAGTTAGCTGACGCAATCGGCGCGAGCGAATCGTGTCCGACATCCCGCGCGGGATTCACCTCAGTTTGAAAGATGCTTTATACTCGAGCTAGGTCACGACATTCCCATGCCTACGACACCAGTGTCTTATCGCATATCTAACACACCTATGTTTATCTATGTCTAGGTTTATTTAGTCTTTTATGACGCGTCAGTCGGTGTTATATTTTGTTGGTTTTCAAATTTTTGGGTACTAGGTAACATCGATTACATTAATAGATTTGCCCTAACTTACTTGATTTGAGGTGTAGTAGGTAGCTTCCAATGTTACACAACTCGAGCAGTCTCACGATTTACCAGATCATTTTAATAATAATGTCTAAGCTTTAACGGCTTTCTGTTAAGCGGAGGCGCAATTCATGAATACTGATTATAATATTCTCTTTTCCTTTTTTTTATTCTTCTGACACAATAACTTATATTCCTACACACTTCTTTGGGTTTAATGGTAACTCTTCCACCGTTCAGGCTACACTTTTCTTGAATTTCTTTCCCGGTGATAAGAGGAAAGCAATTAATAATCTACTACTGGATCGTGAGCACTTATTCAATACACTGCTTATTATACGTATAAATCATTCGAGTTAAGATTGTCACTCCATCACCGTTATAGGAAAGATTACGTTCATTTTGAATCAACATTATCATTCATCATTAGAACTTATCATTATGAAACAATGTACTTGTCATGCACACTTCTGAAGATTGACCTTTCCGATAGATTGCCACAAAGTACTAAGCGTGGTCATAAGCCACCTGAATCTATCTCCTGCCCACATGTCTCATAAGGTCTAAGTGACGGCCTAATGAGGATTTGGCTAATATTGTGTTTACGAGTACGAGGCTGCCACACGAAAACCTTTTTTCTATCCCATCGGGTGTCGTTGCTTCGAGCTAAACGGTAAGCTCACTGTCAGCCTACTGATCCACTGACCTACATATGTTAGTCTTGTTCTTCTGCGGATATCCTCGTAGTGGTTGTAATCGTGCAAAGAAATTCTGAGCCAACTGTATCGCTTGTTAAGTGACTATGAGCTTACTCAGTCGGCCAGCTGTGATCAGCTAAGGGAAGAAGAGATTTAAAAAAATACTAGTAATGCAATTAAACATTACTAATATTCCCTTAAACCACGTCTTGTAAGCTTAAAATGCTTGTGTTAGAAGTGGTTCACGACAGTAGTCAAATGGCGGATTCGAAACCACGACCGCGCCCTGCCATTAGGCTACTGACGCTTCTTTCAATTATTTCGTACCTACACACTTTTCATGTATCATGTACGGTTTTCAGGGATGGAATGGATAAAATTTAACTTCGCTCTATAACGTACATACTCGTATGCTGATAGATAAAAGTACTTCATTAATTTTACCAATTTTTCCATACATTGCTATCTCAAATGCTTGAACTAGGTTTCATGTCATATCACGCGGCTGATACACATTATATATGCACGCAGGCGAAACTGCGAAGCACAGCTAGTTAAGAATTAATCACATCCGAAGTTTATATGAGCAATTTGGTTTCCGTCAGTCGGTTCTGAATAATACTTCCCTAAGAGTGCGTTCTACTCTATCACTAAGTACCCTTTAGCGAATACTGGGTTTGAATTCCAGCCGAAACCAACATTTGGGCAAAACATAAACTGGTTTTCAATTTAGTAGTGCTGTCATGTTTGCTTGTAACACTGCATTCTGTTTCATTGCGATAAAACTTCTATTCGCATTAGAAGTGAGTCCGCTACATAACTGGTAGAGTCGACAGCCGCACATTAATTCAATGGGTGCAGATGGCTCAGGCTGTGCTTCGTAAACGTGTGCAATTTAAAAAAAAAAACGTTACCCCCACACTAGGATTTTCTCCTGTTTCGTGGAGGCAGTTTACAAACATAAATTGCACAAGGACTAATAACATCCAGACTCAGTATAATTATTTATAGGCCATACAAGTACTTATTCCGAGCGGGATTCGAACCCGTGGCCCCAAGCGCTGCAACTTATTGCCAAGCCACTGCGCCACGGAGCCGTCAATTCTATATCTTAACAAAAAATTAAGTTGAATTTGATGGGCAGCCAAACCTTCTTAATAATAATTAAAAATGAAATAACCTATATTGCCAACCCGCATGCCAAGCATGGCAATTATGGCAAATATTCCCATTAAGAGGAAAACCCTAGGTTGGTTCAGCAGTAGACTTTAACTGTAACGGTAACGGACTAACGGAGAAGCTATAAATATATCTTTTATCAAAAATATTTATAAAGGAAGCTCTTCTGATATTTTAAACGGGTTCCAAAAACGAGAAGTATGTTTTTTTTTGTATTTTTATCAGATTTCGCGGAAACGGTTGAACCGATATTGATGATTCTACTTTTATTGGTTATACGGGGGTGACCCCATATCAATTTTAAGAAAAAGTTCACCCCATAGGTGAAAAATTGGGAATGAAGTTCTCAATGTAACATTGTAGTTGCTACCTTGAATTTTGTAATATTCCATAGTCCAAGAGGTAAAATAATCAAACTTAAAAAAAAATTAAAACCAACTTCAAAAACTAAAAATCCACATAATAGCTTCTAAGTCAGGGCTTTATTTCCTTGATACACTGTTTAAGCACCGACTTCTGAAGCTATTAAGTGGATTTTTGCAGACGGTTTATACGGGTTTTTTTTTTAAAGTTTGATTGTAGTTATCAAAGTATGTATATATATATATATATATATATATATATATATATATATATATATATATATATATATATATATATATATATATATATATTATTTTTTTTAATCAAAATTGATTTAATTTACGTATTCTGATAACAAATTAAAACTAATGTTTGACGGCATAAATATTTTAACATTTTGTAAAATCTTCGCTTTGATCCAGTCATCGAATAAACACATTAGAAACAAACAAGATATGCAACAATAATATAATCTACTTTGTTCCTAATGTGTTTCGATACGTGTTTTAAATTTATAACAGGTTTAAAGAAGAATATTATGCTTGTCTAATATACAGAAGAGGTTTTATATATTTTAAACATAAATAAAACGCTTATTTATTTAATATAGTTAGTGGTATTAGCCCGACTGGAGATATTTGTCTCCCATAAAAGACGCCGTCATTTTACTTCTGGCTGTTCTAGCATGACAAGAATCTAAACCTAGTTTTACGAAGGAAGCATTTTAGCTATAGGTCTGTTATAAGTAGGAAATGCCTCGGCTCTTAATATCCTATTGGGGCCGTACTAAGTTCAGCATGTCAACAACACGAGACAGAGTGTGAATTATATTCCTGAATATTTTTATTCTTTAAAGCATTAACATTCAGACCTTAGTGTCTGTTATTATTTTTTAACTTCAATATTTACTTGAAGAAAACCCCAACTTGATTTTAAATAGAGTTTGCACATGTTTGTACTAAAGTGTTAAAGTTTGTACAAAAATATAAAAATATCAAAACTCATCTTCTACACATAAATTAAGTAGGTAAAATAAAAGTAAAATTAGGTAAAGTTAAAAAGAGCCCACATACGTCACTCAAAGCATAGGCTAACCGTCATTTGCCACCAAGTAAAGTATTCTATAGAGTTAAGACTGCCGCGATGCTTGTGAGTATGTCGATGAACTTAACAGCTCCTCCAATGTTTTTTCTCAGACATGCTGGTTTCCCTCACGACTTTTTCCGTCATCGCCGAGTACATAAATCAGCACTTAACAATTGTAATTTACAATTTAATTGGTATCGGCGGGGAACGAACTCGGGTTGCTCGTCTACTACAATATTTACAGCAAGCTTCGCTAGGTGGTAGAATTCCTTTTCTGGCTTGGAGTCCATAGTAGAAATCTCCTTATTACTTCTGAAGCCAACAATCTGTGCTTTTTATAGCATGAGGATGACAAACGAGCACACCGTCCATCTAATGGTAAGTGGATACTGTGGCCCATAAACTTCTACATTTATCTTCGATTAAGAATCAAAATGCAGATGCGTTGTTACTCCCGGGGTCTACGATGGGATGCCTTGTTTTCAGTAAAAACGATCTCCAGTCACTACACTCACCATACGAAACACAGCAGCGTAAAGCTGCTATTTACTTACTTACACTGCTATGTAGCGGTCTGTTGGCTATAGAGACCCAGTATAAATTACAGGCTGTGAGGTATTTCATTTCATTTCTAAGAGGTGACAGTGCAACTGTAACTTCTCCATTTCAAGTTGGTTGCTGGTATCTACGTGCTTTTTTTATAGTATAGGGTGACAAACGAGCACACAGTCCACCTGATGGCAAGTGGCTGCTCTGGCCCATAGACATCTACATTTATCCTCGTTTGCGAAACAAAATGCAGATGCGTTGCCACCCGTGAGGACTAAGATGGAATGCCTCGTTTCCAGTAAAAAGGGTCTCCGGTTCTCTACACTCACCATACGAAACACAGCAGTGTTAAGCTGCTATTTGACGCTGGTATTCTGTGAGAGCGTGGTTCTTCCCCGGTCGAGCCGACCCATTCGTGCTACAACTATACTACTAATATAGCTGCAGCATGGCTCTACCACGTACAAAACCACGTGCAGTAACCACTTTCAATCAGATGGACTGGAAGGTTTTTTTTTCAATTGTATAAAAAGCGCTTTGCCATTGAGCCACAGCTGCCCTATTTTGTTAGGAATAATTAGTATACATATTCAGTTATTCTATTGAAGTAGTACCATGTTTATTAAATTTAATTATCAAAAACGAGCAAGTTCTATAAAGATTTATGCCTTTCGCGCGTTAACAGTGCGAGCGTGGGCAGGTGGTTATTAAGTATCGGCGAGTTTTTATTGCTTATTTTATTAGTTCAGCTGTTGTTACCAACTCGCTATTGAAAGAATGAGGTTAAATGTAAAACTACAGACATTGATTTTAAACAACGTTTATTAATAACGATAATGATTATGATACACAGAATAAAAAGCATAGAGAAAACTAACACGACTTTGTTTGTTTGGTTTTAGTTCCATAAATTTAATGCGCTAGTTTTTAGGGTTCCGTAGTTATACAACAGTCCGACCGTCCGTCCGCGGTTTTGCTCAGAGACCCTAGGTTTTTTTTTTATAGGATAAGGGTGACAAACGAGCACACAGTCCACCTGATGGTAAGTGGTTGCTGCGGCCCATAGACATCTACATCTATCCTCTGTTACAAATAAAAATGTAGATGCGTTGTCACCCGTGAGGACTAAGATGGAATGTCTCATTTCCAGTAAAAAGGGCCTCAGGCCACCTGCACTCACCAAGCGAAACGCAGAGGTAAACCGCTACTACACGCTGGTTTTCTATGAGGTTGTGGTACCACCCCGGTTCGAGCCGGCCCATCCGTGCGACAGCAAAAGCTGCCGCGTGGCTCTACCACGTGGTACAAAACTGTAATGTGGCACAGTTATAGATATTACTCACGGCTAGAAAACAGTCAAATAAAATCCTAAAAAACATTTTTATTTTAGGGTAGGTACTTCCCATACAAGTAAATGGAGGATGTTTTTTTTTTACCCGTCTATTCCTTCATGTGGGGTATCGTTGGATAGGTATTTGAAAAAGACTATGGGTGTGGAACAACATATTTTCGATTCAGCGGTCCGTTTGCGAAATATTTAGCTTTAGTGTTATTAGTCATGTGTCCCTCCCACCTCCACCAATTAAGCCGCTGCTTTTGGAAAAGTAAACGATAGTAGTATATACAATAAAGTTAAAAGGAAAACTGTCACAGCTAAGTAAACTTAACAAGTTAACGAGTAATAGTGGACCAACTTATAAAATGCACTTGGATTAGTAAAAATTTCGTTACAACTCCATAGATAATGACCTAAAACTAGCTGCATTATAACTTTGTAATGTTATTGTAAACTGTTCAAAATAAACATTTTATGAAGAAAACGACTTATATGCATTACTACTATAGCTTTACTTTGCGAGATAGGCAGGGCGGATTTTTCTTACTTACTTACTTCACTTAATTTTTAGTTGGTAGTTATTGTAGGCCTCATTCAAATTTATCATACAATCATATAGCCTCATACAGTTTCCTTCGTCACGCTCTTGGTTTACCTCCTTTCCTGACCTCAGGATAATTTAGGGCAGTGGTGGTTTACGTGAAGGTTCGTTACGGTTACATATGTATACCTTAGGGTTGCACTGCCGGGAATATTTAGATAGACAATCAATTATGATCGTATTTGTGCCTTGGAATGTGAATGATTTGATGTAAATTGTATTATTTTCAAAATGGAAAAGTTTTTTTTTATATTTTTTAATACCACTACACTATATAATATATGATTTGAAAATATAAATATAATCCTTCAGTTACGATCTTCTTATTTGTGCCCATTTTTAGTCGTTATAGCGGTCAAACTGCGAACTGACTTATTACGCTCATTATCATGAGAGCCCACATATTGTGACGGGCTACTACGGAACCCTACCTCTACATTGTACGTAGCCCGACACCTATTTGGTCAGTTTTTTTTTATAGAATGAGGGTGACAAACGAGCACACCGATAGACAACTACATTTACCTTCGATTAAGAATCAAAGCCGTGGTAGCTCAGATGGTTAAACTCGCTGTAAATTTCACAGTTTGCGAGCAACCCGGGTTCGATCCCCGCCGGCACGTCTGAGATATAATAAAAAAATATATATATATATATATATATACATATCAAAGATATGTGAACTTCACCAACACGCATTGAGGTAGCGCGGCGGACATTTCCTTGTCTTAAAACGCTCTCAAAAATGAGAGGTGGCCTGTGCACAGCAGTGGGACGTATATAGACTGTAACTTTAACATAAGCTGTAGTGATACACATGAGATCTACTTTGACGTCCATCTCCTTCAAACATGCGAACCAATGTGCGATTTCGCACGCGATTTACGGGTTTCTTGTTGTGTAACTACGGAACCCTAAAGTAGAGTAGTTTAATTCGTCGATACACTACGTCTTAGGGCCGACTTCAGGAGCTATTCTGTGGAAATTACTTGATTCTATTCAATTATTGAAGCCTATTTTACTTTTTATTAATGTTTTATTTTCAATGTATGCAGCTAATAGTAAAATTTTACGTATGAATAATAGGCTGAAGCTAGTTATCAAATTATGAAACATGCTCGTGAAGTCTATTAGTTCAAACACTCGCGCCTTTCTTATAATGGGACATATTAAAACCGAGAACTTACGCTTTCACTAGTCACGAGTCCTTCTAACAAGGTTAAACATTGTCTAGAAATCAACTGTTTACAACAACGAGTGCACTTTCATTTATTACACAATTATCAACATACATATAATAAACCCCACAAACCGATTACATGATATACTCGTAATAATTTTGATTATATTGATTAATAAGTCATAGAAAAAAACCAGGATCATCTCTACAGCATTTTCATATTTTGAACAGATTTTTTCACGAAGGATAAGGCCCTAAAAGTCCGGGACTATTCTATAGCATCATCATTCATTTCATCATTACAGCCCTACACAAATCCACTGCTGAACATAGGCCTCCCCCAAGGAATTCCATAAAACACTGTCCTGAGCCGTGTCGTAGGGAAGACGCCTTACACTTCGTCTACCAGTACGAGGCTGCCACTCGAGAACATTCCTTCTCCATCGATTATCGGTTCTTCGAGCTATATGACCCGCTCATAGCCGCTTCAGCTTGCTAATCCGTTTGGCTTTCCTTTTTAATCTTTATTTCTTTTACTTAAGTCTGAAAATAGATACATATTTTGCTATGTTTAGAGATTCCTTTTAAGCTAAATAAATTACTTGTCCCAGCAAAAAGGGGCTATGTAGGTTACCCTGTTTCTACTGCGGATATCCCCATTTTTAAGTCTATCACGCAGAGTAACCCCACGCATAGCCCTCTCCATAGCTTGCTGAGCGACCTTGAGCTTCCTCATACGGTCAGCAGTGAAGGGCCACGTCTCAGATCCATAAGTCATCATTGGCAACACGCACTGGTTGTACAATCTTGTTTTCAAGTTTTGACACATCTTCTCGTCTGAGTACCCAGACGAGAAAATGTGTCGTAATCTCCCGAACGCTGTCCAGCCGAGTTGAATCTGAGTTAAACTCTCGGTTGAAGTTGGACTTAACTAGTCGGACTATTTGTCCCAGGTAAATATATAATACTCGTCAACAACTTCGGGCGTAGTGCTCCAACAACTACCAGCATATGTGTGACATGGGCGTTACAGATGACCATTTGTTTTGTTAGGAGACACTATTGAGGTTATTGAGCATAATGCAATTTCTCCAGCAATTCTGCCATAAGGACTATATCGTCGGCAAATCGAAGCTGAGTGATGTGCTCCAATCCAGTAGCTTGAAAAAGTCTTCCAATGAGTGGTGAAGAGCTTCAAGCATATAACGTCACTCTGCCTTACACCTCTCTGCAGTTGGATAGGTTTCGTACTGTACTCGCATAACCATCGTAACCCGACAGTCGACTTGGTACCGTTGAAGGGACTGTAGAGTCAATCAAATGATTTCTAGTCCAGATACGCAAAATGGCAGATTGTACTCTTCCGTCTTCTATATAATTTGCCAAAGGCTATGTACTATGTATGTCGGTACTAAAACTTTTTCGGAAACTGGCTTGTTCGGGAGGCTGGAAGTCGCCAAGTTTGAGTGCGAGACAATTCGTAATGACTCTCGAAAACAGCCGAATAGTATTTCAACAGACCGTTTTCATCTTTCTTGAAGAACAAGACTACCACACTTCTGCTCCACGCCTCCGGATTAGTGTCACATAGTATAGTATGTGCCATATCGATTGAGAAAAACGGACAATGACCTCAGATATGAGCCGAGTGTCAAAAGGCGTAACTTACAAAATCTCAATTTAGATGTGATAACAATATTTAAATATTGATATTATTCCCACTTCTAGGTCAGCACATATGTTTTGTTTTTTTGTTTCTTAAATAATATTGTCTGTGGTTCCTATAAACATAGTAAAATCTTACGGTACATCGCGAAAAATGTGTTATATTTTATATTTCAATTTATGGTAAGTAACGCAGCAATTCATTTAATAACAGTTTCATATTAAAAAAATATTTGAAGCAATATAATCACCATATTGAGCTTTTGCAAATTCATCCCTTTAAAATAAACAAAACGCGCGTTACGTCAGTTCGTTCTAAAAGAAACGTGACAATGGCAGCCAGAGATGCGTCACCTTTTTTGGGCCGGTCCGCCATTTTGTTTTCATTCGTGTTCGGATAGCGCTTGCGTGTGTACGTCTCGGGTAATTCATAGCATTCATTGCATTGTTTTAGTTGAGTTTTTACTGTTAAATTTGTTATATCGTTAAGTTTTTGTTTTTTGAATCTGTTATATTAGTTTTACTGTGACGGTCGTTACTAAATCGACATGAGTTCAGGAGAATTTGGTGAAGGACCCGGTCCTTCAACATCAAGTGGAAAGAGACGTCGCCGACCCATAATAAACGTAGCAGGTACGTACAAATAGGTACAAATGCGACGACGTAGCCTTTCTATTTCTTAAAGCGCTCTTTTTATGTGACCATGTGGTATTTATTTTCTAAAACAATATGTATTTATGTGATGTAGTACTATGGTAGTATATTTTTGTCATTTATTTACAGGCCCATCTTCTGGAGCACCTTTAACGTCACCAGTAAAAAAGAGAAAACCTACCACTTTGTCGGTCGGGGAACAAGAGATTATCATTAATGTATACAAATATGTCAAAAACACCTGGCCCGAAGACGTGTATCCTTCAAACGTTAATATGGTAGAAAAGGTTTCGGAGATCTCAGGAGTCAGCAAGAGCACTATATATCGCGTATTAAGCGTGTATAGAGATTCCCATAAAATACCAGAAAAGGGAATAATTAATAAAAGAAAAAAGTCTGTAATTGACAAGTTGGACGATTTTGATAAATCGGCTATAAGAGCGAAAGTGCATCAGTTCTTTCTTGCAGGAGAATTACCGACTTTAGACAAAATTTTGCTCAGTATAAATCAAGATGACCAGTTGCCAAACTTGAGCAAAACTTCCCTGCGACGTGTGTTGCGCCATTTAAAATTCAAATATATAAAGAGAAACAGAAAAAGTGGTCTAATAGATCGCCCAGAGATAGTTCTGTGGCGTACCAGATATTTGAGAGAAATACAAATATTAAGAAACGAGGGACGTAACATTTTTTACCTTGACGAAACATGGATTAACGCAGGTCATACTATGGGAAAGGTATGGGAAGACACCACAATTGAATCTTCTCGTCAATCACGGTTAGAAGGCTACTCTACTGGCGCGAAAGCCCCTTCGGGTAAAGGAAAGCGATTAATAGTTGTACACGTTGGCAATGAAAATGGCTTTTTGGAGGGATGTGATTGGGTATTTGAATCATCATCTACTGGTGACTACCATGAGAGTATGGACGCTCTCCATTTCGAGGACTGGTTTAGAAAAGTAATAGAAAAACTGCAAAGCGGCGATGTCATAGTTATGGATAACGCTAGTTACCACTCCAGACGTTTAGAAAAAACCCCAACAATGTCTTGGCGGAAACAAAATATGCAGGAATGGCTAGAATCTAAACAGATCGCATACGTGCCCTCGGACACAAAGACCCACTTAATGGAAAAAATAAAGGCAGTTAAAGATAACTATCGAAGTTACGTCACCGACGAGATGGCAAAAGAAAAAAGCATCACAGTGGTAAGGTTACCTCCTTATCACTGTGAGCTTAACCCCATTGAACTTGTGTGGGCAGATGTGAAAGGGTACGTTGCACGAAAAAATACAACTTTCAAGTTAAAAGATGTTAAAAATTTACTTAAAGATGGTTTAACTCAAATCACGCCAGATAAATGGAAAAACTGTGTTCAGCATGTCCTTAAGGTTGAACAAAAAATGCGTGGCATGGATGATAGAATTGACCAAACTGCAGATCGCTTTATAATTAATGTTACAGATAGTTCATCAAGTGAAGATACGAGTGATGATTGCACCGAATAAAAATAAAGTTCTTATATAATATTAAAAATAAAGTTTTATCTTTTGCATAAGTACGTACTTATTCGGTGTCGTTATCACTCGAATCTTTATATGTGTTATAAATTAATGTTTTTTGTTGTTAAATGAATAAAGTACTTTATAACAATAGATGATTTTTCTTCTACAGCGATCTTTCACATAACTTTTTAATAATAGTTAATAAATATATATTATATCAATCATTATAAAAAAATCATTATAAATAAAGAAAGTACTACATATAAAATGTGCCTATATATTGAAGGTTTGTAACCCCTGGTTAAACGACCGAAAGGTCATTGTCCGTTTTTCTCAATCGATTTGGCACATACTATAGTAATTTCTGACCAAATATTGCGTAAAAATATTTCCTAGTTTCCTTCCTAGTCTCCGTGACGTCTACTGCAGTTAATTTTAATTCCGTTACAAACAATATTTATAGAAATTGATACTTTTAAATTAAGAATAGTTAAAGTGTAAGGAAGCGTTAAATTAATTTATTCTTGCATTATTAGTTTCTCAAAGAATATTTAACTTGTTAAATTTTATTTTTATAACTTTATCTCTAACTTAGTGGAGCCACGTTGCAGCTACAAATATATTTTATGCTTCCTCTACACTACTCGCGAAGTAACTTCGACGAAGTGCTCGTCGAAGTCGATCGCAGTCCGAAGAACGTGACCACACACTCGTGCTACTTCGCGAAGAGCTCAGTCGTCTCGAGTCTCCCGCACCGTTAACATGAATGACGTTCAAGAGGCAGCTGCTATAGGTACCTAATCGTGTGAACAGTACGACGTCAATGCGTTAACTAAATAAATAATTATGTAGAAAGCTATATATTTAATATTTATATATATAAAAAAATATACATAACTGGCGTAAGTCGAGTAGTGTAGTGAGACGCTTCGTGTAACTTCGAGGTACTTCGCGAAGCCCTTTGACTCTGGCGCAAAAAACCGACAGCGATCGGAAGTCGCCCGAGGCGAAGCGAGGTTGGACGAAGTGAATCGAAGTACCTCTCTACACTATTCGCCTCGTCCTACTTCGATCTACTTCGCGAGTAGTGTAGAGGAGGCATTAATGTTTTTTGACACTGGGACATTATTTTCTCATAAATTTTGCGCCTTAGGCAAAGCTGTAAACATATACATACATACGTGATGTAATTGAAGTTATTTAAAACTGACTCCAAGTTCTCGTGAGAAGCAATGCCTTGAGAAATTCTTAATAATATTTTTTCGAAGTTGCGATAAGAGTAAGAGTGAAAAATAAAATTAGGTTCATCTCTACTCAAGGCACTAGTTTAGGCATAACGAAAAATAAATATATAAAGGGTATATTTTAATTAACCTAATTTATTTGAATTGTCGCCAATATATAATCATTTAATAACAAATTCCTTTTCCCAACTAAATATTTAAAATATCATTCCTTAAGTTCAAAAGTTCCTAATGTTGGTAGGTATGTATTTTTAATGATAATTTTATGTAACAAACAGGCCACTCTTAAACGTAAATGACATCGAGAATAAATACTAGAACACATCGATAATGTTTTCTTATAATTATTATGTTCTACCAGTAAACTGGTGATTGCAGTATTATTTTAACGGTAAAGTCACGATGCGGCGTATTATGACTGCACCACTAATGGGTCGTCGTGATCGGGGAAGGACCACGTTCGCAAAGAATAACAGCGTGAAATAATAGCAACATAATGCTGCTGTGTTTCGTATCCACATTACTTTCAATTTACAGTATTATGATCAAATTTTAAATAAAGTTTTGTAGGGTTTCAAAGAATTATTATTAAACGTTTATGAAAATAATTGATTATAAACATCACTTACTGAAAGCTGAGCGCGATCGTAAAGGAAAACATCCTCTGAGACTTGCATGCACAAAAAATAAAGTATATTTCAAGGACATTTATAATCCGTCAACACTCACTAAGCAGTTCGGTGGATTCAATGCCCTTTCAATAATTAGATCAGGCTTGTAGTAGTCTAGCTTGTAACAGTGATAAACTGTAGGACGCAAGCAAATATATTTTCATTTTCCTTATTTACATTGCAGGTGGCCGGAGGCCCTTTTTACTGGAAAAGAGGCATTCCACCTTAGTCCTCACGGGTGATAACGCATCTGCATTTTGATTCGCAAACGAGGATAGATGTAGATGTCTATGGGCCACAGCTACCACTTACCATCAGGTGGACTGTGTGCTCGTTTGTCGCCCTATCCTATAAAAAATACTTGCTATCGAAACTTAGTCCGCGGTAAACTTATAAATAACAACTTTATGCACTTAATTTTAATGCACCTAAATTGTGAATGTTATGTGCTGCAGGTGGAATGCATTCGTGCCAACCGATCTTTTTTACTTTAAAGAAAAACCAATTTCGCTACGTATCATAATTATTACGTAAGTTAATATCAACGAGCAAGCAGCTTCGAGACTTAATATCTGGGACACAGGCGAACGTACGGCCTAGGCGTCCATAAGCGCCTAGCAACATAAGGCTTGAAAAATTCCAAATAGGTTTAGTGCGGAACTTGACTGGTTATTGTTTGTGTATCTGGCTTCATACCGAATTTCACTTATTTTGTTTGACTTTGTTGCATATAAAAAAGACATGCTTTTATAAGCTTGGTATGTATATTATACGTGATAAAGCTACGCTGCAGCTATATCATAATAATTGTAGCCCAAATGGATCGGCTCGCCCAGACAAAGTACCACACTTTCACAGACTCCCGCGTGTATGGCTATATTTTTGTGTGTCGTATATAGTGAATGTAGAGAATCGGAGATCTCTTTTACTGGAAACTAGGCATTCTATCTTGGTCCTTAGGGGTGACAACGCATTCTACATTTTGATTCTTGATCGAGGATAGATGTAGATCATCCAGACATCAGAGCCAGACTATAGGTTGACTGTGGGCTCGTTTGTCACCCTTATTCTATCAAAAAATGTTTTAATTTACACATTAGATAGTAGCTAATACTCCTCAGGTCAGTGTATTGTTTACCGTAGTATTCATAGATATTGTTACGAGCTTGGGGTTCGAGACAATTAAAAACTGCCGATTAAATTACCAAAATTGACACTTTAATACACCACACTAATTACAATCTAAAACCACACTAATAATAAAACACAATCACTTTAGTTCGCAGTTATTTCGCTTCGAAGTATTCTCTTGTATCGCCAATTCAATACTGCCTCGGGTGCCTCGGTCGTGGTCTATACCAGCCTTATATAGGGCCTCAGATAGTTTCCAGAACATTCTACTGTAGCGACATCTAGAATGTTCGAGTACATATCGGTCCCGAAATTTCTGGTACAAGGCGCGCAACACTTTCTTTTACTCGACACTAGAGGGCGCTAGGGTAACTAGTGTTGCCATGTACAAGACATTAATAGTGGCGCGTAACAATATAATAAAAAAAGAAATATTTTTTATATTTCTATGGTAGTATTCAATGGAAATGCGAGTGAGATAGGCTTATGGGTATGACAACACGAGAAGTGAGGGTGTTCTCGTGTTACTCGATTACCGTTATATCTTACCAAAGTCCTTTGCTGAACATAGGCCTTCCCCTTAGATTGTCTCATGGGGGGGGGGGGGGATATTTGCCTTAGTTGCCACGTCTGGGAAGCGAGTTGCCAACCACAGTTTTTTTATTGGAACGAAGTTCCTTATCGCACGGTACGAATTTGGCGGATGGGGGGCTAGGCGAGAAAAATTGTAAGATTTTTTCATCACGACCCTTTCTATAGTGCGAGCGAGATGGAATAATATCCATCTCCGTCGCACTTTTTCTTTCATGAGAGAAATATTATTTTAAATGACACTTCATTTTAATAGACACTAGTGATTCATTTATTTGTACTTGTTAATATCAATAATATAATACGTTTATCAATTATAATATACTAAGAAAAGAACTTCGTTCCAACCGAGTGTTCCACGATACTCACGCATGTTTTTTTTAGTCGTTATGAGGAAGACGCTTTTTTATAGGATAAGGGTGAAAAACGAGCACACAGTCCACCTGATGGTAAGTGGTTGCTGTGGCCCATAGATATCTACATCTATCCTCTATTACAAATCAAAATGCAGATGCATTTTCACCCGTGAGGACTAGGATGGAATGCCTCATTTCCAGTAAAAAGGGCCATCGCTGCTTCCCATCTCCTGATTTGCTTCCCTCCGTCGTCACTTACGACACGGTAGATTGACAAAACTCACATTAATATAATATGTGCATTGGGCTTAACTTTTGTCATCGTGATTATTAACAGTACTCTGCAGGACACAAACTTACTGATATTTTACTTAGAGTTTCGTATAATCGCCTTAGTGAATAAGCATAGTAGTTTTGTTAGATCTATTGACACTGCGTTACCACACTTTGTCAGTGTCAAGCAAGTATATATCAGGGCCAGATATTATACATATCCTATCTATACTACCTTTCTCTTAATTGATATTATGGCTATCAAAGGCAATATTTTTTGTCATTTTTCATAGCACAATTCAGAACTTTGAAAGCTAGCCAACACAAACAAACGGGTATTAGAAAGTTCTCTAATCAAAGCACCATATTTCTAAAAATGTTGATTACTTACCGATCACATCATTGAACCGTTTTCGAATACGTGTAGCTCAACAATTTTTTGTGCAAACATATCTGACTCTATCAATAAAGATAATGATATACTAAGTTACAGAGCATATCTTTTTCATAATATTCTAGACTCATCATGATATTCGCATCAATCCACTTCTCCGTATGAATTGTAGATTGACGTAGGTGAGCAAAGAGCCTGACCTAATAAACGACTCGTTTAATAAACTTTTACTTGACGACTCGCTAGACGCTGTAAGCTTTTTTATTTTGTTTGTGATTATCAGTCTTTATAAAATTATAAAAAAGAAAAAACAAAAATTATAAAAAATATTATTTAATCCAAATTATAACGGCTTTTTTTTTCTGAAAGTTCTTCTCATAAAGTTTTCTTCAATATTATATGGTACCATCACTGAAGTGTAAACATTTAATAAAATTATGTATTAAAATTAGAGAATTAAAGAAATTTTAGAAGAGGAAAAATCATATTGTAATAGACTAACCCATTATTATTATAATAAACCTATTATAATATAACCTATAAAAAGTGACAAGTTGCATAAAAATTTAAAGTAAGCTAATTAGGTACACGGTGAAACGTTTTTACTGGTTCTTAAAGCTAAAAGATATTGTAAAAATCATCCCAGCGTTGATGAATTATGAAGTAAGTACCTATATATATTTAGTAATCCGTATTCTATTTGACTGTTTTGTACTTTGTTAAGGAAGTTCCTGGGATAGAACGTCGATCGCCTGGAGGTACGGTGCGTCACTTAGCAGTGGGTGCACGCATCGTGTCTGAGCGACATACTCGGCAGTACGTTGAGATTCTTCTCCGTTAAGCGTTGAGTTCGCTCTGATTCCCCTCGGGCTGATCTGTCCAACGCATGAAGTAATACGCAAACGCAACCTCACCGCTGCATTTCAGCTATTCTAGGAAGTGAGCTCCTAGGACCCGGCGTGTCACTTTTCAGTGGGTGCACGCACCTGTCGGTAAGACATATTTGGCCTTACGTCGGGATTCGCCTCCGTAGGGCTTCGAGGTCACCGACCCCTAGGTAAATCCTTCCCTAGGGCGCGAAAATTGCCAAGATTACCAACAACGCCGATTGTAAACGGTTCCCACGACCGGTCCACAGAGTTGGACTGTGAGACGAATCCGGGTGATGGGGGAGTCGCCGAGGCCCGAAACCTGCTGTGCAAACGTAGCACATGCAGAAGACAACGTAGATAGTACTTTGTTTTCATTCTATTCGACCTGCTGCTAACGTACATAACTTTATTAAATATTATTGGTCTTATTACAAAACGTGATTAATTAATATCTCGGGTTTAAAGAAGAGCCTCTGTCACAAAATAATTCCCTTAGCCACATAGCCACAGTCGTAGCGAAATTTCACATGTGCTTTCTTTAGATTATAGTTTGCATATTTTACATAGGATTTTTTATTAAAACAGACTTTAGTTTAAACTCGAGGCTACCTGTTAACTCCTTTTTGTAATAAGATTGATAATTTTTGTAATAAGGTAATTTATTCATTCATTATGCAGTCATTACGCTAATAATATGTATTATAATATGTAAACTATCCTCATTTTAAAAGTATATATTCTTCTCATGTAAAGAAATAGTACCTATACACCAAGTTCACTTCAACCATGCTGCAATATATCATACCTAAAATTGATATATTAGGTCTTTACCTATCAAATTACCGTTTTTTATGAAATAAATTAACGTATTTTTATTTTTATTATTTTTATTTCTGTTAATCAAAGTAATCACCCGTGCAATCGATGCATCTTTGTCAACGCAATGGCAGATGCCCTTCTTGAAGAAATCAGCTGAACGGGAGGCAACAAATTCTTCAAAAGCATTTTGACTGCCTCTCGGGTATTAAATTTTTTTCCCGCCAATAACTTATCCAAATTCTGGAAAAAGTAGATGTCTGTAGGCGCAATGTCTGATGAGTACGACGGATGACGGACAGCTTCCAAGCCCAGCTCTTGTAAGTTAGAGATCGTCTATTGTGCAGTCTGTGGTCGCGCGTTGTCCTGCAAGAGCAGTGGGGATGGGCAATTCATCATTGACTTCGCGGGCACCCATTTGTCAAGCTTTTTTACCTTGCCAATATGATGCAAATGGACCAATATAGTTTTGATCCTAAATTCGAAAGCTGCTGATTCAGCCGTAGAATGATTATCATCAGCTTCCATAATCGCCTTTCATTCGTTATTGTCGACCAAAGTTTTTGAAGACGATCATGGGATTCAATTTTCAGGTCGAAATTTCTAGAACGGATGCAGCAAACGCAATAACAAGTGGTCCGTTCTTTTGTAGTATTCACTCCGTGAACGTCGTTGAAGGTGGCGCGTTGCTGCCACGTCGGTACTCATATTCCATAATTACTCGAATTTTTAACGTATCCATGACGATGAAAAAAATATTTGAATATGCAATGAAAACATAACGCTAATCAATAAAGAAGTAACTAATTTTGAAAAAAGAATTCCATGTTTGAAAAATAAAATTAATTTGAAATTAGAATTCTTTGCCAAACAAAAATTCGTTTGATTTGAAATGGCCGGTACTGCAGAACGGCAATCTCATAGGTACCTATTAATTAATCAACCAATTATTAAAACACTACTAAAAGTAACAAATTATAGTGCATTAAATGTTGTAATTATTTATTAGAGGTGGTATACATAAGTAATATTATCCGAATAATCTATGAAATCAATATTCAATTGAAACGTTTACTTTCTTTAACTACCAGCTTTTATCGCTAATTCCGATAAGAAGTGACATTGAGCCGGTAGTGAAGTGTGAAGATCTCAAACAATGAATATTGTTTATCATTGCGGTCAGTTTTTATTATGGTTTTTATAGGATTGACTTCCGTTACGGGGCGATGATTTCACAAGAACATTATTCATTATCTACGTTGATGGTCCGCCATTTTCTCATAGGAATTAAACGAACTAGTTGCAATTATATGCAGGTAGTAACAATTACGTATAATGTACTCGAGTAGGATGCAGTTTGAACTTTGTTATAAAGAAAAACTATCTATTTCTGTTAGGGTGCACGGAACAGTTCATAATATTAACTATCATGTGTTATTAAAATTAGATATTATGCGTAACTCACCATTACCACAACCTATCAAACGTTACTATCGGACAGAGAGCTCCCCCATAGATTGACCACATAGGATATTTGCCATAGTTGTCAAACTTACAGGAAGATTACTTAAGATTAGGTAACCACATTTTTTTATTTTAAGTTATTATATTTAATGCTTATTACGATACCCATAGGATGATTTGAGCTAGTGGATTATCTAATTATCTTATGCTGCTGCTATACGGCGGCATTATTTCAATGACTACTTCATAAATACTTGTTCCGTGCGGGTTCGAATCCCACACGGAACAAGAATTTGTATGGTCTACAAATAATTGTTCCTGGTCTGGATGTTTGTCCTCGTGCAATTTATGTTTCTAAACTGCCTCCACGATACAGCAGAAAATCCTAATGTGGTGGTAACGTTTTTAAAAAGAACTTAATTATAATTTAACTTAATAACTTTATTTATAATGTAGATAATTAACTGAATTTCCCGTTAAAATGAAACATTTAAGTATATAGCTGTCTTAAATGTAAGTACAATTAGTATGAAGATTCTATTAATTAACCATTTCAATAATTGGGTCGCTACTTACAGTTTAATAAACGAACGCTAATTTATATTAAAATTAATGGCTTTTTCCATTTTAGAATGTTAAACTCTCTTTAAAATTTTGACATGACAATAACGTGTGCTTGTTTTAAAATCATTCGAATGTTAGTCAAGCGAACTTCAACCTAATTTCCAACAATAATAGACAATACATATTAAAAGATACACATGATTTGTACACATATAGAACTCATCTAAACAGAGTGGGTAGTGTTTATGCTTGTATATATACAGGCATTGTTTTCCAACACCGTCACCATATTGTGTTGCCTCTGTCCAAACAAAACCCAAGGTTTTAGATTCATTAAAATAAACATACATAAATATAAACATTCGCGCCGGTCACCAAAAGGGGAAGGCAAAAATAAATAAGTAGGTTGAACAGCCCCGGGAAAACTACGCAGCCCTGTCTGACACCTTCATGGATGCCACACCAATCTAAGTAGGCCCCGTTGATCCAGACACACAAGCACTACACTCCCTGTAAAGACATTTTAATGCTTGTATCAGCGCAGCATCGCTCTACCCAAAAGAGTACAGTGTTTGCTTTATAACTTTCCTGTCTACTCTGTCCTATTTCAAGTCCCTGAACGCACAAAAACTTTCTGAGTTGTTGGCAAAAACTTCTTAGCGATCATGAGCATAGAAAATACCTGATGCGTACACCCCATTCCCTTTCTAAATCCATTATCCAATCAATCCCTTCTAAATCATTAAAATAGTTATTGCAAATAGTTAAAGATGAATACCATTCTAATTGTTATTTAAAAATGCTTTAGCAACGTGAAACGAGTGTTCGGAATAAACAAGAAGTACGTTAATAACTTTTACTATGCTAATGCTTACTATCTAAATATTTAAACTAAAAATCTATATAAACATATAACTATTATATGCTATAAGGAAATACTTCTCATGCACTCTACTTTCATGCCTATTTTAGGCCTATGACCATTCACAATGAACCTAAAAAGATAAAGGCTTATATTTGCGGCTTGAAAAAAATATAGATGTCCTATAAGTTCTAGGTACCTGAGGGGGAGGGGGAGTTTACATTATACGTTACAAGCGTGCAGGTGCTAGCTGTTTTCACCGAACAATATTTGCGACGTAGTGCTTGTGACTGTAAGGTAAAAAAAAATATAGAAAATAATGAAAATTATTAGTGTAGTATTGTAAATTTGTTGTTATCATGTGTCACATTAGAAAATGGGTATTCTACAGCACAATATATTATCAAAAAAGCAAAAAGACGAACCTAACTTTTTTTGAAAATTAAAACTTGGTTATAAAAGTACCAAGAATAGTTTTATGTTTCAAGGCTCATGAAAGCTCACATTGATCATATAATAGGACATATGTTTTTTTTTGGTTGTATAATTCACATTAAGTTATATTGGGTTAATATTGTTACATATGAAACATACCATCACAATATTGGCACTGTAAAGCAAGAATCAGCAATAATACGAGGCAAACTCGTTTTGAAAAATATAACCTCTACATAAAATAATATCCAAAGAATATTTTCTTCAAATGCGACACGCACATATTAGCACACATCAGGCATATTGCAGCACAATACACTTTGATTCTTAATCGAAGACAGACGTATGTGTCTAACATTGGATGTACTGTGCGTTCGTTTATCATCATTACTTACATAACAAAAGATCTTAAAAATTATTATTGAATTAACTTTTTATCATGTAACTAACTACAATTAAATATTCCACTTTATTTAGAGTGAAAAACTATTATAAAAACGTAATTATAAAACAGAATTTGCATAATCAAAGGAAGTACTATTTGTTACACGGATTGCCTTGCAAAAACTGGGTTAGCTATAGCTTTTTATCATGGCCTATGCACATTAAGTAATTCTCATCCGATGTTAACTTGCGTAGTGTTCTTTCTCTTATTGCAGATTGATTGTTACGCAAGGCCAGTGAATCGGTTGGTGAAATTTTCGCTTTCTCTACATTATACTTTCATTCGATTGTTTCATTAATGCCAACTTAATGTGAATTTAGGGCTGATTTTTCAATCATCCGATAAAAGTCATTCAAATTTATATACAGAGTCAATAAATACTATGTAATGTCGGAACTCGGAAGGTGCTGAATGAAGGAGACGTGTTGCTTGTACAAGAACTTTAATTATACTGTCCCTATTCTATACTTAATACTAATATCATAAATGTATATTGTCGGGGGTAAAGGGGAGTCTACAGGGCCCTACAACTATATTGATACTGAGAAACTAAATGCAGTTCGAGCGGTACGTGATTTAGACGTTATACTAGACAGCGAATTAAAATTTACCAACCATATTGATAACATAATCACCTCAGCTACTAAGTCACTGGGTTTTGTATTGAGGAATTCCAAAGAGTTCAGGCAGCCCTCTACTACAATCAAACTTTATAGTAGTCTGGTTAGAAGTAAACTAGAATACTGTAGTCAAATTTGGAATCCGCCCTACAAAATCCATAGCATTAGAATCGAAAGAATAGAAAAGCGACTGCTGCGTCATCTTGCGTACCATTCGAATAGCTAGCAAACTAATGATTCCTACGAAAGACATTAGAAGAATTTAACATCACATCACTACAATCGCGTAGAAGTATCTCAGACATGATGTTCCTATACAAAACGCTCAATAATAGTATCGATTGTCCAGCAATAGTCCAATTATTTAACTTTAAGGTGCCATCAAGAATGCCTAGAAACCCGCACGCCTTTTTCAATGTATCCCTTTATAGGTCTAACTTGGGAAAGTAGAAGCTGCTCGCGTCCGTAGGAATTACTTGAATCCTGATTCCCTACACGTATCCCCTGGGTAGTGCTAAACGAGCAGTACTACATACTGGTGGTAGGTTGGTCCTCTACTAGTGAGAGGCCCGGCCGGGGGTTAGTTACCACCCACCTGGCAAAGACATACCGCCAAATGATGCAAATCGTGTTCCGGTATGATGTTAGGTGAAACCCATTTCTTAGGGAGAATGGGTCTGGACAGTTGCGTTACGCATACGGAACGGTTGCGACGCGGCCGTTTCTTAGTGTCAGGTGCCTGGTTATGGAGGTTAGCGGGATCCGAAGCACGGTTGCACCGCTGGCCGACCGTAGATAGTTGGGGGCCCAATTAATGAGCCAGCCACTCATGAAAGGCTGCCCCGCCATCTTACGAAAAATCCTGGGATGGCTCCACCATGCCGGTTGGCGACCGGAGGAGAGGGCCTGGTGGCGATTTCCAGGGGTGTTCGGGCGTCCCCGCGATCTCCATGCTAGGTACCAACGATGCTATGACTCTGTTTGCGTCCCTAGGTTATATGTGTGACGCCTCGTCCAACTGCCATTCTCTCAACCTATTCACTCCCACCATTGATGAAAAAAAGGAAAAAGAAGAGTAAGTTTGTACAGCGGTTGCACTCCCTCTCCATTAAAGTGCACCTCACAAACATCCGAGGAGTGCACTGTAATCTCAATGCAGTCCATTACCACCTTGAGACTGACAAGCCGCACTTACGCTTCTTGACTGAGACGCAGATCAGATGTCCTCTAGATGCGGCATACCGTGGCTACCCTGGGTACACATTGGAGCATAATTTCCATCAGCGCGCCCGAATCTGTGTGTACGTCCGCAACGACATCTGCTGTAAGCGTCTCCGTTACCTTGAAGACCCCACTTTTTCTATGATCTGGGTATTGATAGACACTGGAATGGATAAAATTATTTATTCTTGTGTCTACCGATCGCACAGCGGTGACCAGGAGACAACTAGGCTGTTTGAACACCTCAGTGAGGCCTCTGATGTGGCTCTAAATCGGTACCCTAATGCACAGTTAGTTTTTCTGGGGGACTTTAATGCCTGTCATCAGGACTGGCTGTTCCCATACCAGAAGACCGACCACGCTGGGAGAGAGGCGTGGAATTTTGCCTTGTCGCTGGGGCTCTCCCAGCTGGTGCAACAAGCGACTAGGGTACCTGATGTGGATGGGCACACAGCCAACTGCCTCGACCTTCTGCTGACGACCGATCCAGACAGGTACGATGTTCAGGTTACCTCACCCTTGGGAACTTCTGACCACTGTCTGGTGAAATCTGTGTCGTTATATTCCCCACCTAACTACGATTTCCACGGAGTGCGACGAATGTGGCGATACAAGTCAGCAGATTGGGATGAGATGCGGCATTTCTTTGTATCTTATCCTTGGCGGCAGGTCTGCTTCTCCTCTGAAGACCCATCGAGCTGCGCGGATGCCATAACCAATGTGATACGTCAAGCGATGGAGTATTTCATCCCATTTGCTGACGTGCCCATTGGTGGTAAAGCTCACCCATGGTTTAACGCCGAGTGCGCTCGTGCTGAAAAGCACAAGCATATGGCGTACTTATCCTGGGTCGATGCTCGAGACCGTAAAGCTCCGGATGTTAGCCTTAAGAAGATAAACCTAAGAAGATAAACCTAAACAATAACTAATAGCTTTTTATTTTATTCTTTTACACGTAACATCAGTGTGTCGAAAAGGAGAATGCCAGATCGTGCCCCACCATTATGTGCATTATGTGCATTTGTACAAAAAAGGTATGTAAAATTATCTTAGGAATTTTGAACTATTTTGTGATGAATCGTAATTTTGTACAACTTGCGGTAAAATATTATTTGAAAAAGGGGAATTCACCGATTAATATATATTATATATCATTTCCAGTCCTTCCCAATAAAATTTGCGTTTCTTTGGACGAATAAGTAAGAGTAAAAAGGTAAAAAGTACCGAAAAAGTATCTATTTCTATTACAAATAATAAAACAATATTTTTATATGACAAAGACTATTTTTATAGTCTTTGTAATATAAAAATAATACATATCAATATTTATTTTCTTTTTAAATAAATTATAAATCGAAAATAATTATAAATTGCATCATTACTTAATAACAATAATTGATTTTCGTGCATTTTGTGAAATGATACACACGTCATTGTGTCAATATTTTTTTGGCGGTAGGTGTAAAATAATGTGCACATTGCTCTAAATAGTTAAATTAGTATTTATTGATATTTTAAAGTAATTTACAGTTTAATAGTTTACAGTTTTTATTATTTTTGTGTATTTAATCACATATATTGTGGGTTTAACTCACCTTAATGGTTAAACTGTAATAAAGTTACATCACCCTACCACCGGTCACTTTTGTTTTTCACAACACACACCAGAAGACAAGTTTTCAAGACAATGTCCTCTATTGCTGAGTTAGCAAATATCCAAAAGGCTGCTTTAACTTCTCTCAATCAACGTATGGCGGAATTTGAAGAACTTATAAAAAAATCAGCTACCCCGGTTCCTGACTTGAAGTCTCTCTCAAGTGACTTTCAAGCGTTTAAGGATAATGTTTGGCAAATCATGTCACTACTACATCAGAAGATCAATGAGGTTAGTCAAACTGTTGACAATATTGAAATGCGGCATCGGAGAAAATATTTGTTGCTGAATGGAGTTCCGGAATCATCTGATGAAAACATTTTAGATAAAGTAGTAACTGTCCTGCAGGATAAGCTTCAACTACAGGAATTCTCTTCAAGTTCCATTGTGGCTTGCCATCGTCTGGGTGCAGTATCGGACGCTCGTGCAAGACCAGTCCTGATACGGTTTAGTGATCAGTCCATCAAGTCAACCATTTGGGCCAAGAAAACACAGTTGAAAGGGACTCCATATGTGCTTTCCGAGTTTCTTACTCGTCAGCGTCAAATTTTATTCATTGCTGCACGTAAGCACTTTGGTATCAGGCAAGTTTGGTCTCTCGATGGTAATATCTACGTCAAGTTGCCTAGTGGTAAGCGCCATCGGCTGACAGACACCAAGGACCTCGATGAGCTCATTGCGCAATATGAACAGTCTGCTGCATCGGGTCGACCATCAGATTCTATGAGCAAGAAAGTTCCATCGAATGTTAATAGTGATAGCGCACCAAAGTCGACGACGAGGCCCAAGCGCATAATTCGCAACAAGTAGCCTGCATTGACTTTACTATATTGTCATGCTTGATTTAATTCGTAAGCTGTTATTTGTTTTAGTTATTTGTACTATTATTATTGATAACAAGTAGGTATAATTGCAACGATACTAGAATGGTAACTATTGGATTTATTTATGTACCTACATACTAAAAATGTAATATTTTACAGAACTAAGTTAAGACATGATAGCCACATATGTTAGATGACATTGACAGCTTGTTATGTTTTTGGCTTTGGTTACATGGCCTTTTCCCATACTTCACAATATATTTGATATAACTTTATTTTAGCTACAAGTACTATTCTGGTTTAATAATTACTTAGTACTTTGGTTTTTTTTTTATATCTTTTTTTTTTGGTTAATTTTAAATGCTTGCAAGTTTATTGTTTTTTGTTCTTCTATTTGGTTGTAACTTTGTATTTGTTTCTTTTTCTGGTGTTACTGCTAAGATTGTGAACAGTTAGCCGGAGGGTGATGTATAGAGATAAACATATATATATATTTAATAATTAGTATCATTATTATTTTATTATTTTAAATATTTTTTTATTTTTCTAATGTCAGATGATGAATCTTTTTATTCTACTTGCAACAGTTCCTCTTCTCTTTCACTTGCTGATGCTTCGGATGAGTCTGCTATGCTACGTACATTAATATATGAAGAATCTCAAAAATCGTTAAACTGTTTTCACATTTGCCATTTAAATGCACAAAGTATTCCTCAACATCATACGGAGCTCCTGGAAACTTTCTCCTCTAGTGCAGTACATGCTATACTCATATCGGAAAGCTGGCTTAAGCCAGAACTCTCGTCCACGTCTTATAGTCTTCCAGGTTATATTTTACTCCGTAACGACCGCACTGGTAAAAGGGGCGGAGGTGTCGCTATATATCTGCGTAGTGATATACCTTATAAAATATTAAACACGTCTTCTTCTCTATATTCCGGTTCTATGGAATACATCTTTGTCGAAGTTAATGTCAAGAGTGTTAAAGTGTTTCTTGGAGTTGCCTACTGTCCACCTCAAGTGGACTACTTCTCCGATTTGGAAGAAAATTTGTTGCCTTTCAGTTCTGCCTACACACATCACATTATCATGGGAGATTTTAACACTGACCTATTAGGGGTTTCTCTCAAATCTTGCAAACTGAGGTCTACCATGATGTCGCATAATTTCACTATTTTGCCTCTGAATGCAACACATCACAATTTCCATTCTGCTGACACATGGATCGATCTTATAGCCGTCTCCTCCGTTGAACACGTTGTCAATTATAGACAATTCCCTGCTTCTGGATTTTCACGGCATGACTTGCTTCTCCTGTCATATAAATTAAAGTCTCCCAAGCCTTTATCTGTGTCTATCGCTATTCGAAGTTTTGCTAGAATAGATATAGACAAGCTCAAACGTGATGCGGATGCTATTAACTGGTCATCTGTGTATACTGCTTCCACAGTTGATGAAAAAGTCGACTTCTTTAACAGTAACATATTAGGATTGTATAATCAACATGCTCCTAAACGTGTCGTTCGACTTAAGCGTCCTCCTGTTCCATGGATCACGACTGGGGTAAGAATGGCTATGGCAAAACGCGACAGAATGTTTCGCGCTTTTAAGAAGAATCGCACTGATCTAAAGTGGCAGGCATATAAAGCTGCGAGAAATCGATGCAATCAGATGGTGAGAGCTGCTAAACGCCGATATATCCACGAACAAGTACTTAATTCATCTTCGGCTGATATATGGAAGTTTCTCAAAACGCTTGGATATGGAAAATCGCAATTTGACTATAATAGCATAACCTTTTCTCCTGACGATTTCAATCGTCATTTTCTGTCTTCTCAAGCAGTTTCTGATATTTCTAGAGCTAATGCTATCTCATTTATATCTTCCATGCCTCCTTATTCTCAAGAAACTTTCACTTTTTCTCCTGTAGACGAAGGCGAGATACGCAAAGCACTTTCTTCTATTAAATCGAAAGCCATTGGTTGTGATGATGTGAGTAGGGTAATGGTTATGCACGTGTTGGATGCTGTTTTACCCGTGATAACTCATATCATTAATTTTTCGCTGATGAATGGTGTTTTCCCAACTCTCTGGCGTAAAGCCTTTATTATTCCCATTCCTAAATCCAGCGATTGCAACGCTATGTCCAATTTCAGACCAATTTCTATTCTGCCTTTTCTCTCTAAGGTTCTGGAAGCTGTTGCTCATAAACAGATTTCTTCTTTTGTTTTTTCAAATAATATTCTTTCTCCTTATCAGTCGGGTTTCCGCCCTGGTCATTCTACTACTACTGCTCTTCTCAAGGTGACGGAAGATGTTCGGGAGGGGATGGAAAAATCAAAACTGACCGTCCTCATCTTAATTGATTTTTCTAACGCATTTAATTCTGTTGATCATTATATTTTGTTGGCCCTTCTTTCTCATTTGAATATCTCGTCTTCAGCTCAGGAATGGTTCTCATCATATCTTCGAGGGCGCCAACAGGCCGTGCGCACTGGACATAATATACTATCTGATTGGTGTGATGTGTCTACTGGCGTCCCTCAAGGCGGTATAGTCTCTCCTCTTCTGTTTTCAATTTTTATCAATCTCATCACATTAAATCTCAAATGCTCTTACCATCTGTATGCTGATGATCTGCAGTTATATGTGCAAGTGGAACCCTCAAACATCTCTAATGCTATCTCATTATTGAATGATGACTTGAAATACATATCCGAATGGTCCACTGTGTATGGCATAAACGTGAACCCATCTAAGTGCCAAACAATAATCTTAGGTAGCCCACGATTATTATCGAAAGTAGATATTCCCACCGTACCATCAATTATGTTTAAAAATAATGTCATACCATTCTCTCCTTATGTATTAACCTTGGTCTGTACGTTGACGGTTGCTTAACATGGAACAAACATATACAGGAGGTGAGTCGCAAAACTACTGGAACTTTGCGATCTCTATATCGATTAAAAAATTTTCTTCCCACCAATACCAAGATTTTACATGTCCAGTCACTTATCTTACCGATTATTGATTATGTCGATGTGTGTTGCTCAGACCTGTCTCAACATCATCTTAATACATTGGATCGTCTACTTAACAATTGTATTAGATACATTTATGGTCTCCGTAAATACGACCATGTATCTTCTTTTCGTGCTCAGCTAAATTGGCTGCCTATCCGTCAGCGCAGACATGTCAGAATGCTCTGCACCATTTTCACGATTCTGAACGATCCATGTGCTCCCGAGTATCTGAAATCCAAATTTCAATACCTGGGAGATTCTCATAATCGCTCTCTCCGTTCATCGGCTAACCTTAAGTTGCTCACTCCTTTACACCGTACTGGTTATTTATCTCAATCTTTCGCCCTCACGGCCATCAGACTCTGGAACGACATTCCTCTTGACATTAAAAAAGCTTCCAACAAGTTTCTTTTTAAAAATCAAGTCCGTAAGCATGTGAAAAATTGTTGCAAGTTTGAACTAACATAGCTTTTATTTTCATACGCATATGTATATTTCATATTTGTTCTGACATAGATAATATTTATATGTATTGTGTATATATGTAGTGTATGCGTGTATATATGTATGTATGTATTTATATATGTATATATTGTGTGTATTTTAGTATATATGTCTATGTATGTGTGTGTATATTTATAATTATATGTATATACAATTTCTTTTCTTTTAGCGCTTTCTATTTTGATTACTGCTGCACCGCCTCTTGTTTGTATATCTCTGTTTAGCCTAATGGTTGACTGGGAGAGAATGCCCTATGGCATTAAGTCCGCCATATGTACAACTTTGTGCATGAAAGATTAAATAAATAAATAAATAAATATCGTAAGTAAGTATGTCATATTAATGTCGAACATTTTCAGAAATTAACTGATTTGTGCTTGTGAAATATATTGATTATATTACATTTTTGCTTGTGCTGATTCCCGCTTTCTTTACTGTTGCACTTTTTACTACTTATGCTGACGACTTATGCTTTTATTATACGGACTTGATCACGCCTATTTGTTGATTTTCCACGACGTTGAGGTGCACTAATTGCCATCTTTGCGTCGATAGGTTGCAAAAATATAAAACAAAATTCAACGAAAAATTGATTTTGGTATTTTTTGTAGACTGTACAACTTATATTTTTATGTATATTAAGGATAAGTACTAATACCTAAGATAGCAAACAGCTTATGAAGATAGAGATAAAATATAAGTAATAAACGATGTTTAACTTTAAACTAATTATAACTGCACACATAAATAATAACTTTTATGTGTACATATATGTTGTGCATATTTGTTTGTTGTTATTTGTGTAATGTATATGATTGTAAACATTTCTATTTCTTTTTTTTCAAAAAAGTCTCGTCCTGTTTCTTGCTGGTTCTTCACAAAACAGAGGTTTTTTCTAAACCAGTGGTAAATTATACATAAGAATGACTTTCAGTTATTATTTATAATCTATAGTGAATAAAAAAAGTCCTATTTCTATTACAACAGCGCTTATTTTACACTAATCTTGGGGAGGTAGGGAGTATAAATAAGTAAAATTAATATACAACGTGTCCCAAAATTCAACGATAAGCCAACACCGGAGGATAGACCTGCCTCGGACTAATCGGGGAAAAAAAGAAAAAAATATATATCCCAATTATATTTTAAGTTATATAAAAAAAATGAAATTCTTCAGAAATTGAGACCGTTTATGATATTTTTCACTACCATGACCACAATTTTTTAAATATTTTTTTCTATTTTTTTTATAGGCAACCTGAATAGTACTGCTATCTACCACAATTCTTAAAAACTCCAGAATAACTCTTGTTTTATCACGAAAATTAATGAAACTTATTTTATTCCCTAAATTTTTTGAAGACTTTTACTTTTAACCAAATTTAACTTATCGTGGTGTAAAAAAAAGTATGAACACTAGTATGGCAAGTTTTTTTAAAAATTGACGCAACTAACCAACATTCCAAAATGGTATAATACTCTAGGAAAACAAGTTATAAAAAAATATGGGCCTATTATTTCTAAACAGGGGCCAAATTCCTTAAATTGTAATTGTCAGTAATCACTTTTACTACATGCCCAAAATGGGTTCCTGTTACAATTTCTAGGAATTCGAATGGGGCATTAATACCTTAGATGTTAGAGAGAGATAGATAGATAGAGATTTTTACGTTAAAAAGAGACAACAACAGGGCAGGTAGAGAAGCTGTTATTATTCTCAGCAAGTCGGTTCAGTACGCTCTGCTTCTTTGTTTACTGCGCACCGTTCCCAATTCAACTTACGTGGCCCTCGTACATACTCGTACTATCGACTTTTGGCTTGGCTTTTTGGACTGGAATCGACCTGCAAACTTAGCTGACCTGGCATTATTTGGACTGGAAGTGATCTGCAAACTGAACTGACCTGGCATTATCTTGGACTACGATTGTGTGTTTTGTGATTTAGAGTTCTGGCGCATTTTGGACTGTTTGGCGTTTAACATGCCGCAACCGTACACACCACAGGAATACGCTAATATGCATTTCATCTATGGAGAATGCCGATGTAATGCTAACGCTGCTAGCAGACTGTATCGAGAAAGATACCCAAATGCTCAAAAATATCCTGATTATCGAGTGTTTATTAATGTGAATCAAGCGTTTTCGGAGGGTCGTATGCCATCCAATAGGAGAAGCGCTGGAAGACCTAGATTGGATCGTGATGAAGAAGTTCTCAATGAGATAGAAAATGACTCGACTACTTCGGTACGTGCCATAGAAGAAGCTACAGGAATCCCGAAAAGTTCTGCACATCGAATATTAAAACGTCACAAGCTTCACCCATATTACTACGGGCGTGTGCAGACGTTATTACCGGGGGACTATCCGCTACGGGTCACATTTTGCCGCGTAATTGCAGCATTATATAGGCACAGTGAAGATCCCCACTTCCTAGACAAAATTCTATGGTCGGATGAAACAACGTGCAAGAAAGATGGGTATTTAAATCTTCACAACCTACATAGTTGGAGTAATGAAAATCCACACTTGATGAGACAAGACAAATCCCAATATTAATTCAAGGTTAACGTATGGACATACCTATACCTATGGCATATTAAATGGAAAAGTAATTGGGCCCTTTGAGTTACAAGGAAACTTAGATGGCAATAGTTATTTAAACGTTTTACAAAATGACTTGCAAGAATTGTTAAACGACGTGCCCTTAAGTGATCTTCAAAACATGTGGTTCCAAAATGATGGTTGCCCAGCACATTATGCCCGTCCTGTGCGAGAATATTTAAATCAAGAGTATCCAGGGCGTTGGATCGGGCGACTTGGTCCTATCTTATGGCCACCCCGTTCAACCCCCTGTACTTCTTCTATTGGGGTTGTCTTAAAAACAGGGTCTACTCAAAACCCATTGTGACATTGGACGAGCTTCGTCGAAATATCACTCAGGCTGCTGATTACATTAATAGCAGAAGATATGCAAGACAAATAAAACGATCATTTTAAAGGCGATGTCGTGCATGTATTAATGCTGGTGGCAAACAGTTCGAACATTTGCTATAATGTTAATAACTTAATAAATTACACGTGAAACTGTTTGTACCATTTGTTTTGAAATATTAAACATTTTTCAAGAACTAATACTTTTATTACACCCGACCGTCATTTGGCCCCTGTTAAGAAATAATAGGCCCATATCTTTTTATAATTTGTTTTCCTAGAGTATTATACCATTTTGGAATGTTGGTTAGTTGCGTCAATTTTTAAAAAAACTTGCCATACTAGTGTTCATACTTTTTTTTTACACCACGATAAGTTAAATTTGGTTAACAGTAAAAGTTTTCAAAAAATTTAGGAAATAAAATAAGTTTCATTAATTTTCGTGATAAAACAAGAGTTATTCTGGAGTTTTTAAGAATTGCGGTAGATAGCAGTACTATTTAGGTTGCCTATAAAAAAAATAGAAAAAAATATTTAAAAAATTGTAGTCATGGTAGTGAAAAATATCATAAACGGTCTAAATTTCTGAAGAATTTAATTTTTTTTATATAACTTAAAATATAATTGGGATATATTTTCTTTTCTTTTTTTCCCCGATTAGTCCGGGGCAGGTCTATACTCCGGTGTTGGCTTATCGTTGAATTTTGGGACACGTTGTATATATAATAATAAAAAAATTGTAACGTCATACTTTTACCAAGCAATGTGCAATACGTATTTTATGACTAATGTATATTTAATTTATGTTATTATGTAATAAAATAGTTTCAAACACATAACTAAAAATGTAAACGATCGAATTACAATAAAATAAATAATTTAAAATTAAAAATTTTGTACAGCCGACTTCAATATAAGCGACTTCAATATAGGTTATTTAAGAATAACTCAATAACCATTGGTCTGACCTTGATAAAATTCATATGGGACCACACGAGAACTATCAGCTTTCATATAAAAAAAGAATCATCGAAATCGGTTCGCCCAGTACAAAGTTATGAGGTAACACACAAAAAAAAAACATACACACGAATTGAGTACCGTCTCCTTTTTGGAAGTCAGCAGAAAAAAACAGAGGGAAGGTCCCGGCGGGTTGAGTATGGGTCTCCGCTAGAGTAAATGGTAGGCATTTTGCGCTCTTAATTTGATTTGCAATATTATTGTAGAAACTAATGGTAACGAAAAAAGAAACTTCAAGGGGAAGCTCTGAAGAAATAGTGAATTAAAAGGGAAATCATGCCCCGAACGTCTACCCAGCTCTTTTAACTAGATATAGTTAAATAGAATTTGTGTTCTTATTTTTCTCACTAGCACTAGTCAAGATGCAATCCACCCGCTAAAAGTAGATCGTCAATCCGTGAAACGGGACGATCACGGTATATCCTAGCATTAGAAAGGCTACGTTTTTTTAATAAAGGTGATAAACGAGCAGAAAGTCCACTTGATGGTAAGTGGATGCAATGACCTATAGACATCTATAGGTATCAACGACTAAGTATCAAAATGCAGATAAGTAGTCACCCCTGAGTACTTAGATGTAATATCTCCTTACCGATTAAAATGGTCTCTGGTTCTCTACACTCACCATACCTAAAAGCAGCATTAAGCTGCTGATAGGTATGCCCCGATTGAGTCGATCTATTTGTGCTGTAGCTACGTATACATATAGATATATAATAGCTGCAGCGTGGCTCTACCTCGTTAAAAACGTAATATTATGTTAAGCAATGAACTAACAAAATCTGAAGTGACAAACGAAATCACATCCCGCCTGACGGTAAGTCACACAAACAAAGCAGGCTACGTTAACATACTTAGTCGCTTCAAATGACTAAGATGAAATGCGTTATTACAATTAGATCCTGCAAATAATTATACTGGCTCTCTATACCCTACAGACCGAAACATAGGAGTGCACACACATTGCAGCTTGACGCACGGACTCCCAGACGAAAGGAGTACTACCACCTACTAAAATAATGATCTAGAAGAACAACACAAATATGGGCACGTGATCAATAGCTATTTATACGTAATGGTAACGAGTTGAAGAACAAGTCGTGCTTGTCTGATATTGTGTAATGAGTTTTTAGTTCCTATAAGTGGTAGAGTTATCCTGCAGCTATATTAATAGTATAGTTGTAGCACGAATGGGTCGGCTCGACCGGGGAACGACCACGCTCGCACAGAATACCAGCGTAAAATAACAGCTTAATGCTGCTGTGTTTCGTATGGTGAGTGTAGAGAACCGGAAGCCTTTTTACTGGAAAAGAGGCATTCCATCTTAATTCTCACGACTGACAACCCATCTGCATTTTAATTCGCAAACCCAGATAGATGTAGATGTCTATGGGCCACAGCAACCACTTACCGTCAAGTGGACTGTGTGCACGATTGTCACCCTTATTCTATAAAAAAATACAATCGAACCCCTTTTTCCACTGTTACTGATCATTTTAAAATTATTTTATCCAAGCCTAACGGAAGTTTATTTCGGCTCCTTAAATTTTATAGATATATATATATATATATATATCATTAGCGCCTGACAATTTATATTCTGCTATTTTCTGCTGTTTATTGTATAATCTGCAAAAAATGCTGTTCTAAAACATAAAGTAAATGTAATTATTAGAGTCCAGTTTGCAAAAAATCGCAAGTAATAAAGCGGCAAAAAATTGTTGCATACGGCATTCGTGTACACCACGCATTTGAATGGAGTTCTATAGTGAATCTGGCATTCTCCTTTCATTCTATCTTTTCAATATTCTTATGGTTTTATATAAATTGGTGTTTTATTTACAGATGATTGAAAGAGTTGATTCACAATGGTTTTTTTTTATAGGTTTGGGTGACAAACGAGCACACAGGACACCTGAGGGTAAGTGGTTGCTATGACCCATAGACATCTACATTTATCCTCAATAAAGAATCAAAATGCAGATGCATTTTCACCCGTGAGAACTAAGATTGAACGCCTCATTTCCAGTAAAAAGGGTCACCGGTTCTTTACACTCACCATACAAAACACAGCAGCGTTATGCTGCTATTTTACGCTGGTATTCTGTGAGAGCGTGGTCCTTCCCCGGTCGAGCCGACCCATTCGTGCTACAACTATAACTAATATAACTGCAGCATAAGTACGTATGTTATGTTAAGTATCTTACCTAAATAAAACGGATTAAAATGGCAAGTCACAAACGTCGTAATACTGTGTCTTCTTACTACTCTTTGTGTTATCTCAGTGGTAGGACATGATTAATTTAAATGCGACAAACCAGTTTGAATGCGTCTATCGCTTTACATGGACAATTCTAGTCCGAGACAAGATGCAATAAGAAAGACTAGTTTCCGCGACCACTTTTGTTGAGGGTCACTTGAAACATCGACCGCAAATGCATTTGCGATGATTTTCCCTCTTTGGTATGATGTTTTTGTAATAAAACTATTTACGTCTGCTATTTTAAAATATACCTAAAGAAAAAATCCTAGTATGGGGATAACATTTTATAAAAAATAATTAAATCTAAAATAATAATATTGAGAAAATAAATGTAAAATCAAATAAAATTACATTACATGATCACTGTTGCACTTAAATTCTGTTATTGCACTGTGTTGTGGAAATCTAACTTGTCTAAAATGATAACAAAAAGCCGATATTCCCGTAGCAAGTAATCTTTGTTCAAAACAAACATCAGTGTTAAAATGCGTGCTTCTAATGCCGCCTCTACACGTTGGCCAACACGCTGGCGAATGTGTTGGCCAACAACGATGGCCATCGTGTGGAGCGGGTGTTTAAGCTACGTTGGTACGTATTGAGACGATGGCCCACAAGTTGGCGCGAGATCCGTCTGGTGTCGGTTTTTTACAAAAGATCAAAGGGTTGTGGCAGAGTATTGGCCGCCGCGTCCACACGTTGGGCGCACGTTTAGTTTGCTACGAGCTCTCAGAGTGATCGCACGCACGCACGCTTAAATTTTATATGCACGCATCGTAACTAGTGTCTATATAACGGCAGTAACAATGACCAATGAATAAACTTTTCGCTTTATAGAGCCCTACCAAGCTGAAAATTGTTTGTAAAACACAAGTCTTTTTTTAAAAAAAATGTTATTATACACAGGATTTTCTCCTGTATCGTGGAGGCAGTTTAGAAACATAAATTGCATAAGGACAAACATTCAGACCCGGAGAAATTATGTGCAGGCTATACAAATACTTGTTCCGTGTGGGATTTGAACCCGCGGCCCCCAGGGCAGCAACTCATTGCTAAGCTACTACGCCACGGAGCCGTCAAGAAATAAAATTTCTTTTTTCCATTTCTTTTTGATCACCCTTATCTTATACACATTCACGTTGTAGTGATTGATGTATTCATTTATTTATTGATGTATTAATGCTATATTATAGGTAGCATACTAAAATCAAATTAAAAAGTAGGATACTAAAATCATGTTTTTACTGTCTTTATTATTCCCTATTAGTTTCTTTATTTCGTTAATAATACTTTAATTTTTAGCTATGGAAGAGCGAAGCCACCTGTTACAGGCATTATTTTGCTTACTAGGTGACCTCGATCACTGATCGTATAATGTAACTTTAATGTTTGACAAAATAAATTATTTATTATTACTATTATTTAGTTTTATTCTATAATTATATAATAAGAATAACCCTTTTTAAAAAGGCTTTGTTTAATAAAATTTTACAACAGTTTTATAGACAGGCTTCGAATATTTTCCAGGCCTTAGTTGTAAAAGTGTTAATTATTAGGTATATTTATACCTATGCCTAGGTGTGTTAATGTTTATATAGTTTACTTATCTGTATAACGTTAGTGTATAATAAAGAAATATTAAAAATTTATATTAAAAATATTAAATATTAAAAATAGTGAAAATTAAATAAAAAAATAGTGGTATGCTGTGAAAAAATAAACCGCAGCAGCAGTTAGCGCTTCAATAATCATTTTAATAAATTCGTCCGCACATTGGCCTGAACCGAAGCAAACTGAACGACCTTCCAACGTGTGGACGCGATCACAATTTCTTGGCCAATATCTCTGCCAATACATTCGCCAGCGTGTTGGCCAACGTGTAGAGGCGGCATAAGACTTGTCAGACGTTGAGAATAACGGCATCTGTCGCCGTTGACCGTCTGAGTTCGATTTATTGATTAGAATTCTCGACTAGGCACCCAATTGCTACACTATTGCTCGCCACGTCCTAAATTAATTAATATGAACGTATAAGTGTAATTTATTAGACCGAAAAATGATTCATATTTAAAAATCAATATAATAATAATTTTAAATTACCAGAAGAATGAACTGAAACTAAAATTATCTTTTACAGTAAGACTCTACTAAAGTCAATTTGCCATTATCTACTTTTAACATGTTCTCCTTTATCTTCAACTCCTTTTCATAAAAGTTTTAATATCAAATTAATGGAAAATATAAAAGTTATCTTAAAACTAAATTTGTACAATAACGCATCATCAACAGCCTCTTGACCTGGTTAAGCACGATAGACGTTTTGTCATTTTGGGGTCAACTAAAAGCAGTGCGCTAAATATTATTTATTATAACCGTCTTGTACGTGAGGAACAAACAAGCTCATCATAAATTCAGGTCGACGGTCTGAGGAATAAGTGCAAAGTATTTATTTGACAGTGCGACTGTAATGTTTGCGTGTACTCAGCAGAGGAATATAACGATTTTTTTAACTTTACGAGAATTAAATCGAAGTCTCTAGGCGATAGGCGTTAGGTAACGTCCTCTTACCGATACCTGTAACTAAATAGCAGTGCTCGAATTGTCGTGTTCCGGACAAAAGTATAAAGACAGCCTGTATAATAACACACCGAGGGGCACTCTATCTTAGCCCTCAGAGGTGACAACACATCTGAATCCATCTTTGTTTAAAGTTGGTTGCAGATGTCCATGCGTATGCAGTAGCCACTTAACATCAAGTGGACCGAAAGTTCGTCTGTCACTTCGGTTTTATAAAAAAATATCTACTACACATTCCGATGTTCTGATCAAATTTATAAATATTAAAACTTACTTTTACTTAAGTACGCGTATTTCGTAAATTTTTATACAGTTCTTATCTAAACTAACCTAATCTAGTTATAGGGCACCAAGAACTGTCTTAAACCTCTTCTTCTGGTTGTAGTCACAAGTAACCTAATGCACTCGTCGTCGCAATTACAAAGGGCGAAATTAATGCCTTTAGGCATTATCTACTAATCTACTAATTGGCCTAGTATAGGTAAAAGGCCACTGGTCTTTTTCGACGGGTTCTTGGATTGATTCACTGAATCTGAATCTGAGAGGCTCATAATCAACATTGGACTTTATCGGGAGCATATAATAATAATAGTATGCTCCCTTAAAATTCCTTTCTCTGTTTCGTTCATATTTCCGTTACAGCAACTTCCTAGCAATACATATCGGCATTACTTTCAAGCGATAGTAGATTTCGTACTTAAGGTATGTCACAATAGGCACAACTCTGTAGGTGTGGGGGGCAGGGGCAGCTGGGTGCAACGTCCTAACGCGTTCGTGTGTCAGTGCCTTGCATACGTAATAAGAAATACAGATCGCCTATACAATAAATACCGCTTACTTATATATAGTTTTATTACGAGCTACTTAAAACACAATATATTATTTAATCCCGAAATTCTTTATCGTTAGAATAGTTCTTAGTTATATTGTAAAATATAACTTCTCACAAAATTAACAATTGACTCTCTTTAGGTAAGGTTAAGAAATTTTAAAAGACATCAAATATATACATATTTACACGTAGAACCAATTTAAAATTTTGTGAAATGTAATTAGCAACTTTTGTATCAATAAATATTTATGCTTCTGATTCATATTACTATTATAAACTATTTTCTGTGTACGTCCGATCATTACTAAGGAACTCTGTTAGTATGAAATTTGCACAATTTAAAATTAATTAAAATGAATGACTATCTTAATGATTTAATCCATTACGATATTTTTTATCACTACTCCCTAATTATTTTTATTTGAAAAATATACTGACTTATGAAATGTTTATGAATAGTTATATTTTCGGTGTGTGGCTGTGTGGCTATTTATTCTGATTATACTTTTAATTGATTGATTGAAAAGCTAACTACTCCACAAGCTCAAAATTGTCTAGGGGAGTTTTTCTAGTGGATAAGATTTGTAACGAAGAAATCCGCTAGAAAACCAAGGCACCGACGTAGCCTTCCGTGTAAGCAAGCTGAAGTGGCAATGGGTTGGTCACATTTGTGGAAGAAGCGATAACTGTTGAAGTAGACGTGTTATAGAGTGGAAGCCGTGCTAAGGTAAGCGCAGTGTGGGAAGCCTTCTGGCTAGATGAAGCGACGATCAGAAGATCGTTTGCAAAAATTAAAGACTGACCCTTGAAAACCTTAACCACCAAAATCACTTTAAATCTGGCCTAAATACACCAAGCTTAAAATATTTAAAAACCTTATTCCGGGTATATGATAATTAATTGGCTTCAGAACTTCTGCGATTAAGGAAAAATAAACTGCGTGTTTTAGAAAGAGCTTTGAATGACCATTGCTGTCTAGAATAATACATGGCTATCTTGTGATTTATATCAAAGATATGCCGATTCAGTGTTTTTGACGAATAAACTGTACGCATTCTAACTGATTGCGGATTGCGGATACTTAATGCTTAAACGTTACTCTCATCTGGAAAACTGCGTACTTAACCCAGAATAAGTAAAAATACTCGCAGCTAAGCAACTCCATCAATTAATTGAAATTACAGGGCTTAACAGTAAACTATACTACCCATGAAAGTGGTCACAATAGGTCATACTGGTTGCAGTGATACTGGTCTTGGTAGACCTGCATAGCTGCTCACACCAAAAAAAAAAATTTACCTTTTACTAATATCTCTACGAAGATATTCCGTAACATACATACAAAAAAAGCGTTGAAGCTGAGATTTTGAGTGAGATTGAGGTTCTATGGGCAACTGTACACGACATCGTTGGAGCCACACGCAAGTGTGAGTAACGATCCAAGAGCAAGTCTTATCCGACACTATTCCGATGATTTCCCGGATGTCAGTCTGAGCGAGATTAGAATGGCTCTCCAGCACCTTACAAACGGCAAATTCCCGGGCGAGGATGGAATTACAGCGTTTTCTAGGTGCACCGCTAAATGGGTAGCCTATCGTTGGATCCCTCTCATGAGGCAGTGGTCTGGTCGGATCCTTTTTTGATACATTCGCAGATATATTGTGTGCATTAGCTTCTGCAGAGTAGTATTCGTAGTGAAAGAATTTTTCAAATAGGTGCAGTGGTTTCTAGGATGACCCTCAATATAAATACAAACTCACAAATTCGCACTCACTCTTTCTTCATTCTCTTTATAATATTAGTATAGATAAAATTTTTAATACAAAATTCAATCTACAAACCGACTTCAAAACAAAAAATAATTCCATGAAATAGCTTCTGAAGGCGGGAATTTCATTCTTCGATACAGTATAACCTAGCAGCTACTTCAGAAGCTAATATGTGGACATTAATATGTTATATTAGTGTTAAAGGCGGTTTATACTTTTTAATAAAAGTATAATTATGATAGTAATGACTTAGAAGCTTGATATTTTTAAACGTCTAATGGATCGTAGACCAAAGTATTTGATATAATTTTACCTTTATATCGCTTACTAATCCTTAGAAAAAGAGTATTTACCGACGGACGGACAGACGGTGGACGGATGCACAAAAAATTGATTTTATAAGAGTTCCGTTTTTTTCTCTTTATTATGCGGAACCCTAAAAAGAAATTCTTTCGATAGTTTAGTGACTAACAACTTAACCTTTGTAGGTGGAATCAGGTACTTAAGAAAAACAATGGCACATTAGCTGGCCCCATTTCTCTAATGAAACTGCACAACGGTAAGTGTTGGAAGCGCTTATAGTATTCTAAGAAATATGAAAAGCGCATTACCATTCTTTTATAAGATAAAAAGAGAAATAATCCCAGTGTTCACGCAAAAGCGTTAGTGTCAGGCATCGACGTTAGATGGCACTCGGCTCGGTCGATACGGAATGACGTTTGTGTGTGTTGAACGTCCGAGTTGACTGAACGGTGGGAGTCGAGAGCGAAAAATTAGATGCCTTCTTCGCGTCGAAAGAGAAGGCAGTCCATTTTGTTTGGGAGCTCTTAGATCTAATTTTATGTTAGGCGCGTATAGTAAATATACCACTGGGAATGGTAGCGCGTGTTGATAGTTTACCCGGGACTTTAGGTTTAACGCAGAATCTGTATAAGTGGATTCGACTGTATTAGTTACTAGTGCGGTAGTTAATATTCTAGAAATAACGGTGACCGTTGACCCGTACGTTCTGTGTTCATTTTCGCGAGTCAATCGTAACAAAGGAAGAAAGTGACTGTTGTCGGCGACCTTAGCTTGGAGAGGAGCTGAGGGCCGAACTGCCGCAGGGGGAAAGGTCAAATAAGGTCAATAACACTACCAGCCACACCCAAATACACATCACTGACCTTTACTTTCTAGCACAATACATCCACACGAGACCTGACCGAATCCTGAGGGACCAGTCGCCTTGAATAGAGGTAAGTAAGCTCTGTTCCATATTTGTAACGCTCCCCCCGGATTGTTTAGTGTAATTAAACTTTTAACCCGTGGCGTGAGGACGCCCGACCAGCATCTGCCCGTAGCTTCTTCGTCTATGGGCCGCGAAGGATTCTACTCCTGGGATGGGCAGCTGCCGGCCGTAACACCCAGAAACCTGTTTTATCTTACTATTTACTTAATTCGTATAAAAATAACTTTCAGTGTATATTAAACGTGATGTTGTTAACAAAAATAGGGCATAATCACACACGTACGTGGTAGAGTCATGCTGCAGCTATATTAATAGTACCTATAGTTGTAACACGAATGGGTCTGCTCGACCGGGGAAGGGCCACGCTCTCACAGAATACCAGCGTAAAGTAGCAGCTTAACGTTGCTGTGTTTCGTATGGTGAGTGTAGAGAACCGGATACCCTTTTTACTGGAAAAGAGGCATTCCATGTTAGACCTCACGGGTCTACATTTTGATTCTTTATTGAGCATAGATCTGGATGTCTATGGGTCACAGCAACCACTTACCATCAGGAGGACTGTGTGCTCGCTTATCACCCTATCCTATAAAACACACACACACGCGCGCGAGCACGCACACGCACACACACACACATACACATACGGATGCACACTTACTTAAGCACACGCACCTACATAAATATTACCTAAATAAATAAATTAATTAAAATAACATAAAAAAATGTATATTGTGTATATATAATACATAATGAATTTAGTAATAAGATGTAGAGGAACAGTCTTATAGTATAATTATTATTAATATTAGCTAAACCTTACGTTTTTAAGTAGAGATTTCCAAAATGGAAATGCATAATGTCAAGTCGCTTACTTTTACGGGTGTTTGATGATGAAATTAACTATAAAAATTAAATATTAAAAAGTTGAAACTGAAACTCCTCGAAACCTGCACTTCTAGAGTTGGAGTACTGTACACTAATATGCCTTAATTGGATGTCACTAAAAGCTTCTAAGTGTATTTGTTAAAAATAGAGAAAAATTGCAATAAGTCACTGCGCTCTCGTTGAAATCTTTTCTTAGATCTTATTTATTAATTTGTGTTCTTTACTTTTTTCATGTTGTAGAATTATACATATTAATTCAAAACTTCATTTGCTTTAATGCGATCAATAAACTTTTCTTAAAGATTATATATATACGAGTATACAATTACTATTCGTATATTAACCTATGGTTCATTATCTGAAGAGGTATATGTGATACACGAACAAATATGTTGTCCAGTTATGAAATGCTTTTTCGAAAAACAATTTGTTCGGAAGACTCTAGCTCTAGTTGTTAAGTATGCTTGGGAGGAAAACAACAGACCAACAGAAAACAGTATGGCCAGCAAATATTTTATTACTAGGTAAACAAAAAAACAAGTCTATAATGAACTATAATCATGGCATCGAGTGGTACAACAGAATCTTCCTCAGTATTCGAGCACCGGTTCTCTAGTACGGCCAATAATTTTGAGATAAGAATGACCTAATAGTGTAATAGTTCGAAGTATCAGCCATAGGTATATAAACTATTTTTTTTTATAGGAGAGGGCGTAAACGAGCATGCGGCTCACCTGATGGTAAGTGACTACCGCCGCCCATGAACAACCGCAACACCAGGGGAATTGCAGATGCGTTGCCAGTCTTTTAAAAAGGAGTAGGCTCTTTTCTTGAAGTTCCCTAAGTCGTATGGGTCCGGAAAAATCGCTGGTGGTAATCGATTCCACAGGGAAGTTGTGCGAGGAAGAAAACATCTTCTAAACTAAATTGATATTTCTGAAAAACGATTAAAATTAACGTTATACAAGTCATCTTTTTGTTACAAAACTATTTGTATTATGCAGTGCTTCGTCTTTGTCGTGTCACGATTATAGTACATAAACTTTTCAAAAATCAACCACCATAAAGTCCTTTGATTTCGGTAAGTCAATTCGGTTTGACGGTCGCTGCTTTTAATTATTTTGTTTATTCCCACACCTATATTATGAAAACTTCCGTTAGAACCTTGTTACTGGAAACGAGGCATTATATCCTAGTCCTTCGAGGCGACAACGCATCAGTATTTTGATTCTTAATCGAGGATAGATAATATGGATGTATATGGGCTACAGTATCAACTTACCATCAGGTGGGCTGTGTGCTCGTTTGTCACCCTTCTTCTATAAAAAAGTTACCAACAGTTCGACAAGCCTGAGTTGTGTCATCAGTGTAATATAACAATAATAATAAAACCCATTATTCCGATCTAAAACACTTAATATTCAAACTCTAAAAATACAAGAAGCTACAAACTACAAAATGTCTAATAAGGATATAACTTTGTGTGAAAAATTAAAAGACAGTAATGTCAATTAAAGTATATAAATATAACACAAAATAATAGCATACATAAGCACTTACATATATTTCCATATCAAAATCATTTAAAACATTCATAATATTATATATCAATAATAAACATATGACTTAAGTAAATAACATACATTATATAATTATATATTTATATAAATAAATAAATACTACTAATGAGATTATTCTGCCAGTTTATTTAAATAATATTCACGAACTTGCTTCTTGAATGCATGACGATTGTTAGCCGTTCTTTTTTTTTTATAGGATAAGGGTAACAAACGAGCACACAGTCCACCTGATGGTAAGTAGTTGCTGCGGCCCATAGACATCTACATCTATACTATACCTCATCTATATCTACATCTACCTCGTTTGCGAATCAAAATGCAGATGCGTTGTCACCCGTGAGGACTAAGATGGAATGCCTCATTTCCAGTAAAAAGGGCCTCCGGCCACCTGCACTCACCAAGCGAAACGCAGAGGTAAACCTCTACTTCACGCTGGTATTCTGTGAGGTCGTGGTACCACCCCGCTTCGAGCCGGCCCATCCGTGCGACAGCAAAAGCTGCCGCATGGCTCTACCACTCTTAAAAATTCGTTCTAATTTCAGGAGGGAATACGTTCCAAAGGAGAACAGACTGTAGAGTGAAGGAAGAATGCAATAAGCCAGATTTATGGGAGGGACACTTTAGTAAAAGGTTATTCGAAGAACGCAAGTTTGTGTCGTGGCTAGAGCAAAGGTACTGAAAATATGAAGTTAAACAAGAGGGGGGAGTAGGATACATCAGAATGGAGTATAGGGTTGTGAGTGCGGGCATACTACGTCGCTGACGAATGGGTAGCCACTTAAGTTGGGAACGCATACTTACGAAGATTGAAAATAAATCGAATGCAGTTATTAAGAAGACGATCATATTTGTTGAGAAGATCTGCATTCAGATCAAAATAACACTGAGCACCGTAAGCAATCATGCTTTCGTCCTGGATAAGGAGAAAGTTTTTCAGGTGATAAAGATTCCGTAGGGTATCGGTAACTTTTTGGCTAACATTTAATACTTGGGCATCCCAGTTCAAAGTGTATTTTCTGCAGCAATATTATCGTTCCAGCATGGATCTACCACGTTTATAAGAGTTGTATATAAAATAATACAAAACGCTAGCAACATTACTAAGATTCCCATTAATTATAGTAGTAAGGTTAGATAGTTAAATGTTTAAGTAAGTTAAACGTTTCAGTAAGTTTAAAATGCTCGATTCAGGAGTGCTTCCTGACAGTAGGGACGAATCTTGTATGTTTAGTCCGTCATAATCTTAAACAGACTATAAAATCAATGTCAATTGAATGGAGTAGTCTAAGTAAACATCTAAATTATCACTTTGCAATTTATTTACCCGTTGGACAGCGTTTTCCATCAACTTTATGCGTCATCGCTTTGCTTGGTCTGAATCATTCGCAAGTGCAATGTTGTATGCATTATCAGAATATCTGTATATTATGGGACTTACGTCCGTTCACCACATATTAGAAAATATCGTGAGTTCAACAGTGACAGCGTAACGAAATCAGTATTTTTGTTTCATTTGTCTTGTGAAACTTATCTAAAAACTAAAATAGAGTCATGCGTAGCAATATTGAAATTATCTACATTTATAAATCGAATGGAGTTGCATTTATAGTTGATTTTAACTATGATTTTAACTATGTTAAAAATGCACGTATGACAACGCTGTATTAACTCCTACTTTACTATATGGCAATGAAAGTTGAAAGAAGCATGAGAGTAGAAATAATGCTGTATAAATGCAGTCATTAAGCAGTATGTTAGGGGTGACCATGAATGACAATGTGATAGTTTGATTGGATTGGAATGCTGTGGTGGTTTGGTCGTGTAGAAAGAATCAACAAGGGTAGAGAGCGAAAACAAATTTATATTGCAGATGTGGATGGCAGAGTCAGCAAGGAACGACCTAAATGAAAGTTTTCTGGACCAAGTTGGCGATATATTGAAGACCGTTCCCCGCAACTTGGTTCGCGTGGAATTTATTGCAATTGAATTTCATAGGTTTTAATTTTTTACGCGGAACCCTAATTTAAAAAAAATAAAACTGACTTAAGTTACTCCTTCCAGCATCAGCTATCTGCCTGTAAAAGTACCATCAAAATCTGTCCAGCCATTTCAGAGATTAGCCGGAACAAACAGACAGACAAAAATTTTAAAAACGGTTTTTTTGTATATACTTTCATATGCATTTAATAAAAACCTGTTATTTTGTATTTTTATATATATGTGTAGATGGATCCAATTAGGTGTACCCTTAACCGATGAATATGTATGCATAGAAATATGGATGTGAAAGAAGCGTGAGAGGTTTGTCATTACCGTGTCAAATGTTCTTTACAAAAGCCATAGAGGAAGTACGTAGTCTCTGCCTACTTCTAAGGGTACCAGTTGTGTGAGTTTGTATGTACGCTAATGAATATAACAGTTACAGTTTTAAAAGCGTTTTTCCACTAATTGTACCCGATTGCTCAATAGTATTTTATTATTTACTAGTTGTTAACCGCGACTTCGATTGGACTTGGTGGGTTTAATTTTTTAGCATGGAACCCTAAATCTTTTTATAAAATAAAAGTAGTCTAAGTTACTCCTTAGCTATCTGTCTATAAAAGTCCCGTCAGAATTGGTCCGGGCATTCCGGAGATTAGCCAAAACCAACATACAGACAGACAAAAATTTCAAAAAATGTTTTTCTGTAATAAGTACTGTATATAATTTCATATGTATTTAGTAAGAAGCTGTTATTTTGACATTACAAACGGACCGTTCCATTTTATTTATTTGTATAGATATACATAGATTGCGATGGTGTACATCGTAAATTTGTTCCCCAACAAAAATAATGGAATATACCGTTAGTATGGAGCGTGCAGAAATATTTGTTCCATAAGTTCCATATTAAACAAATCAGGCCCGCCTTCTAGCTGTTTTAACTAAGGAATCTATTCACCGCTTACACACTACATCATATAATCACGGCACATTACTTGATGGGGAAAGATTGCGCATAATCATAGGAATCCTACAAGGAGCGGCGATTAGTCAACCTAATCAGTGCGCCTGTGGTAGCAGCGTCGAAGAGTTTGGGCTTCACGGACTTTCATATAAGAATGTGCTGGTAGGTTGTCACCTCACGTTTGTTTGAACGATGTTATCCGAAGAGCTCTAGTCTCTATAAATATTTCCACGGTTTTGGCACTTTGTGGACTATTTAGAGACGATGACAGGAGTCCCGACGGTATGACTTTGTTCCCGGGGAGGAGGGGGGGGGGGGGAGCAAAGGATCTAGTGCGGGAAGCTTCTTGCGTAGGCAGAGTACAGTAACATTACAGACACAATTAAGTAAAGTAATATTTATTATGTGTAAATATTTAAGATGAAATAGCAAATTACAAGCTACTTTGTCTGATTTGATTAATTTATAAATCGTCTCAGCTGCTAAACCCAATTTATGCAAATATCATTATTGTTTTAAATGGCCTAAATGATACTCTACTTTGGAAGAACAAAGAAGTAATGTAACAGCACTGACGGGCACGGGCTATGATGCATTTATGGTACGCCACATTTCTCTTGCTCCGGAATCACACACACATCCTACATATTATATAATTTTAATTTCTTCCACGTGTGGGTTATGTCTTTCTGTGTTTTTTCCGCCAATGAGTACCTACGTGTTATATTATATGGTAGAAATAATTGCCATTTATAGTTTTAGTGATGACGGCACTTGCTGGCGGAGACAAAACTCGGGCCGCATCTGCGTGCCTTATCTCTAGATGTTGTAGCGTTTACCGTGTAGATTTCTGCTAGGAGCTAGTGTTCTGTAATGTAGCGCATAAGGATAGGACAAACATTAGCCCGATTCTGTGTTGCAAAAGTAAATTAGTTGAAAATGTGTTGGGATAGCAAAGATATTTATTTCTAAAGAAGTCTAAATTGTTTGCAAAATAAAATTATTTCAAACTCTACATTATACGTTGCGAGCGTAAAATATGAATAGTTGTTAAGAAATTTTACCTGAAAATATTATTCTATCGATAAATAATTAACGTGACACGATTTACTTACCCGTCAACTTACGGTCCTCAAAAACTAAAACTTACAAATTATACACTGCACAAACACATGTATAAATAAATTTGAGCTTTAGATTTGTTACCAATGATTTCAACCTTTGTTTCACAGAATTGTGATGCACTAAAACATTAAAATATACACAAATAAACGAATTATGTTAACGTTAGTTATAATATATTCTTTTATAAATTTAACCGTAATTTATTTTATTTGTTCGTTACACACACTAGTGGTTCGTTCGGTCGTTTTGCGTCGTTCAACCGGTAAAACAGGACACATTACCTGCCGCCAACCCGACGTCGACTAATCGACTGTTTCGTTTCGTGCGATTGGATAGAGATAGACTGAGGTGCATATTCATAAGGCAATGGTTTGTGTGAGTGTCTACCTTTGTCGTTGCGCGTGCGAGTAAGTGTTGCCAGTAACCCATTATGTACAATTTTAAACGTAAAATAAAATAAAAAATAATATTATCACAGACCACCAGGGTCAAATAGCAGCTTAATGTTATTATTTTGAGTGTAGAAAACTTTTATTGGAAACAAGCATTCAATCTTAGTCTCTAGGGGCTTTACCGTTAGGTAGATTGTGTGCTCCTTTGTCACCCTACTTAAAAAAAACTTATAAGTGGATACCTTGAAAGCAAACAGCGGCTATGACGGTATGATAATATAATATACCAATACACAAGCAATACCACGTTCTGCGCCATCATTACAAAACCTCTGAATGAATTGCACATTTATTTTTTTAAATTATACTCATAGGAGGCTTTTATGGTTTATTGCTAATCTACACTGGTATTTTGTTTCAGTGCGTGCGTGGTCCTACCCCGGGTAGAACCAGCCCATTTTGCTGCAACCATGTGATCTTCAATGTGGCTTGCCACTTGAAAGCCATTTAATATTCAAGCTAAATTACAGTATATGTAGTAATTTCAAATTGATTATAAAGGGTACAAAGAAATTTGTTATATCTTTACGTTAAACTATTAAAGTTTTTTCGAAGTAATAATGGCGTCAGACTCAACATCATATTTCATCCCGTTGATATAGGTAAAATATACAGGATTATTTTGCAATAACCGGCCAAATTTGCAGAGAAAGTTCAGAATAAGTAATAATATAAGCAAATGGTGAAGACAAATTGATTAACAAAAATCTCAAAAATGTTGTCCCTTTTACCTTTTAAATTCAAAATACGTGGTAATGCATTATTGTAACCGATTTTACTGCGCACGCACACACTTGTAAGTATCGATTGATCGGTAGGCAAAAACGTTGTTACCCATAAATCACACTCAATTTGGTATAATTTCAAATTAAAGTAGAAGCTTTATTTACTTGTTTTTTCAAAAACAATTAAACTTAAGTTTAAAATTTGGCTTTTCTTTGAAAAATAATCCTGTATATATATATATATATATATATATATATATAAGAAGTTGGGAAATGAAAGAAATGACTCAAGGCTGCCAATAGATGACCCTCTACATACAGGGTTATTTTTAAAAGAGTACCCAAATTTTAAACTTAAGTTCAAAAATATAAATAATGTCATACCGTTAATGCAGTTTTTTGAAATACGAGTAAATAAGGCTTCAGCTTTTATTTGAAATTGTCCCAAATTGAATGTGATTTATGGGCAACAGCGTTTTTGCCTACCGATCGACCCTTACAAACGTATGCGTGCGTAGTAAAATCAGTAAAAATATTATATTGCCACGCATTTTGAATTTAAAAGATAAAAAGGACAAAGTGTTTGAGATTTATTTTTAACTAGCTGTTCCCCGCGACTTCGCCCGCGTGTAATTTATTACGGTTGGATTTCATGGGTTTTAATTTTTTGCACGAAACCCTATTTCTTTTTCTAAAATAAAAGTTCCTTAAATTACTTCTTATAACATCAGATATCTGCTAGTGAAAGCCCGGTCAAAATCGGTCCAGTCGTTTCGGAGATTAGCCGGAACAAACAGACAGACAGACAGACAGAAAGACAGATAGACAAAAATGTTAAAAATCGTGTTTTTGTTATAAGTACCGTATATACTTTCATATGCATTCAGTAAAAAGCTGTAATTTTGACATTACAAACAGACACTTCAATTTTATTTATTTGTATAGATTAATTTTGATTCACCATTTGCCTATATTACTTATTTATATAATTTATATGTAGGTACAATATTTTTACCATTTAAGTTCGCTGCTGGATATAAATTTTGAGACTTTAATGGTGCTGAAATTAAAGGCATTCAAACCTTGAAAGATAAGCTAGGCAGGCAGGCGAGTTTTTGACCGCAGAGTCGATAGCCTTGCACATGCAATGCTGCTCTACATTGCAAACTGACGATATCCAATAAACTGTCATTGCTACTTAATGGCCTGATACAGAAACGAATTTACTCAACATTTTTAGAGACCAATTGATACCATAGCAATAGAGCAAATATTAGCGTTATTTGGAGCTTTTCGTTGTGGTCAAAAATCGCCAGGAGTAAATTCAGTGGTATTACCAGTATTACTATTTATAAAAATATTTACTTTTTTGTAACAAAAAACTTATAACAACCTTACCTATGTATTGATTAAGCTTAGTTAATTTTTGTCTTCTAGGTTTTTGTCTCCTATCTTTTAATTATAAGCAAAAATAATAACTATGACAACACTATACCGGTAAAGCAGGTAGTAAAAGTAAAGCTCAAGCTCAACCGCTCAAAGCTGTTAGCAATTCAAGTAAAGCACCTATGGTTCAAATGTTTTCTTAATATCTATGGTAATCAATTGCTGTAAATTCCAATAAATAATGTTCTTTTTATTACAAATATATGTTAATATAAAACATAAATATATTATTAAGTACTATCAGAACGGGTCCATCCGGTTCGAAGCGTTACTTATTACTTCATTTTACCTCGGTCAACGATCCACATTGAAGTTTTGATCTTGATAACACAATCATAAAAGCTTAGAGACTTTATAACACTGTGAAACAATCTATATTAGGTTTTTACCTATGAAATTGCTGTTTTTCATTTAACGTATTTTTTTGAATGTATTTTTTATTTTTATTAATCAAAGTAATCACCCATGCAATCGATGCATCTTTTCTAACCCAGTGACAGTTTATTCATGCTCTTCTTGAAGAAATTATCTGGACGGGAGGCAAAAAAATATTGTTCTGCCTCTCGGGTATTAAAAATTTGTAGCCACCAAAAGTTTATCCAAACTCTGAAAAAAGTTAAAGTATGTAGGCGTAAGGTCTGGTGGGTACGGCGGATAACGGAGATCTTCCAACTCCAGCTCTTGTAACTTGGAGATCATCTGTTGTGCTCATCTTTTATACGTGGCAGAGCCATGCTGCAGCTATATTAGTAGTATAGTTGTAGCTCAAATGGGTCGGCTCGACAGGGGAAGGACCACGGTCTCACAGAATACCAGCGTAAAATAGCAGCTTGACACTGCTGGATGTCGTATGGTGAGTATAGAGAACCGGAGACCGATTTTACTGGAAAAGAGGCATTCCATCTAAGTCCTCACGGGTGACGACGCATCTGCATTTTGATTCTTTATTGAGGATAAATGTAGATGTCTATGGGTCACAGCAACCACTTACTATCAGGTGGACTGTGTGCTCATTTGTCACCCTATCCTATAAAAAAATCATTGTATTTAATTCTTCACTGTTCACATCTGCAGTAATGCTCATCCCGTTTGGTAAGAATCTGTGTTGAATCACACTGGCCCGGCGCTTGACTACCAAACAGTGACAATCACTTTTCTAGGGGTACGATTTCATTTAAGGCATTGTCTGGTTGTTGAATCAGGATCCAACCAATTTGCTGAGCGCTTACTAATGTCTGTTGAAATAGCAAATAATCGATTTATAAAACTGATTATTTTCTATAAAAATAATAAGTCATTTCCGATTAGCACCTCACAGCGGTCTGTTAAATAAATAAAATTTATGGAAGCCGTTTTCTTTTTAAATTTTGGTATAAGCGGTATTTCTATAAGCTCAATATGACTACTAGATGCGTTAAGCACGGTCATGAGCCACCTGCATCCATCGACTTCCTGCATGTCTTACCAGGTCGTCACTCCATCTTGTGAGGGGACACCTTACACTTCGTCCGCCGGTACGAGGCCGCCACTCGAGAACCTTTTATCCCCATCGGTTGTCGGTTCTTCGAGCTATGAGGCTGGTCCATTGCCACTTCAGCTTATCAATCTGTTGGGTTCTGTCGTTCACTCTAGTTCTACTACGGATATCCTCATTTTCTAAGTTCATCACGCAGAGAAACCCCGACCGTAGCCCTCTCCATAGCTCGCTGAGCGACCTTGAGCGTCCTCATACGGCCAGCAATGAAGGACCACGTCTCAGATCCATAAGTCATCACTAGCAACACGCACTGGTTGTACAATCTCGTTTTCAGGGTTTGACGTATGTATAGCGGACCAGAAGATATGTCGTAATTTCCCGAAGGCTGACCATCCGGGTTGAATCCGTCGAGTGGCCTCTCGGTCGAAGTTGGACTAACCTAGTCGGACTATTTGTCCCAGGTAAACATAGTCGTCAACAACTTCGAACTTAGTGCTCCCAACAACTACCAGCATAGGTATGACACGGACATTACACATGATCTTTGTTTTGTCCATGTTCATCTTAAGACCTATCCATTGGGAAACACTATTGAGATCATTGAGCATAGTACAGGGTGGGCCTTAACAGTATGAGCGTTTTATTTTGTCTATAATTCAAAAACCGTTAGAGGTACGGGGGCGCGGGGGGTGTCGTTAGACGCGTCATTTCGTGGAATTTTTAGTCGCCATGGACGCGTTCTTGGAAGCTGAGCGTGCGTTTTGTGTTCGCGCGTATTACTAGCAACAGTCACAGAATTGTTGTTGCAGAATTGTTGTTGACAACATCAGTTCTGTGACTGTTGCTAGGCGAATGTACCGCGTTTACTTTGGCTTACATGACATCAGAGAAGCACCATGAATTCAGTAAACACACGAGTTGAATCTGATGATGCCAATCTTTGACTTAATTTTGCTAATGTTATGCTGGAACGTTTTAACAATTTTTCCAACGTAATCTTTAGTGATGAGGCAAACTTTCATGTCAACGGACATGTTAATAAGCAAAATTGCCGCTTTTGGTCCGAATCTTATCCCCGCGAGATGCATCAAAGACCTCTGCATAGCCCTAAGGTCGTTGTGTGGGCTGGAATATCGGCTAGTGGAATAATTGGGCCATACTTCTTTGAAAACCAAAGAGGAGTTGCTATGACAGTGAGATCTGAGAATTATTGTCAGATGTTGCAAGAGTTTCTGGTTCTAGCTCTTCATGAATTTCAAGGTTACAATTCTAGGACGTGGTGTCAACAGGATGGAGCTACTTGCCACACTTCTACAGTTTCAATAGACGTGCTGAAAGAAATATTTCCATGAAAACTCATATCGCGAAGAGGAGACATTGAGTGGCCTCCAAGGAGTCCAGATCTTTCTCCAAATGGTTATTTTTTGTGAGGTTATCTAAAAGCACGAGTCTATGAAAATAATCCAACAACAGTTGAAGAGTTAAAAAAAACTAACAAGAACGTACAAGAAATTAACGCTATTCCACCAGTAACTTGTCAACGTGTTTTTCAAAATGCGACTACAAGAATGTCAAAAAGCTGGTGGTGGTCACTTCAATAACATTATCTTTAAAAATTAGATGTCACTTAAATTTTAATTTCCTGTACTTTTTAAATGTATAAATAAAAAAACAATAAGATTTATAGTTATTTTTTTATTGCATATTGAAACCACTCATACAGTTAAGGTCCATGCTGTACTTAAGTCCTACAGCGATTCTGCCATAAGGACTATATCGTCGGCAAATCGAAGGCGAGTGATGTACTCGCCATTGATGTTAATATATTTTTTCCAGTCCAGTAGCTTGAAAATTTCTTCCAATACAGCTGTTAAGAGTTTCGGTGATATAACGTCACCCTTTCTTACACCTCTCTGCAGTTGAGTAGGTTTCGTACTCGGATAGCCATCGTAGCCCTACTGTACAAATATTTCAGCACTTCGATATACCGACAGTCAACTTGGCACCGCTGAAGGTACTGTAGCACCGCTCTTATTTCGACGGAATCAAAGGCTTTCTCATGGTCCACATACGCAAGGCAAAGTTTTCAGTTAACTGTTCCTGAGGTATATAGATATTATTGGATTCTCGGCGTCAGAAGAATGGAGGAAGACACTAAGCAACTTGATATATCACAGAGAGGGCCAACCATATGTCCCAAAAAGGTGTTGGATTTAATGTCCACAAGTCTCTCGTTAACAACGTTGTTAAAATTGTGATATTATAAATACTCAGAATAAGGTAAGGTAAATATTCGGTATTCGTTGAAGATCACACAGGTTTAAGCCCCAACCTCGGCACATACCGATGAGGAGGCGGAGGAAATGTATGACGATATCTCCAAAGCCATGCAATCCTCCAAAACCCACTATACGATGTTAATGGGAGACTTCAACACAAAACTAGGCACAAAAGAGAACAGTAAGCTGAACGAAGGGAAATTTGGGATAGGGCAAAAAAACCCAAGAGACCAGCAGCTGGCTGACTTCATGGAGAAAAAGGGACCCTTTATCCCTGATCTCTGAACTCTTTCTTCCAGAAACGGCCGCACAGAAAGTGGACATGGTCGAGCCCCGACGGTTCGACAAAAAATGAGATTGACTTCATTATGACGACTAAGCGGCAACTGTTCAGTGATTTCTAAGTGATCGCGAGGATGAAAACTGGCAGCGAATACCGAATCATCATCATCATCATCATCATTACAGCCCTTCACAAGTCCACTGCTGAACATAGGCCTCCCCCAAGGAATGCCACAAAGCACGGTCCTGAGCCACCTGCATCCATCGACTTCCTGCATGTCTTACCAGGTCGTCACTCCATCTTGTGGGGGGACGCCCTACACTTCGCCTACCGGTACGAGGCCGCCATTCGAGAACCTTTCTTCCCCATCGGTTGTCGGTTCTTCGAGCTATATGGCCGGCCCACTGCCACTTCAGCTTACTAATCCGTTGGGCTATGTCGGTTACTCTGGTTCTACTGCGGATATCCTTATTCCTAAGTTTATCACGCAGAGAAACTCCGAGCATAGCCCTCTCCATAGCTCGCTGAGCGACCTTGAGCTTCCTCATACGGCCAGCAGTGAAGGACCACGTCTCAGTTCCGTAAGTCATCACTGGCAACACGCACTGGTTGTACAATTTTGTTTTAAGGTTTTGAGGTATTTCTGACGAGAAGATGTGTCGTAGCTTCCCGAACGCTGCCCAGCCGAGTTGAATCCGTCGATTGACCTCTCGGTCGAAGTTGGACTTACCTAGTCGGACTATTTGTCCCAGGTAAACATACTCGTCAACAACTTCGAGCTTAGTGCTCCCAACAACTACCGGCATAGGTGTGACATGGACATTAAACATAATCTTTGTTTTGTCCATGTTCATCTTAAGACCTATCCGTTGGGAGACACTATTGAGGTCATTGAGCATAGTGCTTAGCCCCTCCAGCGATTCTGCCATGAGGACTATATCGTCGGCAAATCGAAGGTGAGTGATGTACTCGCCATTGATGTTAATTCCGTATCCTTTCCAGTCCAGAAGCTTGAAAACGTCTTCCAATGCAGCGGTGAAGAGTTTCGGGGATATAACGTCACCCTGTCTTACACCTCTCTGCAGTTGGATAGGTTTCGTACTCTGGTTCTGTACTCGGATAGCCATCGTAGCTCTACTGTACAAACACTTCAGCACTTCGATATACCGACAGTCAACTTGGCACCGCTGAAGGGACTGCAGCACCGCCCAAATTTCGACGGAATCAAAGGCTTTCTCATAGTCCACATACGCCAGACATAGTGGCAAATTGTACTCCTCGGACTTCTGTACAATTTGCCGTAGGGTATGTATGTGGTCTATGGTGCTAAAGCCCTTTCGGAAACCGGCTTGTTCGGGAGGCTGGAAGTCGTCAAGTCTGCGCGCGAGACGATTCGTAATGACTCTCGAAAACAGCACGTAGACGCGGCTCAGAAGGGAAATCGGTCTGCCGAATGGTGACTAGCATATTGAACCTAAACGTTAAGTTGGAAAGATTGGAGGTAAGAACTAATGAAGTCAATGATCCGTCCCCCTCGTGCTCTAATTCAAAACACCGAAAACTTTCAGCTTGAGTTACAACATCGTTTTCAGTGCCTAGAAGACTGTATTATCGTCGACGACATGAATGACAATTTCGCGGAAACTGTCTATGCTGGATGGTGCTAATTTCGGCAAGTCTCACCGAAAAAGAACCCAAAAGCTCTGTGATCACATTCTTAATCTCATGGCTGCTACACGAAAAATACAGCTGCAGTCTTCAGCAGATGTGACAGCATACAGGCAATTAAACAGACAGATCTCCAAATACATGTAGCAAGACTTACGCAACTTCAATATGACTGGGATTGAAGAAACGATCGAACGGAACCAAGATTCCAATTTGCCAGAGATCTGTCTGCCAGAAAGAGACAACTGTCAAAGTTGAAGACCGAATGTGGTAGATCGTTTCCGGGATACCTGAAATTTTGAGTGTGATTGAGAGATTCTACGAACAGCTTTACACGTCATCGTTGGAGCCACACGCAATGGTGAGTAACGACCCAAGAGTAAGTCTTATCCGACACTGTTTCGATGATATTCCGGGCATCAGTTTGAGCTCTAAAGCACCTTAAGAATGGGAAGGCCCCGGGTGAGGATGAAGTTACAACGGAGCTTCTGAAAGCGGGTGGAAGACCACTACTTTAAGTCCTTCGGAAGCTCTTCAATTCCCTCACGGTGGCACGGTGATCTTATTTTTCAAGAAAGGTGACAACTTTCTGTTGAAAAACTACAGACAGATTTCCCTTCTTAGTCGTGTCTACATGCTGTTGAGAATCATTACTAATCGTCTCGCACGTAGACTTGACAACTTCTAGCCTCCCGAAAAAGCCGGTTTCCGAAAAGGCTTAAGTACCATAGAGTACTCACATATCCTTCGCCAATGTGCCAAATTTCCTTGCGTATGTGGAATATGAGAAAGCCTTTAACACTGTCGGAATTTGGGCGGTGCTACAGTCTTTTCAGCGGTGTCAAATTAACTGTCGGTATAACGAAGTGTTCAAGTGCTTGTACAGTAGGGCCATGATGGCTCTCCGAGTACAGAACCAGATTACAACGAACAAACCTATCTAACTGCAGAGAGGTGTAAGCCAGGTTGACGTTATATCACAAAAACTTTTCACGGCTCATTCGAAGTCATTTTTAAGCTACTGGTCTGGAGTACATCACTCCTCTTTGATTTGCCGACGATTTCCGACGATTCGTCGTCTTTCGTTCGATCGAAAAGCACGTTAAGTTAGTTCCATAAACCTCGTATTAATCTACCCTCAACATGACGAAATGTGATAAATGTGGAAAAAATATAACTAAAAGTAATCCTGGATTAGAGTGTAATCAGTGTGAGAAAATAGTGCACTTAAATGGAAACTGCTCTGGTCTTACTAACAAGCAGAGGAATGCACTAAAGGCCGCTGAGAATCTAGGATGGACATGCCAAGATTGTCTTGAACATTCTCCGAGACGTAGTTCTATCTACGTTCCCGGTGATGGAGAAGAAGAGGATGAGGAAGATAATGCTCAAGAAACAGAAAATTATTCCAAAAACGTACAAATTGATATCAAGCGGTTGTTGAAAGATATATCAAAAGAGATGGAAAAGGCTCTTCAAAGAGAACTGCGAGACATAATTAAATCTCTACAACATCAAAGCGATAAAATGGACGAGCTGACTGTGTCTATAGATGCCTTAAAAATAACAATGAAAGAGTTACAGAAGAAAAATATAGAACTCGCTAACAAAAATAATTATTTAGAAACGCGTGTTGGTGCACTAGAGCAACGAATAAAGGATATTGAACAATCGCAGCTAAACAAACAAATTGAAATATTAAATATCCCTAATAATAACACAGAAATACTTAGCGACATTGTCAAAAAAATTGCAGATAAATTATCAGTCTCTGTTGATGATATTGAATCTACAAAACGTATGCCAGGGAAAAAAGAAAAGCCCGGAAATATTGAAATTACATTTAAAAATGAAACAGCATCAACAAAATGGATCACGGCAGCGAAGAATTCAAAACTATATGCTTATGATCTCGTGGATAATCAGACGGAGGCGACAGGAAAGCAGATTATTTACATACGTGAAGCTTTATCTTATTATAACAAGAAATTACTATGGGAAGCGAAACAAAAGCTAAAACCTACCTACAAGTACGTATGGTATAAACGAGGTATCATCCGAGCAAGAAAAGAAGAACAAGGTGACATCATTATAATCCGTCGCGAAGAAGATATTGCCAGACTACTTAGAGCCTAAGTAGGTAATTCGCTAATAGTATCGATTCTATATTTATATATCAACACATCGACTCTTTTTTCTTATTTTTTCTTTATTTACTTACATAACATATTAGCTTACATACATTTCTACATATTTATAATTATTACAATGGATTTACCTGATAACGTAACTGAATTAAAAAACTGTACTAACCTAACTGACTTTATTCACAAAATTCCCCATAAAACTAACCTAACGTGTATTCATTTTAACATAAGGTCACTAATTTCAAATTTTTCTAGTTTAGAACACATTATAGTCACGTGTCCTACCAGTATTGACTTAGTTATTCTATCAGAAGTTAATATCTCAGAACCTTTAATCGATCTTTTCCAACTAGAGAACTACAATATGCATGTAAATCTAAGGAAGGACAGAAGAGGAGGTGGAGTTATTATTTACATACATAAAAAACATAAAGTGTCGACTACTTTAATAAAAACTGTGCATTTTGAGGGAATACTAACAAAAATAATCACACCCACGAAATACACTTGCAATCTACTCGCTATTTACCGTCCGCCTAACTTAAGCAAACACCTATTTATACACGAATTGCAACAATCATGCGACATAATTAATAAACGCGAAGACTTCTTTTTATAATAGGTGATTTAAACATCGACCTCGCTGTGGAAACTCCTATAAAACATAAATACACAACAATGTTGTCGACTTACGGACTTGTGACTGGGATATCGGAATATACTAGAATTGAATTAAGAAATAACCTAATTAGTAAATCCTGTATTGACCATATATTTGCACGGTCCCACTCACAAGACGTATACACTGCGACACTTCGAACCGCACTGGCAGACTACTGTGCGATAACATTCGCTTGTGTTGGATCTCAGCACTATATAGAGGCGGCTCCTAAATCTAAAACATTCATTGACCAGAAAAAAGTTTCTGCTTTATTAAATAAAATAGATTGGGATTCAACTAAAAGTATTAGTTGCCCCATTGAAATATACAAATTTATAAAAGATAACTTTAATAGATGTTACAATGAAGCCCTAACAACAATTCAGATAAAAAGTAGAACATTAACGAAGGCAGAAAATAAATGGGTTAATAATAGGACTAAAAAGGCATGTGAAAATAGGGACTATTGGTTCTCTTTGTGGTTAAAAAATACTGATGATAAGATTATTAAACAAAAATATAATAAAATACGAAACTCAACTAACAAACTGATACAAAAAACAAAAAATTGGTACATAAAAAGGGATATATGTAATAATAAAAATAACCAGATGAGACTTTGGCAAATACTTAATAAGATCACGGGACGGAAAAGTTCTTCCGTCGATAATATAATATTAAATTCATTTGAAAATGAGAAAGTAAAGCCACTTGATATCGCTAATAATTTCGCTGAGGTGTTTCAGAAAAGTGTTTCAAGCATCGTACCTTCCTGTAATCGGCCCCTTTTGCCGATGAACTTATACAGCTCGCCTGTAAACGTAACACTACGATATCAAAAGGCTACTCCAAACTCAGTAGCTAAAATAATAAAAAACATTCACACGAACAAAGCACCAGGTATAGACAAAATACGAGCAACAGACTTAAAATCTATTACGGACAAAATATCGGTTACCATAGCCAACCTAATAAATGCGTGTATTGAAAAAGGTAAGTACCCTACTGAATTAAAAACCGGAATTGTAAGACCCATACATAAAAAAGGTAAAAAAACGGACTACGACAATTATCGTCCAATAACAATACTGCCTACACTAGATAAAATAATTGAAAAATATATAAGTAAACAAGTAAATGATTTCTATAGTCAACACTCAATTTTAAATAAAAGTCAGTATGGTTTTCAGCAGCATAAAAGTACCACTCAACTGTTATCTACTTTCACTGACGACGTAAACTATTATCTTGATAGTAAAAAACATGTTCTAGTTGTTTTTATTGATTATAGTAAAGCGTTCGATACTCTAAGGCATGATTTACTGATTGAAAGACTTGATGAATGTGGACTTCGAGGACCCCTTCTGAATTGGTGCAAAGATTATGTTAAAGAGAGAGCATATAGAGTTAAAGTGGGAAATGCTACAAGTATAAAGCAAACCGTCACCCATGGTACCGCCCAGGGCTCTGTGCTTGGACCTTTGCATTACTTGACCTATGTTAATAATGTTGCCAATGTCATTAAAAACTGCAAGATCTATCAGTTTGCAGACGATACCTGCTTATTAGCAGCGGAGGACGACATAAATGTGGCATTACAGAAATTGCAAGAGGATTTCACCAACCTTATGAAATGGTCTCACGATGCAGGACTAATTCTGAACGCCACCAAAACAAAATTGATGTACATTTCGTCCAGTCGAAATAGAGTATCCGTTCCGTTAAAACTCATTGCCCACAGCCACCAATGTCTTCATAATAACATGTCTAACCAGACTTGTAATTGTAATCATATCGATATAGTAGAACAACAACCTTACCTTGGACTCATAATAGACAGTCGATTTAAATGGACGCAGCATATTAATAAAGTATGTGATAAGTTAAGGGCCATACTTGCTAAATTTTCTATAATTAAATATAAAGTTCCCTATCCTATACTGTTATCCCTTTACAAGGCTCTGGCCGAATCGATAATACATTACGGTTTAAGTAGCTATGGTAGAACCTGGAAATCGCATCTTTATAGTATCCATGAATTACAGCTTAGAATCATCAAAACAATTGTCCCACCTAAAATCAAACAACAATATAAGGATAAATACAACAAATTATTCAAATTTTGCGGTATTCTGCCTATTGAAGAAAAACTAAAACTTACTTTACTTGTTGAACAGTTCTTTAATACAAAATTGCAAGTCCTACCTATGTATAAACACCAGCTTAGAAGTTTATATAACCCTAAATTAATTATAGCTAAAACACAAAATATGTATGGAGATCATCAAAATAAGATTATTATTCCTAAATTAATTAATAAACTACCTAAAACCTTAAAGGAAGATATCAATCCTAAAAATATTAAAAACAAATTAAAAACGTACTTTATGAATCAACTAATATAATAACTAACATAATATAACTAAAACTACTAGTATACTATTTGTATACTATATACTATTATATATGCATACTAATTGTTATATAATTACTATATTTATATTTCAAAAATATAAAATATTTTTTTTTCTCTGAACAACCTGTATACTACAACTCATCCTCACATTATTGTTATAGAAGCGAGCGAACTACCTACTTACTCTAAATAATATTAAAATGTTTACGCTCGAAAGACGGCGAACTGCAGTGTGCAGAAAAATCTTATATAGGTTTATGTTGCACTGTATTTATGAACTGTGTATAATATGTATTTTTGTTGTTGTAAAAAAAAAAAAATTAATTAATTTAATCTTTATGGCAGAATCTCTTTAGGACCTAAGCACTCTGCTTAATGACCTCAATAGTGTCTCCTAGTTCTAACGGATAGGTCTTAAGATGAACATGGACAAAACAAAGATCATGTGTAACGTAAGCTAGTTGTTGTTCACGAGTATGTTTACCTGGAACAAATAGTCCGACTAGGTAAGTCCAACTTCGAACGAGAGGTTAATAGACGGAATTAACTTGGCTGGGCAACGTTCAGTCGGGCAATAATGACTTCTGGATCTGAGACGTGGTATTTCACTGCTGGCCGTGTGAGGAAGCTCAAATTCTATGATCTTAGGATACAGATACACTGTCTATTCTCTCAATCTCGGTATATTAAGAAAACGGTCATCCATCCATGGACTGACTGCAACAAGTGCAGCTTAATCTCGCAGATGTATTGATCCGCGCAGTTCAAAGAGTTATACAGAGGGCTATGCTCGGACGTTCTCTGCGTGATAGACTTAAAAATCAGGATAACCAGCAGTAGATAATTTGCAGTAGAACAAGAGTAACCGACATAGCTCAACGGATTAGTAAGCTAAAGTAGCAATGGGCCAGCCAAGGAAGAAAAGCAAGTTCAGGAAAGAAAAGTTCGCATGTGACAGCCTCGTAGATGAAGTATAGGACGACCCCCACTAGATGGAGTGATGAACTGTGAAGACATGCAGGAAGTTCATTTTTGCAGGTGAGTCAGAACCATGCAATGTGTCATTTCTTGGCAGAGCCCAATGTTCAGCAGCGATAGTCGTTAGATATTTCAATAGGTATAAGAGGTGCGAATCCGTTTATAACACCGATGAAATAAGTGCCCCAATTGTAACTTGAGATAATCGTAATAAATTCTCTGGTTAAGCTGTCGTCAAGATCCCTCCCTAAAACTTTGCAGTGTGATGCACCAAAGTTAAGATTTTTATAAACAAAATTAAACATCAGATTAGGGTGTACGGGTATAGATCTTTGACATTAAATTTAAAAAAGACACATTTATGTAACCATAGACTTAGAATATATTGGCGTATGAACTTTTCTCCTTTTTTTCTTTTTTTTCTTAAAAAACTATTTTTTATTTCTAAACTACGTAGGTGCAGTTTAAATAATTAATATTTTTGAAATGTGCTATTTAAAATACGTCTGCCAGTATATTTCTTTTATATATATACTTCAACTCATAGGCTGGGATAGGGGGAGTTTATACAATACCATAGCACTTCTTACTAGTTTGTGATACAATACTGACATAATTATAGCTTGCAAGGGACATGGAGTATAGAGTAGAAGGAGGACCATCTCTGTATAAGAATAAGTGCCCGTAAAAACTCGTCCAATAAGGGTGGCGCTGCGGTAGGATAGGAAAAACAAAAAAATGCGCCAAAAGTAATTATAATAAGATGGAGAAATAAACAAGGACCGACACATCCGCTTGGTTTTGTACTACGTCAATAGTTGAGCTTTTGTATACAGGCATTTTACTAACTACTCTAGACGTGAAAATTTTTAAATTTTTGAATTCAGCGAACTTCACTTCGCCTACAACAGCTTCGTTCATATCGTAGTTTTTCAGACGCCAGAGCTATTGTGGTACAATTTGGAACCTCTATTTTCAGTACCCAGTTGGACACTTTTTCAACTTTCCCTCATATGAGATGGTTCTCCTTCTACTCTATACTCCCTGCCAAGGGAGAAGAAAACTTATGGCAAAAATTGAAGATAGAAAAGGATACAAAATCCCATGATCATAGATTACTGTATATATACTAGAGATAGATGCGCGACTCATTTTCGTTAGTGTCGTGCTTTGCCTAACAGAAGGCGCTTAATTCTTACAAAAGAAGGAACTAAAAAAAAAAGGGAAAAAATAAACACATCTGGTCTCAAACCGGGGTCTATTGGTTTTGGGACCACCCGATTTGCCACCTGAGCTATTATAACCTTGTACGTAATGGCGAAATTTACCTTCGTATTCTAATGATATTTTAGCAGTTTTTCATTGCCTGAAAACACAGATAAAACTGCATTTTCTAAAAATAAATAATGTTCAATAAATACTAGTGACCGCTACTAACTGCGTAGTGCGCATGGATTTTTGCGTATGCATAGACTTAATATATAAGTGAGCCCTCTAGTGAGATCAAAATAAGTCTAGCCTAGCGATTCGGAATGTAGATGGAAGCACATAAAACGTATAATTTTGTTCGTAAAATAATGTTCTAAATTGCATGCCCATGCTCATGACTCTGAACCGATTTAGAATGACAGGGCGGCTCAAGCTCCTAGGTGTTTTGTAATTTTTTAGATTATAATAGTGTTTATGATTATAACTCATAGTTTCCAAAATTGTTACATGTTCTGTGACTGACTGTGGTGTCAATAACATAAAAAATTCTGATGGTTGCACATTTCACAGGTAAATTTGCAAGACGTCCTTACTGTTATCACGCGTCTATATTTGGTTAGAATTCATGTTATATACTGTTAAGAATATAGATTAAATTCAATTAATTTCTTAATTTTGATATTTTGCAAAGAAAAAGTCACATTTTTTATAATATGTATGATTTTGGTGTATTCATTTTTAAACAAAATATTTTACATATACGCTTGGGATTGACTCAAATATATCAAAATTAATATTGATATTTATCTTGATGTATATAATGAATCCATAGACTTGCCCACATAACAAGGAGAGGAATGAAAATAAATACTCAATTTGCATTCTAAAAACAACAACAATTTGCAGTAAAAATTTTCTTAAGAAATATAAAAGAAAAAGTAGAATACAAACAATTCTATTATAATGAGCCATTCCTACATTATTTGTACGAGTATTATAATATTATTACAGTAAGACTTTAAAAACTTTAGATAAAAATAGAGATAGATTTTTATACATTATAAAACTGTAGTATATTAAAAATAAAAAATCTTAAGATTATAATATTTTAGCAATTATGAACCAACTGAGTATATATATATCAACTAAAATAATATTTACTTTACTTAACCACCCACACCCCACGGTCATACTAGTGCAATATTTAAAGCAAAACGCTATCTATTTTCCCCAAAGGGTTGAGCGGAGTGTGAGATTATATTCCCAAGTCACAATGATAAAACTTTTAGTATAGTTAGGTAAAGATATTTAGTAATGCTCCTGAATCGCCGCTAGATGCCCGCGCATGAGAAACGCGGTACAGTGTGCCAGGATAGTATAAATTCCATAAGTATTTGATACAACGCATGATGACCGATTTATCCTTGAAGTGCGACGACAGTGTGCCGAAGCTTGATAGCATGGTACATCACCTACATCGTTAGTCGTAGAGAAGAGGAACTCGTGGTTAATTAACAGCTGCGCGGATCAATACATCTGCGAGATTAAGCTGCACTTGTTGCAGTCAGTCCATGGATGGATGACCGTTTTCTTAATATACCGAGATTGAGAGAATAGACAGTGTATCTGTATCCTAAGACATCTGGTACACTTTAATATCTCCTCCGTATTTGGCTAGTCTGTGTAAGATCATAATGTTTTTAAATTCATGCAGCTAAAATGATTAATAAGTTTATTATTTTTCAGGGACAAATGAAAGAGAGAATAGCCTCATAAAAATATTGGCCTTTAAACAGAGCAATCTGATTGAACTGATTCCTACAAGTTTCTTAATTTAAATTATTAAGTTTAAATTCATATTTAAGTCGAATGTTTAAATTAATTTCTATAATGTATTTAATTATTAAATGTTTGTAATTATTATAAGTAACAGTTATGCCATCAAAAAAATAACTTGTAAAAATGCCAAGTCTCGCAACTCAGGTTCTTCTACCGTAAAAGTTGTGAGATCCATGTAATACCAAGTCGGTTAATTTATTCAGTCCATAGATTGATACATAGATTGACTTGGCAATCGCATGAAAACACAATATATCTCACAAGTAATACATATTATATTAAATTAGATTGTTTAGTGCGATTGCCAAGTCAATCTATGTATCAATCTATGGACTGAATAAATTAACCGACTTGGTATTACATGGATCTCACAACTTTTACGGTAGAAGAACCTGAGTTGCGAGACTGGGCTTTTTTACAAGTTATGTTTTTGATGGCATATCATTTCTTTTTGTAGATAGTTATATCTAGGTAGCTATTTACACCTATTATTCCATTATACATATATAGGTACACTGATTAATTCACTGCAAATGTAACTTTGTAATACTATATGTTTATATATGATTACAAAGTTATTTATGCAGTTGGTGTATCTCGAAACTGGACCGAAATTTTAAAATATTTTAATTTTTCCTTGATTTATATATTAAACAATAATTGTATTCCAAATTTGAAGGTTCTATGTCTGCTATAAGTGCCTTAGACTTTTGATGATCGGTCAGTCAGTGAGTGACAAAATTAAGAAACATTGACTAGTTATAATTCTTAAACTACTGGTTCAAATTTAATGAAATTTGAAACATACCGAGTTTATACAATGCCTACTTGGTTAATAAAAATTAAGGCTTCTAGTTTTATCCATAACGAAGTTATAGGGTTTCGGAAATGGCCTGAACTGCTTCGAGAAAAGGATGGTACGGCCGTGCCGCTTTTTTGCTCGACTTGGCGGGGGCACTGCCGTGCCCCCAATTTGAAAAATAAAGCAGCCATTATGTATTTCGTGTTTCCGTTTATTATTTTAATAATAGCAATATATTTTATAAAATATATAAAGTATGAATAGGATTATACTTTATTAAGTATCTACCTATTTATAGTTAATTAACGTTATGTTAAAAAAGAAATTCCGGGGAAACTGTCCATGGCATTAAAGGTTTTCCCAAGGTTATAGCTCGAAAATACAACTTTCCGATCTGATTCTTGGGGAAATTGTCTAAGTTTATCGATAGATTCACCTCTTCAGAGATTATTGCGATTTTGTACATTTTGAATAAAATTCCAACAAAAGGCAGGTAGGAATAGCTTATTCCCGGAAACATGTTATATGTATATTTTTTATTATTTTAGAACTATCAAGGTAAAAATTCAGTAAATTTTTTAAATTATTCACTTTCGTGAACTAAACTATTTTTTTAAACTTTTTACCGCTTCCCTAACAATAATTTATCTATAGCCCTTGTAAGTAAAGTATACATCACTAGCTAACGCGCACCCAAATCAACATTGGTTACGGGCTGTCAGGTCGTCTATACGCCAGTATATTCTAATTCTATAATCTGTCAAGAAAGTCGTGAAAATATTATTTTTGGAACTACTGCTTTTACTTGCACTGGCAACAATAAATTGTATATAATTTATACCATTATACCATTCATTTGGACTTTGGGTACTACGTTACTACCATTAATTTGGACTTTGGGTACTAAGTTACTACCATTAAATTGGACTTTGGGTACTAAGTTACTACCATTAAATTGGACTTTGGGTACTAAGTTACTACCATTAAATTGGACTTTGGATACTAAGTTACTACCATTAAATTGGACTTTGGGTATTAAAATACCAGCATTAAATTGGAAATAAAAATATAAGAAACTGTTTCAGTTTGCCCCTAAAATAATAATAATAATGATACCGTTATCAGTTTTAATGTGATAGCACATCTATGGCTATAAGGTGTGAAAAATGGAAAAGGTCTCTACTAATCTATCTGGATGCAGCAGAAGTTACATCAGCACTCAAGTAACGAGCTACGCTATTGTATTTTGGTGGCTCTGGGATACTAGAAATATTCTACAATTTACCGGTTACCAATGTCGAATCATCAGAAAACGTTGATGCATTTAAAGTAACCATAAAAAAACTCTACGAGTATTTTCAACCTAAACGGAGTAAAGTTTATGAGCGGCATGTTTTTCGATTGCTAAAACATGAAAAAGGAGAAAAATTTGGGAAGTTTTTGATAAGATTGCGTCAACAGGCCGAAAAGTGTGCATTCGAAAAGCAAGATGATCATCTCATAGATCAAATTTCGGAAAAGTGTAATTCGAAATTGCGCAAGAACCTTATATCTTACAAAACGTGGGAAGAGTTAAAAAGCAAAAAAGTATATGCTTTTAATCAAATGTAAAGACCAGACAAGACATTATTAGCATATAGTAATAACTCTCCTTTGGCAATAGAGGGTTCATTTGAAACTATACTCGAAGTCGATGGACGAAAGGAACATACTACCATTTACATGATTTTGGGGGGTACTAGAGACCTGTTGGGTAAGAACACAGCAGTCCGTCTAGGTGTCTTAAAACTTGGTATCGGGATAAATCAAGTGGAGAGTACCGATCCCCATTAAAGACAAGGTTGCAATCAAAATTAAGGAATCACTAAACAGTGATATAATTGAAGAAGTGCAAGGCCCGTCTAAATGGGTTTCACCAATGATCCAATCATGAAAGAAAATGGTGAATTACGTTTGTGCGTAGATATGAGATGTACGAACGCCGCTATATTGCGAAAAAGCCACCCCCTGCCTACTATGGACCATATTTGCCTAAAATGAAGAAAGCTAAATATATTAACAAATTAGACATAAAAAAATGCCTTCCATCAAGTGTAATTCACTCTGAATCCAGACACATAACGACTTTTATAACCCCTAAAAGATTATATAGATATAAAAGAATAATGTTTGGAATTACCTGCGCTTCCGAGATTTTTCAGAAGATCATTGAAAGGATGCTGATAAACTGTGAAGGGGTCGTCAATTTTATTGATGATATCCTGGTATTCGAGAACAGTGAAGAAGAACATGACGCATGACTAAAGAAAGTTCTACAGGTACTTAGTAAAAACAACGCCGTGCTGAATAGCAATAAATGCATATATAAAACGCAGGATGTGAATTTTCTGGGACACAGGCTTACACATGAAGGACCCTTCAACAAGTACGTTGAGAGCATTATGAAATTTAGGGTCCCAAAGACCATAGAAGAACTCCAAAGTTTTTTAGGACTCTTAAATTACATAAACAAATGGATACCTAACTTGGCCACCATGACAGAACTTTTGAAGCACCTGCTAAGACAGAAGATGAGCAAAAGGAAGAGCTTGAAAAAACAATGGTCTGGGGAACAAGATAAAGCATTCCAAAAAACTCAAACGGATGCTAACGGAAATACAGATTTTAGGGTATTAAGACGTCAGAGATGCAAGACAGGTGATAGCAAATGCTAGCCCTGTCGGACTTGGTGCTGTCCTTGTACAAAATGATACAAATGTCCCTAGAATTATTGCCTATGGTAATCGAACTTTGACAGACTGCGAGCGCAGGTATAGCCAAACGGAAAAAGAGGCACTAGCATTAGTTTGGGGGGTCGAACATTAATATTTTATTATTTAGAAAGCCTTTTGATTTAATCACTGACCAAAAGCCGCTAGAGATATTGTTCTGGTCTAAATCAAAACCATGTGCGAGGATTGAACGATGGGTACTGAGGCTACAGTCTTATTCATTCAAGGTTGTATACAAGCCAGGAAAACAAATATAGCTGATCTCTTGTCACGATTATGTAACTATCCTGATAACCCACCAAAAGAAAAAGACCAGCATGTGTACCAAATAGTGGAAAATTCTAGACCAGTTGCTATACCAATGAGTACCATTGTAGCATATTCAGAAAAAGACCAAGAGATTAACAAAGTGAAAAAAGGTGTCTATCAGAACGACTGGGACGATTCAATTAAGAGTTACAAATTTTTTGAAACGAGTTGTTTCCACGATAGCATTCTACTTCGTGGAAATAAAATTGTAATACCACAGCAACTCTTCAAGAGTGTATTAGATGCTGCATAGGAAGGTCATCCAGGTATCGTAGCGATGAAGGGACGCTTGAGATTAAAGGTGTGGTGGCCCCGTATCGATGGGGACGTGGAACGGTTAGTGAGGGCCTGTAGAGTTTGTGCGTTGGTGGGTTTGCCAAGCCCACCTGCACCGGTGAAGAGACGGGAGTTGCCTGCGGCTCCATGGATGGATGCCGCAGTGGGTCTGATGGGGCCATTGCCGGGTAATGAGTGTCTGTTGGTGGTGGTCGACTGCTGTTGTCGATACAATCATCATCATCATTACAGCCCTTCACAAGTCCACTGCTGAACATAGGCCTCCCCCAAGGAATGCCACAAAGCACGGTCCTGAACCACCTGCATCCATCGACTTCCTGCATGTCTTACCAGGTCGTCACTCCATCTCGTGGGGGGTCGCCCTACACTTCGCCTACCGGTACGAGGCTGCCACTCAAGAACCTTTCTTCCCCATCGGTTGTCGGTTCTTCGAGCTACATGGCCGGACCACTGCCACTTCAGCTTACTAATCCGTTGGGCTATGTAGGTTACTCTGATTCTACTGCGGATATACTCATTCCTAAGTTTATCACGCAGAGAAACTCCGAGCATAGCCCTCTCCATAGCTCGCTGAGCGACCTTGAGCTTCCTCATACGGCCAGCAGTGAAGGACCACGTCTCAGTTCCGTATGTCATCACTGGCAACACGCACTGGTTGTACAATTTCGTTTTGAGGTTTTGAGGTATGTCTGACGAGAAGATGTGTCGTAGCTTCCCGAACGCTGCCCAGCCGAGTTGAATCCGTCGATTGACCTCTCGGTCGAAGATGGACTTACCTAGTCGGACCATTTGTCCCAGGTAAACATACTCGTCAACAACTTCGAGCTTAGTTCTCCCAACAACTACCGGCATAGGTGTGACATGGACATTAAACATAATCTTTGTTTTGTCCATGTTCATCTTAAGACCGTTGGGAGACACAATTGAGGTCATTGAGCATAGTGCTTAGGTCCTCCAGCGATTCTGCCATAAGGACTATATCGTCGGCAAATGGAAGGTGAGTGATGTACTCGCCATTGATGATAATACCGTATCCTTTCCAGTCCAGAAGCTTGAAAACGTCTTCCAATGCAGCGGTGAAGAGTTTCGGGGATATAACATTACCCTGTCTTACACCTCTCTGCAATTGGATAGGTTTCGTACTCTGGTTCTGTATCCGAGTACAGAACCAGAGTACGAAAAAAAAAGAAAGCCATCGTAGCTCTACTGTACAAACACTTCAGCACTTCGATATACCGACAGTCAACTTGGCACCGCTGAAGGTACTGCAGCACCGCCCAAATTTCGACGGAATCAAAGGCTTTCTCATCGTCCACATACGCCAGACATAGTGGCAAATTGTACTCTTCGGACTTCTGTACAATTTGCCGAAGGGTATGTATGTAGTCTATGGTGCTAAAGCCCTTTCGGAAACCGGCTTGTTTGGGAGGCTGGAAGTCGTCAAGTCTGCGCGCGAGACGATTCGTTATGACTCTCGAAAACAGCACGTAGACGCGGCTCAGAAGGGAAATCAGTCTGTAGTTCTTCAAGAGAGCGTTGTCACCTTTCTTGAAGAACAAGACCACCACACTTCTGCTCCACGCCTCCGGTGTAATGCCACCATGGAGGACGGAATTAAAGAGCTTCTGAAGGACTTCAAGTACCGGTCTTCCACCCGCTTTCAGAAGCTCCGCTGTAATTCCATCCTCGCCTGGGGCCTTGCCGATTTTAAGGTGCTGGAGAGCCATTCTAATCTCGCTCAGACTGACGTCCGGGATATCTTCGGAATAGTGTCGGATAAGACTCGCTCTTGGATCGTTAATAACACTTGCGTGTGGCTCCAACGATGACGTGTACAGCTGCCCATAGAACCTCTCAAAATCCCAGGTGTCCCGGAAACGATGCTGCCACACTCGGTCTTCAGCTTTGACAGTTGGCTCTTTCTGGCACACAGATCTCTGGCAAAGACTTTGGAACCTTGGTTCCGCTCGATCGCTTCTTCAATACAAGCTGTATTGAAGTTGCGTAAGTCCCGCCGCATGCATTTGGAGATCTGTCTGTTCAGTTGCCTGTATGCTGTCAAATCTGTTGAAGAATGTAGCTTTATCTCCCGTCTAACAGCTATGAGATTAAGAGTGTGATCGGAGAGCTTTTGTGTTCTTCTGCAGCGGGTCTTGCAGAACTTAGCTCCGACCGCATGGACAGTTTCCACGAGCTTGTCATTCAAATCGTCCACTTCATTGCAGTCTTCTAGGCACTGAAAGCGGTTTTGTAACTCGAGCTGAAAGGTTTCGGGACTTTGGAACAGAGCACGAGGGGGACGGAGCGTTGACTACATTAGACGAGACCTATCCAACTTAAGGTTTAGGTTCAGTGTGCCTCTAACCATTCGGTGATCGCTACCAGTTTTCACCCTCGCGATCACGGAGACATCACTGAACAGTTGTTGTCTTGTCGTCATAATGAAGTCAATCTCATTTTTTGTCGAACCGTCGGGGCTCGACCAGGTCCACTTCCTATGGGGCCGCTTCTGGAAGAAAGAGTTCATCATAAAGAGTCCCTCTTTCTCTGTGAAGTAGGCCAGCTGTTGGCCCCTTGGGTTCCGTTGCCCTATTCCAAATTTCCCTACTTTCAGCTCACCGTTCTCTCTTGTGCTTAGTTTTGCATTGAAGTGTCCCATTAGCACCGTATATTGGGTTTTGGAGGAATGCATGGCTCTAGAGATATCTGCGCAAGCGAGCCCTAGTCTAGTCTCAATTGATCTACCATGGTAAAGTCTCCCTGAATCATATAAAAAAATACAACATCGTTATGTTAGTCTACCTATTAAAGTATTGGACTACTAAAAACATACATAACAATTGCAATCATCAATAATATCGATCGAGATCAAATACAATAACATGAGCGCCGTGTCCATACGTGTTTTAGAGTAACCAGCTATCTCAGCGAGAATCAGATTATTGAATCCAACACCGTCGCGCATCGTGTCTGGGAATGTAGAGCTGTTTAGTGTAATATTGCGGCGAACTGCATTGCGAGCGGACGAGTGATGCAGAAACCCACATAATATTGGGGCGAACTGCATCGCGAACGGACGTGAGTGATGCAGCAGCCCCAATATTACCCTACTTGTCAGCTGCCTGCTGGCTCAAGTTGCCGTCAAAATCTCCCAAGGGCTGCACAATGTGACGCATCAATATATTGTGAAGCAGTGAACTATGAAGGATAATAATACATAAAGACAAGGCTTGGGGAAATTATAATAAACCGAATAAAAATACTCAAGACTTGGCCTAAAGGTCCAGATACCAGGCCATAAACAGCAAAAAAAAACTGAGTATTGAGTAAACTCAGCTATCATATCGTAGCCAGTGCTGCCAACCGTACGATTTAAATCGTATTCATACGATCTTTTTGGCCCTAGTACGATGTACGATCATGTATTCGAAATCGTACGCAAAATATACGATCTTTTCAAATCTTACAATCTTTATAACAAAATAAAAATGATAATTGATTAAGTTCATTTTATCGATATAAAAATCAATAATTTCAAAATTAAGGGGTATTCCCAGTAGTCTTACCAAGTAGTCTTACTAGTAAGACTAACGGGAATTTCCTAATGAGAACTTCCCAATAGTCTTAGTAGTAAGTCTATTGGGAATCTTCGTGGCGTGTTGTATTCTCATTAGTCTTACCAAATAAACATATTATTAAAACTACTAAGAATATCTTTACCAAGTAGAACATACGCGAAAGAAAATTCTCAGTGGTCCTACTCTACAAAATACGTGGAAATTTTTATCAACTAGTTTATTTTAGGAATGGTACTAGGCAAGCAATAAACCTGCAAGAGGCAGAAGGATAGTTCTTGTTTATATTTTGTAAACTTGTACAACTTCTATTGACTTTTGTACGCGTGGTACTTCTGAGACAAAACATATAATATTAACAAACCAATTAAATCTAGCAGTGTTGGTTAGACAATCATCTTATTAGATTTGAATCCGAGGCCAAAGATAAAAACAATTTGATAAAACTGACAAGTAGAACTAACTGGTAAGATCACTAGGGTAGAAAATACAAAAATAGTAGTACAGTAGAATATTTTCATCACTACCTAATTACTTTATTTTATTCTTGTCATAAAGAGGCATTTTACGTTTACGTTGTTTGGCCTAATTTGACTGATGTTTGATTTTTTATAAATAGTAGGAAAAGTACTAGGTAAACATAAACCTAAAAGAGGCAGTCGAATAGTTCTTCAGACCGTATCGTTCTATTCCCTCAGTCTCATAGTTCGATGGGACATGACCGGGGAGAGATCAGGCGCAGGAGCAACAGCTGTACATGCTTTCTGACTCCGGACTGCTACTGAGAATTTTTTTAACAGACAAACCCAATAACTGATTTTTGGACCGACTCAGGATCAGGAACCCGAGGCCAAATATTTAAATTAATTTAGCTTGACCTGGTAAATAATCTCTTTTTTAAAATCTGTGTATTGATTAGATCCGATGGGAAATATTCTTCAGTATTTTAATAGATATTATAGTGTCACATATTATATTTAAAATCTGCAGTGCTATGCTTTAAATCTATGAACATAAGATAAAAAATCCACAAAATATACCAATAATCTATATATAATCTATAATTGCATTTAATATATAAGATAATTAATAATACTAAAGAAATAACAAAACATGCTTTTTAATAACAAAATAAAGTTACTTTACCTAATTCAGGAGTAAACCAACTAAAGTACTTGATAAAAATTTCCATGTATTTTGTAGAGTATGCCCAGTGAGAAATGTTTTTCGCGTATGTCCGTCTATTTGGTAAAAATATTCTTAGTAGTTTTACTAATATGATTATTTGGTAAGACTACTGGGAATACAACACGCCACGAAGATTCCCAATAGACTTACTAGTAAGACTATTGGGAAGTTCTCATTAGGAAATTCCCGTTAGTCTTACCAGTAAGACTACTGGGAAGAAAATTCCCAGAAGTCTTACTGGTAAGACTACTTGGTAAGACTATTGGGAATACCCCAAAATTAAACGAGCTCTAAACTTCTTCTTTGTATTTTTTTATGAACGCATCCAATTCAATAATTTTTTAAACTCTATTCCTCGCGCAGTTTAACCGCCTTTCTTCGAGTTTGTTTTACGTCATTCTACTTGTTCTAATCCACATATTTTGTAATATACGGTAGAGTGACCTCAGTCCGAGCCCATTTTTTTTTTAATAAAAAAGTCGTAGTAACGTTTAGTGTCAGATTCTTAAATGTTATATGGTTATACTCTAAATGTAAAATTTTGCTTTGACGTTATAATAATATTATTTTTGTATTTTTTACCATTGTTTTATTGAAATATTGATGCGTACTATCTTTTTTTTTTGAGTTCTTAGCAAAATACGATCTTTTCCAGTTTATGGTACGATCTCCTAAAAAATAAAGTTGGCAACCCTGATCGTAGCTTTGTAGTTGATGTGCTTTAAGATTTTTTGTTATATTTCGAGTTTTTCTTATCGTATGACCGTTTAGTCTTTAGAAATCAAAAATGAAACGCCGTGCTTATAAGAGCAGTAGCAGATAAGTCATATTCAAAGTGTTTCAAGAGTGTATGGCCGAATTTCAAGCGGGAAAGTTTCTTTCCGATTTAGACGATGTTTACGGTCGAACAGCAAAGATAACTGGTACGTACATGTATTTTAATGTTAAACACAATAAAAAAAAACTGTAATTTCATATCTATTATTTGTTTTTAAGTATCATTTATCCGTTTTATTATATTGTTTACAAATAGTTGAGGTTATGAAATTTGTTTAAGAATAATACTACACAGTCAAAAGTTTTTATCCTTTTGTATTATTTGTTTAGATATGAATAAGGTATTTATTATTTACATGCCTATATTGGTTTCAGCTGTTTCTGAAAGCACAATTCGGCGCATAGTGGACGACGATGAATATTTTGCCCGTGGAGGATCTCTGTATAATGATAGACAAACTTTTCATCTCAGTAAATGATGATAGTTCCAGTGAATCTGAAGAGTCAGAAATGGACCAATTTAATTACGCAGGAGCTTCAGGCAACGTTTCAAGAGTTGAATACCTCGACTCAGATTCTTTGGACTCAGATTAATAATCTAAAAACTATGTATCAACCTTTTTTTTGTTTTATTTTCGCAATTTGGATGTCTGCAGTCTGTCAAGGCTGATCTTGTGTAAAACTTGCTTTCCCTAATTACTTGTGGGATACACAGTTAAATTATCTCAATTATTAAGTATTTGAATTTAGCTAATTACTGTTACTGGGATTTACAAGGATCAAGGGTTACACAATAAAATTATGTACTTAAAAATATGACAGTACAGGTACCATAATATTAAATCAGGTTATAAAATAAAATAAAAAGTATCAAAACTTTTCGATTTAAATCTATAGGGATGCCGTATAAAAGATAGTGGCGCCCTCCTTTTTTTTCATGAGTTTCTTGATAGACTGTATGTATGTAACACTACTGCCTAGATAAGCTAATATAAACTACTAGTTTGTCTGTGGTAATATGTTATCTATGCCGTGCAGTTTTGGCGGGAACTTGAACGGTAGGGTCAGGCTGGTGTAACTTCCACAGTAAAAAATATAGGTACTAGAGGGGTCAAATTTTAATGACGGTTATCTCTTCTTTCTGCTTTTCATAATATGTCTATTAACAACATTGTCAAATCAAATAAGTTCAAATGTCAAAGCAAACAATTATATTTGTGTATATTTTAAATAAAATATACGCAAAATTAAAAGCAATCTTAATAAATATTAAGATTGCTTTTAATTTTGCTATAGGAGCCGTTGTTCATTTACAGAATTGTTCAAAAATTAAATATGCATTATAAAACTTTCCAATTAAATAGTGCAAGAAGCGGAAAAAATGATAACAAGAAAAGGCTATTTGTAACAATATTCCCCTTAGATGATGAAAGGCATGTGTTGATTTCAACTTTAAGAGTAATATCATATTTAACGCGAGTGCATTTTTGGACTAGCCATCTACGTAGGACAGGTTTTTATAGTGTACGATTGTGTGCACAAATACAAACACACTATTTCCCAAATCTGATAGTTCGATGGTATGGCAATCCGAAACGACCTATACTTGGAAACAACACAGTCAATTCTGACTGCTAACATTCTATTTGTTCAAAAAAAATGTGATTTTATTTATATTATTTTTTCAGATGCAAGCAATGGGTGAAATAGCTGGCACATGCACCAATTGAAAAGATTCACATGTTAAAACATATTTGTGGTAAATATTGCATTTGAACCCAACTAAAACGAACTGTTATTTCATCAGTGGACTTAATTTAAAATTTCCACATTTATGTGTATGTTAATTAGGTTTCATTGATATGTAGCAAAAGATAATATCCCATTCAAGTTACATTTTGGTAAGAATTCGGTTATATAAATAAACTCAAAGTTACCTGGTTATAAATATTTTTTTTTTAGATTCATCTACAAACATTAGCTGTAATGAGCACTCATTTTAAAGTGACAATTAGTAAACGATCTCTGCGAATAGTATTTTTTTTATAGGATAGGGTGACAAACGAGAACGCAGTCCACCTGATGGTAAGTGGTTGCTGTGGCCCATAGACATCTACATTTATCGTCGTTTGCGAATCAAAATGCAGATGCGTTGTCACCCGTGAGGACTAAGATGGAATGCCTCGTTTCCAGTAAAAAGGGTCTCCGGTTCTCTACACTCACAATACGAAACACAGCAGTTTTAAGCTGCTATTTGACGCTGGTTTCCTGTGAGAGCGTGGTTTTTCCCCGGTCTAGCAGACCCATTCGTGCTACAACTATACTACGAATATAGCTGCAGCATGGCTCTACCACGTACAGTATGTACATAGGTACTTCTTCTGTGAAGAAGCCTAGCGATTTGTACATTCAACGTTGATAACAAGCATACAGACTATTTATTTTACAGCATAGCAACTCTTGTTCAGTGCTGGAACGAAGCCTAGGTCCTGCAATGCCGCAGCCAAATGCTTAGCCACCGCGCTACGGAGTCGTCGTTTATTTTTTACTTAATTAATTACTAGTATAATAGTGCGTTTTTTATTTTATGTTTTCTTTATACATATTTTTGTACCTAATTGTAGAGATATAATTACAAATTGTTGTGTGTAAAATACATTGTTTTTTTATCCTCATCGGCATTTTTACTCAATCCCCACGTTAAAAAAATTATTTCTCATAAATAATTCAGTATACAGATCGAACTTTTATTATATAAAATATCGATAAACAATATATCGTTAAAGGTTATATCGATAAAATTATTCGAGGATAGACATTTGCAGCATTATTGTAATTCGTCAATGTTGTCAAAACTAAATGTCATATCTTGATGTTGGTAGAGTAGCTTGGCGTACTTTCATGCATTTACTTTATGGAGTGTAGAGTAGAAGCAGGACCATCTCTATATATGAAAAGTGTCCCTAAAAACGTGTCCAATAAGGGTAGCGCTGCAGTAGCATAGGATAAATTAAAAAAAAGCGCCAAAAGTAATTAGAAGAAGATGGAGAAATAAACAAGGACCGACCAATCCGCTTGTTTTTGTACTACGTAAATAGTTGAGATTTTGTATACTGACATTTTACTAACTACTGAATTTTTTTAAATATTTGAATTCAGCTGACTTCACTCCGTTCACAACAGCTATCTTCATATCGTAGGTTTTCAGACGCCAGCGCTATTTTGGTAGGTTTTGGAACCTCTATTTTCAGTAAATAGTAGGACACTTTTTCAACTTTCCCCCTTATAAGATGGTTCTCCTTGTACTCTACACTCCATAATTTACTTTTACTATGGAAGTCCCGCCTCTTAAACGTAGTGGTTATATTCTCTTTGGGTAGGGTAAGTAGTGTAGAGCATAGATAAATAAATATGTAGCAAGCTATAGTATGTGCCAAATCGATTGAGAAAAACGGACAATGACCTTTCGGTCGTTTAACCAGGGGTTACAAACCTTCAATATATAGGCACATTTTATATGTAGTACTTTCTTTATTTATAATGATTTTTTTATAATGATTGATATAATATATATTTATTAACTATTATTAAAAAGTTATGTGAAAGATCGCTGTAGAAGAAAAATCATCTATTGTTATAAAGTACTTTATTCATTTAACAACAAAAAACATTAATTTATAACACATATAAAGATTCGAGTGATAACGACACCGAATAAGTACGTACTTATGCAAAAGATAAAACTTTATTTTTAATATTATATAAGAACTTTATTTTTATTCGGTGCAATCATCACTCGTATCTTCACTTGATGAACTATCTGTAACATTAATTATAAAGCGATCTGCAGTTTGGTCAATTCTATCATCCATGCCACGCATTTTTTGTTCAACCTTAAGGACATGCTGAACACAGTTTTTCCATTTATCTGGCGTGATTTGAGTTAAACCATCTTTAAGTAAATTTTTAACATCTTTTAACTTGAAAGTTGTATTTTTTCGTGCAACGTACCCTTTCACATCTGCCCACACAAGTTCAATGGGGTTAAGCTCACAGTGATAAGGAGGTAACTTTACCACTGTGATGCTTTTTTCTTTTGCCATCTCGTCGGTGACGTAACTTCGATAGTTATCTTTAACTGCCTTTATTTTTTCCATTAAGTGGGTCTTTGTGTCCGAGGGCACGTATGCGATCTGTTTAGATTCTAGCCATTCCTGCATATTTTGTTTCCGCCAAGACATTGTTGGGGTTTTTTCTAAACGTCTGGAGTGGTAACTAGCGTTATCCATAACTATGACATCGCCGCTTTGCAGTTTTTCTATTACTTTTCTAAACCAGTCCTCGAAATGGAGAGCGTCCATACTCTCATGGTAGTCACCAGTAGATGATGATTCAAATACCCAATCACATCCCTCCAAAAAGCCATTTTCATTGCCAACGTGTACAACTATTAATCGCGTTCCTTTACCCGAAGGGGCTTTCGCGCCAGTAGAGTAGCCTTCTAACCGTGATTGACGAGAAGATTCAATTGTGGTGTCTTCCCATACCTTTCCCATAGTATGACCTGCGTTAATCCATGTTTCGTCAAGGTAAAAAATGTTACGTCCCTCGTTTCTTAATATTTGTATTTCTCTCAAATATCTGGTACGCCACAGAACTATCTCTGGGCGATCTATTAGACCACTTTTTCTGTTTCTCTTTATATATTTGAATTTTAAATGGCGCAACACACGTCGCAGGGAAGTTTTGCTCAAGTTTGGCAACTGGTCATCTTGATTTATACTGAGCAAAATTTTGTCTAAAGTCGGTAATTCTCCTGCAAGAAAGAACTGATGCACTTTCGCTCTTATAGCCGATTTATCAAAATCGTCCAACTTGTCAATTACAGACTTTTTTCTTTTATTAATTATTCCCTTTTCTGGTATTTTATGGGAATCTCTATACACGCTTAATACGCGATATATAGTGCTCTTGCTGACTCCTGAGATCTCCGAAACCTTTTCTACCATATTAACGTTTGAAGGATACACGTCTTCGGGCCAGGTGTTTTTGACATATTTGTATACATTAATGATAATCTCTTGTTCCCCGACCGACAAAGTGGTAGGTTTTCTCTTTTTTACTGGTGACGTTAAAGGTGCTCCAGAAGATGGGCCTGTAAATAAATCACAAAAATATACTACCATAGTACTACATCACATAAATACATATTGTTTTAGAAAATAAATACCACATGGTCACATAAAAAGAGCGCTTTAAGAAATAGAAAGGCTACGTCGTCGCATTTGTACCTATTTGTACGTACCTGCTACGTTTATTATGGGTCGGCGACGTCTCTTTCCACTTGATGTTGAAGGACCGGGTCCTTCACCAAATTCTCCTGAACTCATGTCGATTTAGTAACGACCGTCACAGTAAAACTAATATAACAGATTCAAAAAACAAAAACTTAACGATATAACAAATTTAACAGTAAAAACTCAACTAAAACAATGCAATGAATGCTATGAATTACCCGAGACGTACACACGCAAGCGCTATCCGAACACGAATAAAAACAAAATGGCGGACCGGCCCAAAAAAGGTGACGCATCTCTGGCTGCCATTGTCACGTTTCTTTTAGAACGAACTGACGTAACGCGCGTTTTGTTTATTTTAAAGGGATGAATTTGCAAAAGCTCAATATGGTGATTATATTGCTTCAAATATTTTTTTAATATGAAACTGTTATTAAATGAATTGCTGCGTTACTTACCATAAATTGAAATATAAAATATAACACATTTTTCGCGATGTACCGTAAGATTTTACTATGTTTATAGGAACCACAGACAATATTATTTAAGAAACAAAAAAACAAAACATATGTGCTGACCTAGAAGTGGGAATAATATCAATATTTAAATATTGTTATCACATCTAAATTGAGATTTTGTAAGTTACGCCTTTTGACACTCGGCTCATATCTGAGGTCATTGTCCGTTTTTCTCAATCGATATGGCACATACTATAGTGTAGAGTACAAGGAGAGCCATCCTATAAGGGGCGAAAGTTGAAAAAGTATCCTACTATTTACTGAAAATAGAGGTTCCAAAACCTACCACAATAGCGCTGGCGTCTGAAAAACTACGATATGAAGATAGCTGTTGTGAACGGAGTGAAGTCAGCTGAATTCAAATATTTAAAAAAAATTTATGACTAGAGTAGTTAGTAAAATGCCAGTATACAAAATCTCAACTAGTTACGTAATACAGAACCAAGCGGATTGATCGGTCGGTCCTGGTTAATTTTTCTATCTTATTCGAATTACTTTTGGCACTTTTTTTTAATATGTCCTATGCTACTGCAGCGCCACCCTTATTGGACACGTTTTTAGGAACACTTTTCATATATAGAGATGGTCCTCCTTCTACTCTACACTCCATATGGTAGTGGATTGCTGCTCTTGTATTAAATAATGGATTGAAGTGGATTTTTATATTATGTAAAAGTGGTGCGATTTTGTGTAGTAAGTGTCTGCGCATGTGAACTATTAGTGGAAACGGTGAAACAAGTGCTCTGATGGTGATGTGATTCTCAAGATAAGGTGTCTGTCTACTTAGGAGCCTTGAGATAGCATCGCCAACTGTCAGCTATCTGCTGGTTCGAGCTGCCGTCGAAATTTCCCAACAGCTGCACAATGTGACGCATCATCAACATATTGTGAAGTATGTACTTATGAAGGATAATAATTATTATCCTTTATAGTACATTACTTCAAAATATTTTGATAATAATTATTATACATTGTAGCTTCATGCTCAGAAAGGCTAGAGCCCAGAGCTGCAAAGCCGGTTAAAAAAATCAATGTCGTCGTTCGCGGTAATTTGAAACATTGAAGTAATATTATGTACTTATAATTTGCAATAGGTAATTGCTATTACTAAATAAAATTAAGAAAACTAAGATTCGTCTGAAAATACCTGATACCATTATTTTTTTATAACGTCGAGCAAAACTCGGTCGTCGGTCGGAAGTACCAAATACGTATACAGATCACCTATAATCTTTCTTTGGGAGTTTCGGTGGGAACTGGGAACATTATGGCCGGCGGATAGTTGCTTCTGAATTATCAAATAATCGTTGGAAGTGTATTATGATATATAATAGAGGTGCAAATTTGTGTCTGTGCTCTGTGCGTGTGAACGATTTTACAGGAGCTACGATGGTGTAGCTTTAGCCGTTTGAGCGGCTTGAGGTATGATAATAATAATAACGTAGGTATTTCAGATGTATGCGCAAGTACAAGTGCACTCTCTATTCCCCAATCTCAGGCCGATACTCCGATAAGACGATAATTCGACAGGTCCTTCAGGACCAATGAACATGCTTTTTGATGCACCGGGGGTCGTCAAACTCTTCCAAACACTTCGTAATGTGATTGATGCATCAGCATATTGTGAAGAATTTTGTGAATAAAATACGTATTAGACTAGTCTGTATTGTCTAAGAATTTTGCTTCCATAATTGGCTAATCTAACAATAACAACCCTCGCTTACTACCCGTAAAACATATACTCTTTATTATAAATCACCGTTAACAGAACACTGCACAGCTATTTGTTATAAACCTTTTGTTTAATGAATATCAGATACCAGTTTATTTATATAAAGTTTTGGTAGTGACTAATGAGTCAATAAGAGTAAATAGCTCCCACCAGGGGTAATAGTGCACAGAGTACCTTTCAATAAGTGTTCTGTAATTAAAAGTAATTATAATATAAACATATGTTTATTTGCTTCTTTATTATAAAAAATGTCAATGCCATTTTGTCTAGTGGAATTTTCTCATTCAGATTCGGTTGAATTTTTCTTTTCATCATTATATGGTATTGCTGTATATTTTTACACCTAATATTTATTACCTGCATATCTAATATATATATATATATATATATATATATATATATTTATAGATATATAATATACCTAACAAAAATTATTGAAGTCATATATAGTTACAATAATTATGGGCATTAAAGTTAAAACATGTTCCAAGTTGCCTAGTAATCTGTTGCTTTTAGGTTGTTCTATACCTGATAGTTGTTAAAGAGTTCACTGCACCTTGAACAAAAACTGTAGTTGTTTTACTACCTGTCTTCAGTAAAAAAATAAAAAAGACATAATTTTTAAGTTCATTTTATTTTCAATAACATAAAAATGTTATGTTTTTCTCATTTTACATATTTTGAAATGAATTTCAGTGGGTATGAATCCGATTACTAAAATGTTCACATCAAGTTCAAGAGTTTTAACTACAGTACAGTTTGGCTTTGCATGAACTGAAAGTCATGTCTCCTTATTTAGAATTTCTTTTTTCACTTATTTCCAAATGCCGTATTTTGTACATTTGTACGAGCAAAAATCTACTATACTCCACAGCAGTTTTCATTATAATATTCAACAAAATATATTGTAATAATTCACTTGTATGAATGGATTATTCATTTTGATTTTTGTATTTTGTTTTGTGATATGCAAAACATTTTTATTGATATTTTCCATTTTTATATAAACAAAAATACATCATTTACCTTAAAAAGGTAAAATTGTAAAAAATTACTATTTGGTCTCACAAAAATCTATATGATAATCCATCCAACAGCAATATTCACTACAATAAATAGAACTAGCTAACTGGAATTGAAGGTCCCTTAAAAGTATGTAAAATTTTAATTTTATGTTAATAACTGTGATCAACTAATCTCATTTTCTTTTTACTGAGCATAGACCTTAACAATGCTCATTCTAAAATGTTCTATCCAACTTGAGAATTGACCACAGCTTTTTATAACACTAATTTTATTGTTTTTGTAATAGTCCACTAACTCTAGAGAGGCGTCCATATTCATAATAGCGTGAAGATAAGATGTACAAAATGATCAATTTTACACAAGAAGTAAAGATTTGACAGTTTACATATAAAGTTTAATAGATAATGAATAAACTGTTTCTTAAACTTTTTATCAGTAAGTCACTGTAAATTTTACATTATGTAAAAGGAATTATGTATTGTGATTGACAGATTTATCGGGAACTTAATTCCATTTAGAAATTTCCACAGTCAGACAAACTTTTGCTGCATCTCATTAATCTTTAGACAAATTAGTTGAATACTTTTAATTTCAATTTTGAGTAGACAATAATAAAATACAATGCAATTGAACCAAACATTTGAAAATATGTGAAACTAGTCGTCATAAATTTAATGCTCATCTTGGTTTTATGATCTCTTTTTTAATTAGGAAATTTCCACAAAATAAATGGCAAAGTTAAGAACATTTTTTATAATTAGATATATAATATATGCATTATTGCTTCTAATCTTTTTGAATAATAACCTTTTTGAATAAAGGGCAGCAGTTTAATAAATAAGGTGATGTAAGGTGGGCCCTAGACAGTAATGATGCATGCCTCGTGATGTTGCACATGCACTTCATCATGTTACTTCTATTGATTGATGCACACTATACATTTGACATACAAACTAGGTGCTGGCGCGTTGATTGACAATTCAATTTCAATTTAATTTGTTATCAGGCAAACTTCTATTGATATGCACACATGATCATTTTTTGATTTGCAAGTTGCAGTAAATCGGACTTTTTGCACCACTAGATAACCCCATCATAGTGAGGCTTTATGCAATCATATTTGATTAACGTTCTAAAAAACAAAAAGGAGATTGTATTATTAAGATTAATGTATAAAGATTCTCTTTCCAAATTGTTGTACAAAAACAAGAAAAATATTTCTTTGAACAAAATTATGTTTTTTGCAAAATAGTAAGTACAAGAATATATAAGTCTGCCCTTGACATTGTCACAGAAAATTGTTTACTGTAGTACAGGCTGCCTTGAAATGTAATAGAATGATTAATGGCATAGCTTCTGGGTCTGTCATGCAACATGATCATTTACATAATGCATTTCATACTGCATTACCTTCTAGGGTCCACTTGATAAATTGAGATGAGCATAGAGAAGCAATATTTTTATCTGTGAACGATGGAGTAATATATGTTTTGGCACGAAAAAGTGACATTTCATAAACACGTGAACATAGGCACATGTTATTACTTGAAAATTAGGAAAAAGTTATAGTTAATAAAGCTACACTGTTTTTTCCTTACACTTTTAGTTTAACATGTAAAAATTTTTTGAAAGAAAGGAGTGGGTGTCCTTAACTTTTATACAATTATTGTAGGTTCTACATTTATTTAATTTGTTTAAAACAAAGGAAGAAATTAAACACAGAATATGAACATTGTTAAAGAAATATGACATGCATCATGTAGCAAAAATTCATTTGTCTACAGGTAAATTAAAATTGACTTTTTAGATAGGTGCAAACATTAAAAAATATAAACTAATACAATTAACTATATTCTTTGCTAGTTTTCTCAAATTTACATAGAATTTAAAATGTTGCTCAAATTGTCACTTTTGCATGCCTGAACATATGCATATTGTATAATGGTATTTGTATGTACATGTAAAACCATGTGTAGAATTTTAATTTAATAATACTACACTAAAACTGGCCGTCATATAAGTATCTGCCATGTTCTCCTAAATAAAACTAGGTAATATAATATTCTTAACTAGACTCATATTTACAAATAATACAGTTCATTACTCTTTATATAGAAATTAAAATATATTTCTATCATTCTTCGATTCACATAACGCAAAATAATTTAACAGAGTTCATTTTTGCACTCACATTTACAATATATTTTCGTAACTAGTTTGTTACTGTTTATTTCTTGAATTGAAACAACTCATTTAGAATATATCACCCAATAAGCGAGTAGCACTATACTCACGAATCTTATCGTATCTTACTTATTTAAAAATGCAGAATATGTGATAACGTCAAGGAATATGTTACAATGAACGGCAATTGAACATTATAGTCCGCTCGCATCAAATAGGAACTATAAGATTCATAATGCCTGTGCAAGCATGGTCATGGTTAAACTATATGTACATGCCGCGACCACGCCCGCTAGCACTACCAAACAACTAGCACAAATAAAAATCTTTATTTACAACCTGGTCGACTATTAACAAAGAAATGACACAAAAAGAACTCTAATTGATTATACGTATTTTATCAAATTTAATAAGAAGTTGAATTAATATTTATTGTAAATTTGTGTTACTGTTTATGCTAGAGTTTAGAATATAGGGAGCTGAGTGGCGCCACCGTAGCGGCGGTGCGAGGAACTATACATGCACAACACCGCAGTGTATGGCCAGCGCGGCGCTCGCCTCGCCTTAAAACTTTATCTATACATAACCTATTTAATGTAATCCGGCACCGTTGTTGCGACAAGCGATGCCCCCGTTTGTGACGACGTTCAACGTTGCAGTATCCAATCTTATAGCATGGCCCTACCAAGATTACAGAGATTCACACTGTTTCTATGACTGCAATGTTCAACGCCCTAACAATTGGAGAAGGAACTAAAATCTAGTATCACAATATCGGGCTTCACTAGCTCGAACAGTTATGTTTACCGCCGCACTACGTGCACAAACCAACGAACATCGGAACTTTAACGTAATGAGTAACGTCTCCGTCGTGTTAGTAACTTACTATAATACTCGTCCAGTGAACTAAGAGTTCCACGTAAAAGTACCATTACCGAGATCTATGGATAAGTCCACTTTTCGTAGTAGTTTGAGAAGTCCTTATTGACTAAAGGTCTTCAGTTCGCTCAGTTCGGGTCTCCAGAGAGGAGTGACAGGGCTCACTCAAATAGTGCTAGTAGATCGTCAGAAGATGGAGCTCTTGGAGGATGCGAACCCGCTGACGAGGAGGAAGATGGTGGTGTTGCGAGCAACTCGCCTAGTGCTGGTGCATCTAGGTACGACAGCAGCTCCATGGGGTCCACATTAGTTTCAGGAAGCAACTGTAAAAAAAAAATATTCTTTATATTTTAATTTGGCAGAAACTTTCGTAATCTAATTCTTAATCTTTCGTAATCTTGATACTTTCTATATTTCTGTATTTCTATCATAAAAATTTGTTTGACATAAAAAATTTATGATAGGACCGTTTTTTTCATCTTAATGTAAAATAAAAATAATCCTGCAACACTGTCGTGTGTGGACAAATGTAATGATAGAATGAAAATTTTGAAAGTTAGGAAACATTTATAATTAATATAGGGAAAAAGGGGAAGAGAAGCATATACACACACTTTTTTTTAAAGTTATCATTGTTATATATTACATCTTTATTAATTTAGACTTTATATCATATCTGTTAATTTACGGATCGCATACAAATATTGTAATAAAGGTTGATATAAAATTTAAAACACGTTTAAGTTGTGTTATGCCGTTAGCATTATTAAACTAAAGATAAAACTTAGGGAACGTTTCAGTCTGTATATATAAAACACGCATAGGCAACAATTTTTTTTAATTTGTGTGTGTGCTTTATAAGTTACATTGATAGCGTTTCTTCTTGTTTTAAAGAATGACGGTGCTTACGTTGAGATTGTCGGTGCCTTCGCCGTCGATGACAGCGGCGGGGTCAAAGTTGAGGTCTGCGGGTATGTCGACTTCGTTTAGCGGATGTCCAACGGAAGGCGGGCCCGGCGTGTGACTGGAGCCCGGCGTGTGGGCACCGCCACCGCCGGGCGTGTGCGCTGAGCCCGGCGTGTGCGGCGTGTGCGGAGTGTGCGGCATCTGCGGGTACGTGAGTACATCAGTTTTGTTTCTAGATGGCATTATAGCACGAATGCTTACGCTTATGCTTGGCCACTTACGATTAAGTTTTTATTTTACAAAGATTCATTTATTCATGTAATTCAAATGCGTAAGAGGCTTCCATCATTGGCTACCGAATAACAAAAATGGCTGCACCTTAAACAACAAGCCTTAATGGAAACAATAATGCTGTTTGCTTCAGCGCCCACCTTATCTGACAGATCTAAACATTTGTTTGTTGCGGAAAGCATAAGGCTCGAAATTTGTAATTGTATTTGTACTCTACGCATGTCTCGTAAGCGAAACTATATTTGTGTGTAGAGTTGTCATGTTATTTGATTGAACTATACAAAAAAACAAGGCAAACTGCAAACTAAAATTGCGTTGAATCTTACGTAAACCTTTTTTACCCTTAAATTAAGATAATGATATCCTACATTCTGTTTTTTTACACAGCTACATGATTCTTAGCGACTTTTTCTCATCTAAAAGCAATGCTCATTCTCAATAAATTGTCATAAATGTTGGTCGCGTAGTCGAATCAATCTCATGACACATGAGGAACATAGTATAATATCAATAGAGACCCTATCGTTGCGTTGACCACTGCATGAAGTGGCTATATCAAGAAATGGTCAGATATTTCACGGTATAGCCAATGAGGGCGTCCACAACTTTTTCGGCCACCAGGGTGGCGCCATTATGGAATAGGGTGAAATATTTGACAGATTTCATGTTGAGGAAGTATAATTGTTACTTAGGTCTCAACTAGCGACATCTGGTGGGCGTAATATTATTAGTCCATATTAATACTTGTCATGTCGTTCAAATGTCAACTTTGTCGATTTGTCCATTCACTTTTGACTACATCATTTTCCAATCGTAAAATTGGGCAAATCGTGATGGGTCTGGACATTTCATGATACGCCGCCATTTTATGATTTAGCCGATAATTTATAAAGCGGACGTCTGGTAACTTTTTTAAAAATACAAAGGAACCTATATAGTTCGGGTTTGGCTGCAATGTTCCTTCGGCCATTCTCAATACAAATACAATTCGCCGCCATTTCATAATCCCTTCCCAGGCGATCTGGCAACTATATTGAAAATGCGCTGGCAGTGTCCCCAGCGGTAATGTTAATATTTTACGATACGATCATTTATGTTTGGCTACATCTTAACGTACCCGTTGAGTTTTGGTGTGCCGTATTCTCAAACGATTTCTATTCATTCATCGGGCCAAGGCATATCAAGATTTATAATGCAGACAATAGGCTGTGTATTTTTTCATGAAATGGCTGCGTTTCATTATGTGATCAATTTAGAAATCGGGCTCTATTTAAAGAGTTAAAATATTAATTTAATCGCGATCAGGTTTTACGTCTACATCGGCATGTTTATGTTCCTCAATTATTTTAGTAAATAAAAGTAAAATAAGTGTAGCAACAATAAATACCTATTCATTGTGCAATATATAATATAGTACTTATTAAAAGTATTGTTCATAAACTATTTGTTCTTTTTCGTTATAAATTATTCGTCTACACTTAAGAATAAGAACCATCCTGGTATTTATTTGTATTACATTTATAAATATAATTTCGTTTAAACATACCTGTTCATTCAAACTCTTTTCCATCGCGTTAAGTGGATCTAAGGAATTGACGCTGTCATTTAAATGCGTAAGAGGTCCATTGCCAGTGTACTCATTGCTTCCAGGGCCATTGTTCATGCTAAAGTCGTAATTCTGGCTATTTGCGTTTGAGTTTCTGTTCTGTGTACTATGGTTGTAAGAAGAGATCATAGAACCGCTCGCAATTGTGTTCATGTCTGGAGGTAAATAAGGCGACAGCGCCTGATCCCAATTGTTCATGGTAGGCATGTTCATTGAACCAGGAGAGACCGCTTTGCCCCTCTTCCCTAAACTGTTGTCATTGCTGTCATCTTCTTGCTGAAAATTTAATAAGCATATTGATTATAAGATATAAGAAAATATCTACTTGTCAAGATTCCACTTGGCATCTGTCAATATGCAATATTTTTTCTAATGAAATTCAAAATATTGAAATTATATAAGCAGTTACCTTAATTCCTGGGTTTGCGGGATTCTTAGCGGCTTTCCAATTTGCCCCGCTGTCGATAGTAACCTCATCAACATCAGAACTGTTGAGCGTGTTGAGGATACCCCACATATACTGATCGACTTCTAGGCCTTCTAATTGAGCTGGTTTACTGAAATAGGTATCAATTTTGGTTTAATTATTTTGTACAAATATGCATTAAACCATCTGGGGTTAGGTTAACGTATTTATCTTGCGGTTCACCATGTAACCTATTTACGTATCTAAGAATTTAAATTTATTTTATGATTATTATATTTATTTTATGTTTAGTTACAGAATACGTTAAATAGTTCAGACGACGTAAGTAATTTTTAATATGTCTATTATTTTGCTGATTTGCTAAAATAGTTTTAAATGTTTGTAGTGTATGTGTATTTTAGAATACTTAAGTGTTATATTGGCGTCAAATTAATTAATATTCTACTCACTTGCACACTGGACACCTCCATGACCCCCGTTCACAATTGAGTTGTAAATATGATTCTAAATCAAAGCACTGTATGTGTTTGCATTCATGTCCACGCGCCGGTAATGTGATTTTCTTGAATGTGATTGGACATTTTAATGACACTTTTAGAGCTGTTTGCTCCACGCTATCCCTGTCATTGCCTGTGTTAGAACCGTTGTTGTTAACTGGAGCTTGGTTGAAGTTCATCTTGATCTTGGCGATACAGTGGTCAGCAGTTAGCAGTCGCTTCCTAAGCAACCCTTGTAGAACACTGCGTACGCTCGGCCGGTGGACTAATTGTAATACGAACAGATGCGACTGGAAGTTGAAACGTTATATATTTACTTTCTTCAACTATTTGCTTCTTAAAAATGTTTATGCATATTAACTTAATACGTAGACGTAATGTTTTAGAAAATTACGTAATATACTTACACAACAACACGCGGATACTGTAATCTGTATCGTGTTCCTGCCAGGCTGGCACACTTCTTTCAGGTACAATGGTTTGTGTGAAGTTTTGTTTTCGCCTCTATCTATGACTAATGGTGTTGCGTTGACAGACACCTGAACACTCGCTGGCCAATTCGTATTCATTTGTCGATCCTCGTGGTGGAAGCATTTAAGTTGTAATTCTAGGTCCGATCTGTTTTACAAAGATTAAATTTTAGTTAGGTCAAATGATCTAGAATAGCTATAATAGTAAATACGGTTTAAAAACTGAAACATTTACCTCCAAATTAAAGTTGAGTGGACCGTCGGTTTTAATTGGAATACATGATTGCTAACTGCTAAATTATGCTCTAATCTAAATGGTGGTAAAATAATACCATCTCTTACAGGGAATGTTAACCGGAGCTCGTCATCTGAAAGTTAAAAAAAGTTTTATTTTATTATATTTAAGTCAACTTTAGATTTTTCAAATTAAATTTGAAAAAGCAAACTTACTCTGCATGCCCATCGGTGGTTTGAGCTCATTAAAGTGGGGTTTTACATCAGCATTAGGGCTGATATAAGGTGGCATACTGCTTGCTGGCGTCAAAGGCGGAGTTGGGTTTCCGGGGACTGGACTGTGCTGGTAAGTCATGCTCGTTCGCATAGCAACTTCTTGTGCAAACTGCCCGCTATATTGCCCTCCATATTGTGTATTTCCAGCTTGATGCTGAGGAAACTGGCTAGGCACGCCACCATTGAAATATTGCCCTTGGTTGGAATAAGGAGGTGTCGATTGCCGCATACTTCCTCTCATAGCTGCCCCAAAGTTCCCAGTCGGGCCTAACGGCTGCTGAGGCGGATACTGTGATTGAAATCCAGGTCTTCCCCCATATCCAGTAGGGTATTGTGCAGGCCCAAAGCCCGGTTGGCCACCCATGTACTGAGGCTTTCGTTGTCCCATAAGCATAGTCCCTGATGGATAAGGTGCGTGGCGTCTTTGATACGCTGGGCCCATTTTCGCTGAACTACCCATTTGTCCGGGTCCCATCTGCGAAGACATCATATTTGCGTGCATGCCCATATTGGCCATTTGTGCCATGGGATTCATGCCGTTCATGGCAGCGTTTCCCATCTGGTTCATGCCGGTCATTCCGTTCATGCCGCCGTTTCCTCCAATGCCCATGCCAGTCATGGCAGGGTTATGGCTGCGCTGCTGACCGTAGCCGTTCATCGCGCCATACTGGGGATTTCCCATAGTCATGTTGTTTTGCATCTGCAAGTAAAAGCAAAAGACATTACAAATTTGAAATAATAGTTGCGAGTAAGAAAATAGTGTATAGGGATAGAATATTTAATCTAAAATACAATAATGCTTCCTTTCGGTAAATAAAACTTCAGTTTTAAGTAAACTTTTTTATAGATAACATAGATATAAGACATTATAATGCTGATAATTGCATACCTGCGAGAAGGACTGTGAGTCCTGCATCGCGGCCGTGGTGGCCGCGGCAACCATTGCGGCGGTGGCGCCGAACTGCGCGTTCTCGCCCCCGCCGCTCATCGCGCCCGAACCGCCCGTGCACCCATAGCCGCTGTACACAAATTAATACATATTAATTATTTTACCCTTATAATATTGGTTATATTATTGAAAAGATAATAGGTAAACGAATAAAGTCATTGTTCCTTCAATATGTATAAACTACGGATGATTTCCAACACAAGCATATTTTTGTATATTGATATTGGTATTAAAATGTGAAATCAGTCCGGCAATTTTATTTAATTCGTGATACGAGTAGTTTCTATTCTATTGCAAGCGGCCTTGCAGAGTCGAACATTTTACATTCCACACGTTAACGCTTCGATTATTAATAAACACAGACTCAATATTCAACCCAAATTATATTGACGCAAGATCTTTTTTTAATACGTTCAGAGATTTTATTATTTTGACGAACAATGAGAGAAAAAATCAATATGGACGTGTAGTGAGTGACGCGTTGTTACCCCTGTGTTTCATTCGGGATGCGTTTGATTTTTTGTATGGCATAGGAGTGGGAGAACGATTCATGTGAACTGCTTTTGGGGCCAATTCCCGAGCCTTCTCGGAGCCCTTCCTAATAATTCCCATTCGACAAATACCCGACAAACACTCGCACGGGCTACCTATTGTTACACGCGTTTCTGTAGTAGGGCAACAATATTGAATGTGCGAAATCACAGAGTATAAATCATGAATATTGAATGCCTAGATTTAAATATTATCTAAATCACAAACATTTATGTTAAAACATTAACAACTAATTATTGTTAGAAATTTTTTAATGCACTGTACGTAAATTAGAATTTTGCAAGTTACCTAACAATTTGCATGTATTACATTAATAATAATTATTACACCTTCTAATTGATCATTTGTATGCTTTTCACAAATCACACTCAAGTATCGCCATAAATAGTTTAACAGATACTTAGTAGAGTCGAAAACCAATAAACACGCAAGTCAACAGCGCTCAAGTCGACATGTCTTTATTCATCGACGGTGCAGATGATTTACAAGGGTCCTTCCTTAGGTAAACTTCGTCCGACCTGCACTTCTTTTTATAGTTTTGTCAGAACCTTTTTCTTTTGCCGGCCAAAATGTGTAGCCGACAAAAAAATCCGTGTATTCTGTATCCTGGTGCACTTTTTGTAAAAGTGGTACCACATCCGAATAATCACTTACGGCTCGCTCAAAATATTTGGGTTCTTGAATGCGAGCGGTTTCTCGAGGTATCTCTTTGAGATAGTTCTTGGAACGTTCTTTTTATAAGCTTCATTTCCCGGCACAAATGTATGCTTATTAGACATTATAATAGTCACAGTTAACATTACCATTGTGTTCTGGAATTGTTCTATTTTGTATGTTTACAGATAAAAGTAAATTAGGCGAAATAATAAATGAATATCAATAAAAAAAAGGCTTTACTTATGTGAATATAAATCAAAACCACACGTTTGCTGATATGCGAGACGGCTGAATAAATTAATATGAATCAGTATGTTGCTATTTTGAGAAGCTGGAAGGTGTTTGGCATACTATTGAAAGATAGACGAGGGAAACGCGTAGGAATTTTGATACATAGGCTGTAGTTAATTTTAGATTGTTCATCGGACTCGTCGAGTTCTTAGCTAATTGTCGGTGAAGATACGTTATTATCGAATTCTCTTTTGAAAGAAATTATAGGACGGGAGTTCCAATTAGCAAATATCAAGCGCGAGTTAAGTTTTTAACATCAAATTACTGCCCTTATTGAAAGTCAAAGGTATTATCGGACGAATTTCACAGGATAAATTCGTAAAGACATATTATGTACAATACGCCGTACGCGAAGGAATGCACTGCTGAGTATAATACGGTTTAACAATGTTTTTCAATTAAAATTTTTGAAACATACACATATTTCGTTTCGACTATATACAAAACGTAGTGAATCCAAAATGTTAAATGCTATAAATATTTCTTGTTGTTAATCAATAAATTGCTATATCGTTAACGACCTGTATTAATCAACAATTTAGTTTTTATTAAAACAGTGTTAAATAAGGCATTAATTAAGCCTTGTATAGATTACTATCGAGGTAGCGTGAAGCCGTGACGTGTACCACCCCTGTTTTTCGACGACAGTTGGTCACCCCCTATTTAAATACCACTTCACATTGTGGCCTGTGTGTACATTTGTATAGTATATAATAGAATTAAAGGTTTGGTGTTATTGGTCTGATGTTATAGCTTTGTAATAGTTTGAATTAATAACAAAGTGACTACAAATAAATATATTGCATTTGATAATTAGACTGCAATGCGATGAGGGTTCATTGCAGTATGATTTTTATTTGTTTTTTAGTTTTTAATTACCTACAAATTTTATCTTTTCGCGAATTTTATCTCATACTCGTCAAGTGATTTTAGAGGTCGGGAGAGAATGAATCATGCTTCAAGGAGCGAATTCCGGGGGTTACAAATGAAGGCGAGCGTTCTAGGGTGGATACGATACAATGAACGGGAAGGGTCGCCTCACCCGAGTCGCAAGCTTAGGGTAAGTGGGCCCGCTCCCGTCAATATGGGGCTTTATTACGAAGCTTCTGATAATAATTTGTTTCCGTATGACCAAAATGAAACGAGACTTAAGCGTAAGTTTTAAATACGATCGTAAACATTATTTTAATTCACTTACTTAATGCGAGTCAGTTCGCTTATTATTGTTTAGTACCAAGATTGCCGAGCTACACTCTGCGTAAAAAATATCTAAATACAAAATTTTATTCGAATCGTGTACTTTCAGAAAAATCAATTACACACTACATATATAAATGCAAGAAATGCTCTCTTAAAGTATAAATATTAAATAACGTGTAGAGCGAAATGGTTTAAGTAAATTCGTTCAACTCTATTGAGCACGTGGTATAAATACGATTGTGTCAGTGCATCCGCCCCCGGCCGCTTTGCCCGTTGAAAACAGAATTTTTTTCCCACGATTACTTACAAACTGCTACAAATCTGTTGTTATTAAGAAATTTAGCCATAAGTGCGTATTTGTCCCCTTTAAGATCGAGGGCATGTAAAATACACAGCTATTGTTTTTATTTTAACGATTTGTCTTAGGCAACTGTTTATATTAATTGTGTACCCCGCCGGTTCTCTCGATGTGAAGCAGACTTCCTGCACTCTGTTCACACAATCACGCTTCCAGTCCCCGTTTTATTATTATTTACTTATTGGTTTTGAATAAAAGGCGCGCAGCCATCAACAATATGTCGCTTGTAAAGGTGACTACGAAACAAAGCCGTTGAGCGCCTCAACTTACCACCTGCTCGTTTTTTAGAGTTATTTACAGTTTCTAACTAATAATTGTAATTATTATTGGAAACTGTTGATGATTCCATCGATATTTATGATGTTCGTTTATTTCTTTTCGATTGAAATGAAAATTATCCTAGTAGAAAAATTACTAAATGAGGCTTTAATTATTTGATGCGCGTATTGTGTTAATAATTTGTTTGTTTGTGTTTATTGTAAGAGCTAAAGTGCAGTCACCGCTTGCATTCCCATCGTGCGTTAATGTGAGTGAGTGGAGCTGTGTGCGTTAAACTTATGCTTGTGTGAGTGTGAGGGATATTAGTGTGTGTGATAGGCGCCGAAAGCGTTTGTGCGTGTGAATGGAGGAACACATTTCATTTCTTTCATTATAATTGCAGTGATGCGCGCGGTCGGCAATGTCAGTTACTCGTGTACTTTTAAGTAACCATTTGATTATGGGGGATTTCCGTAGCGTACAATTTATGCTTACGTGCATACACAAATTTTACTTATTTTATGCAGTAGGTAATATAAATCACACTGTTATGTGGTAGCAAATGAGTTATACTTATAGAGTGTATTTGATTTTATTGCCTGTTAACAACGATAAGGTGGGCACAGGTACACAAGGCACGTTTTAGCGTTTTGTTGAAATGTAAACAAACTTGTTCCGGATAAGATAAAAACAGTGAGTGCCTTAATAGGCGGGACGTTTCGTTGACAAATAGGTACATACTTGTTTCGAGGAAAAATAATCGTAGATATATTTCAATTAATTTTGTAATGTATAATATACATAATTTAAAAAAAAATATTGTTTTAAAATAGAAACGAAATGTTCGATATCGTATATTATTGCACAGATTTAAAAGTAACCAGATTAAATTTAAATAACATGGATCAATATCTTTTGGATTCGTTATTCTAATAATTTTTTTCTCTTCGGAAAATATGATTATTGGAATCTTCGGAAAAAATATTATTGCAATCTTCGGAAAAAATGATTATTGAATAATTATTTTTTTTATTCTTCAGATTTATTTATTTAATTTGTAGTTTTATGTAGGTACTTACCTATGTGGATTAACTCTGTATCCAATGGTCCCTTGCAGAGGGTTGTGCTTGCCAGTATCGGGAGCCTGTGCTCCCGCGTATGTGATATTGTGCCCCGCGTACCCAGCCGTATTAGCAGAGTTAGCCGTCCTGTCGATTCAAATGCACCCCCTGAAACACCACGCAGCCTGTTGTAGTCTCGAAAGTTTTTCTCTTACATTCGACATACTTTTCCAAATGCCAATAATAGTTTTCAATTCTCATCAGTTGCGCGCGAGTTACTGGTTTTTTTTTATAATTTAACTGGCGTTTACGCTCGAAACATCGTTGAGAACGTCAACAATCAACGAAACGTTCATCGTGGCGAGTTCTGTCCTCAGGACATATAGTTCACAATTTTCTAGTAATATAAATTATATTAAGTTTAATATCAATATTTTTTATATATTTTTGAATTTCACTTGAAACGTTTTACTACATTTCACTAAATTTTTAAAGGTTTAATTTTTAATGATTATTTTTAAACCATTAGAAATAATATTCCCCTACTATTAATTTTTTTAGAACGAAAATTTTCCAATGACGATGAACGCTTCATCCATGTATCGTTTCTTCGATCAGCTGTGACGAAAAAAATTAACTTCTACCATCATATTATTCCGATTTTTTTTAAACGATCGTGAATATTTTATATTGAAGTTATGCAATTAACTTCTTTTTAATTTATGTTAATAGTAAGTTGTAGATATATTTTTATTGATAACACACCTAAATGGTCTTAAAAATTCACTTTATATCACTCGTTCCACCTCTTCAAAAAGACACATTGAAATAATGCAATCCAAAAATATTGTTCAAAATCCAAATTTTATCACTAGGCAATCCTTTTTTGGTGGGCCACTGCACTTTATGATCTAAAATTCTAATTGTCACTTAGCACAGTTCATAAGTGTCCAAATCCCATGTACAATTTGTGCACCTGTCACTGTGTTCCAGCATTTGATAATAAATTTATTATTATCGCTCACTCACGAGTACGATTTTGTATTTAACGAAACATCATAGACGTGTAGTGCGAGCGCCGACGCCGACGTCACTGACATCAAGCAACCACACGTTCGGCCGTCAAAGGTAACACTGGCTGGCGAGCCGGCAACGGTGAGTGAGAGGTTGCGCCGCGGGGCGCTCCCACCCCGCGCGATGTTGCCAGCTCGCTGCGATAAAGTGGCGCACCCCCGCGCTCCCCGCTCTATGTCGTCGCTCGTCGTCTCGGTACTCGGCATTCGGCCGCGCTCGGGCGCCACAGTCGTTATGCTCCTGCCCCGCCCCGCGCACTCGACTTTTCACGTAACGGTCCTCAATCGAGCGCTTTACTTTAAGTACGATAGTCCGAGTGGATAGCCGTGTCATCTATGACTGTTTCGATTAATTAAATCGTTCAATGTCAACATTTATTTACTTTTAACAATATTTTTGTATGAACAGAAAAGTTGTAGTAGATAATATAAACATCCGGGACTTATTCCCAGGTAGATGATATTTTATTGAATTTTTTGCGCTATACGCACGGGTGGCAGCCGCGGTCGGCATTCGGCAAGCGTCTGTCTGCGTTCGGGCATAATAATTAACAGCGATAAACAATGGACATGTCGTCCTCTGGTCGCTACCTGCGCATGACGACAGAGGACGAGTGACTCGTCCAGCGACGTCCTCACTCGGTGTTACCACTGTTTTGCACATTTCTTGAAACAATTCTTGATAACTATACATTGTTCTTTAGTAAAAATGTATGGAAATGATAACTTTTAAGTTCATCAACCATATTTTAATGTGTAATTTCAGAAACAAGATAAATGAAACATTTTTACTCTGGAATAAAATAACGTATTGACTTGTTAGTTTACAACTCAGTTGCTACAAGCCATCTGTGTACGTATTTGGGGGTTCAATGATAGTATTTTTAGTGGACGATATGAAAACGGCGTAATGTTGGGTGTAATGTAAATTCTCATTCAATGATTCGTCTTCTCATATATAAATATGAAGCTTGCGGCTATAGATGAATTGTTTTCTTGTATCTAAATTAGCCATTTCACGACGGCAGGTATCGAGTTTATAACACTATATTTTGTTAGTTGGATTGTGTTGGTCCGTCAGCTGGAAAGTCGGGAAAGCGGCAGCGCACGCGCAAACGCGCCTTGTCCGCGTTCCGATGTGTCGACACTGTCACTGTATTAAATTAAAAGAATACGTTTATTTTTATTGTATGTATGAAAATGCATATTTGTTTGTTCGTCTTCTATGCGTTACTAAAACATCCATGAGATAACGATGTAAATTTGTTGCGGTGTATGCGCGCCCGCGAAGTTTTCTTATGAAATAAATGAATATTTAGTTTAGTTTAGTTTAATTGTTCTTCTTTTCTTATACCATTCATGCGACTACGATGGAACTTCGCAAAGGCTTCTGACAAAAAAGAAGCATTGCAACGTATACCGGGCACATCTAGGTAGGTACCTACCTATAATATATATTGGTAAACTGCACAAGGAATGTGCAATAACTGTGGTACCAGTTATTCATTCATTACAAATTAAAAATTGCCATTGCAAATTTTCTTTTTTTAGCTTTGTGGTATCCTTAAGATGAAATGCTACAGAGTACGTAAAATTTTTGATAAAAAGTATGTACTTATAAACTTACTTAGTTTATTTCCAAGTTTTTAAGTTAAGGTGCCTGAACCTTGTCAAAAACTAAGATTAATAGCTAAATATATTTTGTATTTTGAATAATTATTTTGAAATACCATTTTTTGACGTGGTAGATTAACGCTTCATCTTTATTATGGACGATATACTGAAAAATAGGTCTCCCGATTAAAAAAGAACCACGCGTCCACAGAATACCGGCGTAAAATGGGAGCATAATGCTGCTATGTCTCGCATGGCTGGTGAAGAGAACCAGAGAAGATGTAGGTAGTTAATGGAGCACATCATCAGTTTACCATCATGTGGATGGTATGCTCGTTTGTCACTTACTTGTATAAAATAAATCTCATTATTTCAATGTGAAAAGTTTAGAAAAAAAATTGTATCTCCAGTAGAAAAATAGGGCAAATGGAAGTGCATTTAATTCTTAAGTTCCTGAAAACTGACCGCGGACCTAGGTCGAAAGAATTATTATATACTGCTAAATTTCTAATCTGATTATTTCGAAAAGTTTAAAAAAATTTGAAGCTGTGACACTTTTTTTAAGAAACGTCACTTGTAAGAATGCCTAGTACTTTTCTTCTGTAACGTGGATGCGTTTTACAAACATAAATAGCATATGGGCCAAACCCGGAACAACTATTTGCAGACCATAATACTATTTACTGTGGGCTTGAACCCACGAATGCTTGGTTACTGTACTACCGAGCTGTCAAACTTAGTTGACAGCGGAACGCTATACCTAAAATGTAAACCGAAAAATTACAGTTTTCGGTCGGAAAACAAAAATTCTAATGTAAAAATTCCTAAATAATATGTTCAGGGAAAAAAGGTTTTTATACTCATGGACAAAGTAAGAGGAACGCAAAAAAGTGTGTACAAAACAAATGATCTAATAGTTAATTTAAAATTGCTAACTTCGAGAAACATACGATCAAATGACAAAAATAAACCAAATTAAGAAAAAAAGCAAAAATTTTACAAGAAACATTTTGTACGTAACATTTTATTCAATGTTTTTTTTTATATATATTTGATTAGGAAAGGTTTTAACGTGGGCTATAATCTCTTCTAGCTCTTCGAACTGCTTACAGTCTTCTTGGCATGCTCCCAATCAAGTTATCAATAAAATCTTGAGAGACTGCGTTCCATTCTCCTGTAATGAGTTTTTAAGATCTCCCAAATCAGAAGAGGCTTGATTTCTTTTCTTAACTTGTCTTCTGAGCTTATTCCCTACATACTCTATGGAGTTTAAGTCGCATAGCATTGATTTCAACGTCTCGAAGGTATTCTACAACTACGACCGCAGTAGGGGGCCGTGCGTTATTATCTTGCATAAAAACAAATCTATTTTTTATAACAGGGGTAAGTGGCACTACAATTTCTTCCAAAATCTCAGTTACATATCGTGCCTTTGTAAGTGACCCATTCTGAATGACGGAGTTCCGTACGTGCCCCCATACAAATACCTCCCCGTACCATAACTGACCTATCCAATGATTCCTCTTTTCCAATGATGTAGCACTGAGCATACCTCTCTCCCGGGCGTCTCCACTCTTTAATTCTTCCATCATTTGGCTTCAGGCAAAATCTGGACTCATTTTTGAATGGAACTCGAGTCCAAGCTTCGTCATTCCAATTTTTGTGATTTGGAGCAAAATCTACTTAAGCTACTCGATGACATGAGACAAGGCCGATTTCTTCTTCTCACAGTTTTTGTGCTTACTGTTACTAACTTACTTACCGCTCGAACTTCTTGGAGCTTCGTTTTTACTTCAGAAATAGTTAACGTTCGGTTTCTAAGCACCACTGGTAAAGATGAACCGGTCATCTCTAGTGACAAGTTTCCTATTACGTTTTTTTTTTTTTTATAGGAAAGGGGTGACAAACGAGCACACAGTCCACCTGATGGTAAGTGGTTGCTGCGGCCCATAGACATCTACATCTATCCTCTATTCCAAATCAAAATGTAGATGCGTTGTCACCCGTGAGGACTAAGATGGAATGCCTCATTTCCAGTAAAAAGGGCCTGTCCTGCGAGTCTCCTATACTGTTCAGTCTGCAGATGCCTCTTGACATCTTGGTGTATCACATATTTTGATACTTGTGATGTTCAGACCACATGTTCGTAGGTGAGCTCCAACTAAAGTAACAGCACTAGCAACTTGAGTGGCGTTTAGACCTTGCATTCTCAGTTTATTTGCAGTAACAATTCACACTTAACGCGATTAATAAGGCAGTCAAGGCTAACATTTGAACAAAACCTAAATTAAAACTCAGATTCAAAAGTTAGCAAATGTTTTCGCAGGGCATCCCCGACTTTGCCACCAGGGCGGTACCACTTAAAAATGAGTTGTAATATTTGACAGATTTCATAGCGGGAAAGTTAACTTTTTCGAAAAATCTAAATACTAGTGTGTCTTTCTGTACTATTAGTTATATTTTATATTAATTAGATTAGAAATAAATAAACCAAACCATACATATTCATTAAAGTAGAAAAATTAAAAAAAGTTAAAAATGTACAAAAAAAAAATACAGAGCAAACCACTGAAGCTTTGTTTTGAGTATTAATATAATACTCTAGAAACTAAAAAACTTTTATTTAAAACTAATTTATCAATTAATTAACATTGTGTAACAAAAACCTTCATGTCAGTGTCAACTAGCGACATCTGGTGAGCGGAAAATTATTAGCGCTCATTACATTAAAACAGTCAAAACGAAAAAAAATACCATTTCTAAACTTTATTTTTTTAATAGCATTTACTAATGTTTGTGGCCAGGCCTGTACGCACGATAGTTACATTTCCTGAAATGAAGATGTTTTTGCATTCCTCTAAATTTGTCCATGAGTATGTTAAATTTATTTACCAACAACCGTACTCAGTCGCTTAATCAATCAGTGACTACATTTTATTTAGAGATTTTAAAGAGATTCAGATAAAGGGCGAATAAGCAATACTATTAAAAATAGCTTAAAATTTCACGAGATACGATACGGACTTCAGTGTTTTCAACAGTTGCGAATAGGGCCTAGGATGGGTTATTTTGTATTATAGGCTATGCTATTATGTGGTTATATTATTATATCATTTTAAAACGCAAGATTTTAGTATTTACTTTCATCGTGTTAGGTCGAAATAAGACCACTAAATTGGTTAAAAGCGTTTTGTGTGGAAAAATCATGTGTATATTTTCACTTTATTTTCCTGTCTTGTCGAAGATATACACAATTTTTTTTTGCATTTCTATGGTACAGTACCTTTAGGAGATATGAGTTTCATTCCCCTCTTTTTTATTATAAATTATATAAAACTTGCACCAATTTTCGATGTTCTCGTAGGTAGTGATATAATAATATTCTACGTATTCAAAGCGGCAACAGTTAAAACGTGTTAGGTCCAACTCCTTCCTGCAATGCTGAAAATCTTATCACTTCAGATAATATTTATGACGTTGTATGGTTTATGATAATGAATTATCTACATTAAAGCACGTAGCGCCTACAGGTTTGTAATAATGTTATGTTTGTATAGATATATGAAGACCTTACGTGATGTTGATGACATTTCAACAAAAATAATGTAAGATAGATAAGCGGTTAAGCCAATTGCGTTTCAGTGAAGATATCCGATTGACGTACTTATTTTTCACTGACTATTTTTATTTTTACGTATAAAATTATTACAATTTCTTGCCCTATTCATCATCATCATCATCTTTACAGCCTTTCAAGTCTACTGTTGAACTTAGGCCTCCCCCAAATAATACCACAAAGTACGGTCCTGAGCCACCTGCATCAATCGACTTCTTGCATGTTTTACCAGGTCTTCACTCCAACTAGTGAGGCCGCCCCACACTTATACTGGTATGTGGCTACTACTCGAGAACCTTTCTTCCCTATCGGTTGTCGGTTCTTCGAGCTATATGGCCGGTCCATTGCCACTTTAGCTTAGTAATCCGTTGGGTTATGTCGGATACTGTGGTCCTACTGCGGATAATCTCATTTCTAAGTTTATCTTGCTCTATTATAGTAAGTTAATTTGCAAGGAAATGTTTTGAAGTGTAAAGATGTAGTCCCTTGTGACGGTAGCATTAAAGAGTAATAATACATATAGATACTGCCCCTTTTCATTCTTTGAGTTCACAATATCTTTTTTTTATAAAACTGAAATGACAAACGAACTTTCTGTCCACCTAATGGTAAGTGGCTACTGCAGCCCATGGAAGTGTGCAAACAACTTCAATATAAGAAGGCTGCAAAGGCGTTGTCACCTCCGAGGACTAAATGGAATTCCTCACAGCCTAAAATTATTGTGATCTTAAAGAATGAATATTTGTATTCAGGAGATATCTGGATAGTGTTATCCAGTTAAAACAATACACATAAAAACGCATATGCTATCGACATTGTTGTACATATTGAGTAATCTGTACAAAAGATTGATGCTGAGTTAATAGGTCTCACCCAGGTATTGTCGAAAATTTAATGCATGTCCACAAAAACAAAAGTAGATTAATTAAAAAAGTGACGTACACTCTGTAAACACCAAGAACAAACACCAGCTAGTATACCAGTTTCTCGGTTCCACGGAGTATGTAATTCATACATGGGGCAATGTATACGATATTACCACCAAGACCCAGAAAATATACAAGGTTTAAACATAAACTGTATAAAAAGGGTAATTTTAATATAAACGAATACATGTTTGATAATAACTCCCGGAATGATAGTCGCTTCCAAGCTGTTTCTTAAATAAGTTTAGTAAGTATTTTGAACAACCTCGGTGGATTTCTTGCTGGTTCTTCTTAGGACAGAGTTTTCTTCCGAATTCCAGTGGTATGAGTGAAAACATGACTTTTAATATGGATATCTTGTTACATATATCGAACAAAAATTATTCTATTCTAGCCACTGGAACATCGTTTTACCAAGTCGTCACTTCATCTAGTACCGATGAAGTGCAGTACCTCGTAAACCATTCTTTTGCTCATCGGTTTTCATTTTATAGAGCTAAATGATCGGCCTACTATTACTTCAGTTTAATGATTGAGTTTTGCCGTTTACTCTGGTTCTTATGCAGATATCTATGTTACGTATTTTATCATTCAGATAAGTTCCGACCTTAGCTATCTCATATCTCGTTGATAATTTTAAGCATTGAAAATTTTTAGCGTTTACTATTGCGAAAGTAATATTAAGTATGATAAAGATCACAACGTTTCACTCATTATAGATTCAATAGCTGTCAATAGATATTAAAACATAACGTTATTTTTGAACTTATTTCAGCGCTCTACAACGAAATTAAAAACCTACCTACAGTTGTGAAATCTCTTCGAAAATCTAAGTCGAATCGAAACGTTACAATGTTAAACGTAAATTATGCAGTTTTTATAAACTAAAAAAAGGAGTAGGAGTAGGTAGTTCTTATTTATTTGTTATTTTTACTAGTGTAAATACACAATTTTTCTTTTGTCTTGAGTATTAACATACGAGTCAAATGACATTCAGTGTAACTTGCTTTGTATTGGTGGTATACTACCCTAAATCTCTCTTAATCATCTCATCTTAACATTTTTATAGAATAAGGATACCTTTTTTATAAAAATGGGTGACAAACGAGAACACAGTCCACCTGACGGTTAGTGGTTGCTGTTACCCATAGGCATCTACATCTCTCTTCGATTAAGAATCAAAATACGGATGCTAGTACCTCTGACGACTAAGATTGAATGTCTCTTTTCAAGTAAAAAGGGTCTCCGACTTTCTACACTCAGCATACAAAACACAGCAGCCTTCGGGGAGAGTTGGGTAATACATAGGCTGCACTAAAAGTATCGGGAATGGTCATATTAAAATCATAAAATCAATGTCATATTAAAATCTTTTTAATTGAAAACTCCTTGGTTTTAAAAATCGAATACCATTTATTTATTTAAAAAAAGATTCTCGGTCTTGTCACAAGGTTTTGTCAAACTTGTTTAGTCGTTGAGAAAATGGAATTGAATGGAGTGGAGAAAATTCAAGAGCGATGATTTATTATGACTTTCGAAGTGGTTTAACACAAAAACAGTGTGTTGACCGGATGATTTCTGCATTTGGTGATGAAGCCCCATCCAAAACCACAATTTATCGCTGGTTTGCTGAATTTCAACGTGGACGTGTCAAGCTCAGTGATGATCCCCGTCAAGGTCGTCCAAACACTGCAGTCACACAAGAAAACGTTGATGCTGTGCGTAAGCTGATTGAGGAAGATCGACATGTGACATACCGCGAAATTCAGGCAACTTTAGACATTGGCATGATTCAAATACAAATAATCTTGCATGAACAATTAGGTGTAAAAAAGCTGTTTTCCCGATGGATACCGCATTCGCTCTGTGAAGAGCAAAAAACGGCTCGCGTTACTTGGGGCGTCAGAACTCTCGAAAGATTCCACGCAGGATCCTCAAATGATGTATACAACATCGTATCAGGTGACGAATCCTGGATATACGCGTACGAACCCGAAACAAAAAACCAGTCACGAGTTTGGGTGTTCGAAAATGAGTTAAAGCCAACAAAAATTATTCGTTCACGGAGTGTTGCAAAAAAAATGGTGGCCACGTTTGTCTCCAAAACCGGCCATGTTACTACTATTCCTCTTGAGGGGCAAAGAACGGTTAATGCAGAATGGTATGCTAGCATTTGTTTGCCACAGGTCGTTTCTGAACTCCGTAAAGAGAACTGCAACCGCCGCATCATCCTCCATCACGACAATGCGAGTTCTAACACCGCACACAGAACAAAAGAGTTTTTAGAGCAAGAAAACATAGAATTATTAGACCATCCGCCGTACAGCCCCGAGCTAAGCCCTAATGATTTCTATACTTTCCCTAAAATAAAGAATAAATTGCGTGGACAGAGATTTTCATCACCTGAAGAAGCTGTGGACGCCTACAAAACGGCCATTTTGGAGACCCCAACTTCCGAATGGAATGGTTGCTTCAATGATTGGTTCCATCGTATGGAAAAATGTGTCAAATTTCGCGGATAATACTTCGAAAAGCAATAAATACATTTTTAAATAGTAATGTTGTGCCCCTTCCTTGATTCCCGAAATTTTCAGTGCCGCCCTCGTTTAGAACACTTAAGGGGAGCGTTCTGGAGATTACGACATATCTTCTCGTTAGACATACCTCAGAACCTCCAAACTAGATTGTTCAAGGAGTGCGTGTTGCCAGTGATGACCTACGGATCTGTGACGTGAGACTGCTGGCCGTATGAAAAGAAAAAACTCAAAGTCGCTCAGCGAGCTATGGAAAGGGCTAGGGTCCGTGTTTCTTTGCGTGATATACTTAAAAACGAGGATATCCGCAGTAGAGTCAGAGTAACCGACATAGCCCAAAAGAATTAGTATGCTGAAGTGGCTATGAGCCGACCATATAGCTCGAAGAACCGACAACCGATGGCGAAGAAAGGTTCACGAGTGGCAGCCTCGTACCGGCAGGCGAAGTGTACGGCGTCCCGCCACTAGATGGAGTGACGACTTGGTAAGACATGCAGGAATTCGTTGGATGCAGGTGGCTCAGGACCGTTCTTTGTGGCATTCCTTGGGGGAGGCCTGTGTTCAGCAGTGGACTTGTGAAGGGCTGTAATGATGATGATGATGATGAAGGGGAAGCTGAGATTGAACAAAACCAGATTAAGTTACGAATGTCATTTATTACTTAAAAAAGTTTTCTTTAACTAATCAACCTTAAGTTCTGATAAGTAACATAGATAAATTTTGAGTATATATTCAAATATTAATAAGAAAACAAAACTATGGGGTTCGGGATTACCCCATAGCACGTGGGGTAATTATTAATGGAGTATGGGGTAATCACGAACATAAACTAATCATCATATAAATCACAGATAAATCCTTTTGATGTACTCTCACCACTCGTACACTTTTCATGGGCCCATAAATTACATTTGTAGCATTTTATCCAATTTTCATGTGGAGTATCACTGTTCACTGATCACTGTTTCATCACAAACTGAGCGAAAATACTCATTTTCTTTTGCATCTCCTTCTTTGGCCTTTTTTTTTCTTGCGCGGTAAGTCCTTACCTTGAACCATTATCTTAATATTAGTATCTGCAAATGCTTGACGATTCTTCTCACTTTTCTTGGAACCTTTAGTGGAACTAACAGCCTTTTCATTTCCTTTCATGTGCTCCTTATTTTTCTTTCTTCTAAAATATTTTTCATAGGACTACAGGTTATTATAGCTGAATGTTTTCTTCTGAAAGTTTGTTTATTTTTCAGTGGGGGCATTTTGGGAACATTAACGGTATCTTTATGTGAGATGAATTTTTTTAACACAGCTTCAGGGGTTACTGGTTTCTGCTGCACATAATTTAATGTCGATACTATATGTGAATAAAGTTATACTTTTTAGATGTTGATGCTATCCGCACATCAGGTGTCAACGCTTTGTCAGCTTCTAAATTGACAATGGAATTTTCAGGTGATAATGTTGCATCTACAAAATGTTCATCAAATTTGGTTGGATCTATTGACCAAATACCAGTTGCCCGGAAACCGTTTACTGCTTTCTCTATATTGCTGATGCGATTGAAAGCTTTCGTGAAAAGTTCGCCAACTTCATACTGGGTAATTTTTTGACCTACATTTGAAGCTAGGTACAAATCGCATTCCCTGTTGTATGAAATCTTGAGAGGTCCAATATAAGTCAAGTCCGGTGGTTGCATTCGATGTGATGTGTGTGGTGGAAGGGATAACAATATTATTCAGTTCTTGCGACAAAGTAGATAGCAAGCAAGACTAGTAGAAACAAGATTAGTAGAATCGGTTCTGTAACAGTTGGCTTAGCATAATTGATAAAGTGATGTATCTAGTCTACGAATAGGTTTTCGTTGATCCAACCCGAAACGCTAACAGCTGCTATCATATTAGCATTGGCTCCACTCAACAATTGAGCATTCATTCACTTTCTCTTGAAAATAAAAAAAAATGGAGGAATATACTTCCTACAAGCACTGAATGCGCAAACAACTGTTGTTGTAGAGCCCCTTTCACCGCTTGTTGCTATTCCGACTTGTTTTCGAACTTTTGGCGCTAAAATTTTAGAATTTTATTCAACATTTTCACTTGTTTCATTAAAAGCTGTAATTCTATTGATAGACGTGGACTCAGGTTTACGTAGCGAAATATTAGGATGTCTTTTCTTAAATCCGTAGAACCAATCCTTTCCTGCCATTTGGGATGTTTTGTCCAAATTGTGCTTCTAATGATTTACTTCGGCTAATTTAAAAGCTGTTTTCCGGACCAATTCTATGGTTAAATCATAAAATAGCTTACTGCATTTTAGGATATGTTCTTCTGATTCTTTTTCCTGTTCCTCAGAAAATACAGCCATTCTTCCAGTTTTTGGTTGTTTTATAACTTGTTTCATGAGATATTGTATTTTTTGGAACAGAATAAGTAGCAGCTGCTTTTACTAGTGAAAGTTTTTGTTCTTGACTACCCGAATGGCTCTTTCTAAATCTTCTAATTTGTATTTGGTCTCAGTATTTCCTTGGTAATTTCGTGGCATCTGAAACATATTTGAGTAGGTATAAATAAGTTCGTGAAGGTACAGGGCTGAAACTAGAGAAACATACGAACAAACTTCCACAAATGTATTTCATTTAAATTCATCATCATTATTATCAGCCCAACGTAGTCAACTGCTGGACATTTATTATAAAATAAAAGACAATAATTTGATTGTTTAGGGGTAATTACGAACGGTCGGGATTACCCCACTGAAATCGTCATTACCGTCAGACACAGTGACACAAAACTATATTATTTTCTAGGTTAGAATCGCGTGATGCACGCGGCAAGTCTTTAAAAACATTTTTGAATTAGACTTTAATTCATAAAAAAGATACCGAATTTCTATGTTACACCTAAAATATTATATATCTATTCAATTTTACTCGAAAATTATATGAAATTGTTGAAAAAATACGTTGTTGCTTGACCATTCTTTGTTCGGCACTACGTTTGGGATCGACTCACGATTGCATCACTCAGAATTTTTTTTTATAGGAGAGGGGGCAAACGAGCATACGGCTCACTTGATGGTAAGTGATTACCGCCGCCCATGAACAACTACTACACCAGGGGAATTGCAGATGCGTTACCGGCATTATAAAAAGGAGTACGCTCTTTTTTTGAAGGTCCCTAAGTCGTATCGGTCCGGAAAAATCTCTGGTGGTAGTCGATTTCACAAGGAAGTTGCGCGAGGAAGAAAACTTCTTTTAAATCGCACAGTGGTGGACTGCCACTCATCCAGATGATATGGATGGTATCGCGAGTTTTGTCGCGATGTGCGATGGCAAAATTGTGCGGCTGGAATTAGTCCGAACATTTCCTCAGAGCATGCCCTGTGGTAAATCCGATAAAATACACAAATCGATGCAACATGTCTTCGCAGTACCAGTAAGTCAAGCCGATCGGAAAAAGTTCCGTCGCCGATGATTCGAACAGCTCTGTGCTGGATGCGATCAAATGGAAGGAGCTGGCACTGGGGAACCCCAGCCCACAGATGGGAACAGTATTCCATGTGCGGCCGAACCTGATCCTTGTCAAGTTGCAGGCGGAGTGCCGGCATCAAATATTGTTCTGCTTTGATGAGCAGCTGAGCATGCCAAGCTTTGTAAAGGCCAATCTGGCCTTTTCTTCCAAGTGACCACAAAACTGCACGCCACTAGATATGTCGACGCCGAGGATTCCGATAATGGCAGAGGCAACAAGGGTGAGTGCCTTTAAACTAAGGCGATACGTCGAAGGGGTTATTTCTAGCGGTAAACGCGCAAGCTTGTGACATCTGGGGATTGAACTAGATTAGATTTAGTCGCCCCCAGTCTGTGACTTTGTTCAACAAGATTTCGACTTCAAGTTTATCCTGGTACTCGGCGATGTTTTCCCGAGAAATATTAGCACGGCCGGTGTATAAAGCATCACCAATGCTGTCATCCGCATAGCAATTAATGTCACCGATTTGCAACATGTCATTGATATGAAGAAGAAGCAGCGTTTTCTATCCTTTTCTAACATAGCCAAACGCATGTATCCGCGATTATACCGCGTCCGTGATTCCACCACTCTCCCCTAAACTGCTATTTAACGATGGTATTCTGTGAGAGTGTGGTCCTTCCCCGATCGTGCAGACCCATTCGTCCTACAACCAGCTGTAGCGTGGCTCTACACGTGGTAAAGCCACGCAACCTGAATAAATATAACTATTCAAAATTGCACTGATAATACCTGATGATACCACGTTTTACATGATTATAGTTAGTTTATTTCTGATCTCTGTCTCTGAAACTTTTTACTGGAATTTTTACCTTTTTAGGGACCTTCAAGAAACGAGCTTACTGATTTTTAAACGGCCGGTAATGCACATGGAATTCCATTGGTGTTGTAGTTGTTCCTGGGCGGCGGTCGATACTTAACATCAGGTGTGCCGCATGCGCGTTTGACCGCAATTCTATAAAAAAATATAATATACATCCAACAATCTGTAGATAAACATTTATTTCCGAGACCGAGACCTAATTTAAGCGATTAGAAAACTGATATTTAGATAAGCTACTAGAACTTTTTCACTGTACGTTTCTGAAGTTTCATGATAAAGAGCATCATAAACACAATAAATCCTTAAAGATTTTAACAAATGACGTAAAATACCTTATCCTAGGAATGCCACAAAACATGGTATTGATCCACTGGCATCATCAACTTCCTGCATGTCTTACCAGGTTGTCAATATATATTGTCGGGGCACCCCACACTTCATTTACCGGCACGAGGCTACCTCGAAGATCTTTCTTCCTATATTGGTTGTAGGTTCTTCGAGCTATATATTTGCTGGGATTTGTAAAACCAGCGTGTGAGACGATTCGTAATGATACACAATCACAGCATTGCATAATACGCGGCTTAGAAGAAAAACGGTGTGTAGTAATTCTTCAACAGATCATTGGCGCCGTTCTTGAAGAACAAGTTTGGTGGACTTCTGCGTCACGCCTCCGGGGTAGCGCTACCATGGAGGACGGAATTTAATAGCTTGAATGGCTTAAGCACTGGTTTGCCACTCTCTTTTAGAAGCTATGCTATAATTCTATTCTCAATCGGGGTTTTGTCGTTTATAAAAAGCTAGGGAGCCATTTTGATCTCGTTTAGACTGACGACCCGGGATGTCATCAGATTGAGGCGAACAAAACTGGCTCTTGCATCGTAACTCATCCTAGCGTGTGGCTCCAATGAAGACGTGTACAACTGTCCATAGAACCTCTTAATCTTACTAAAAATCTCAGGTCGCTCAGAAATGACCATGTATTACAGTCCATTAAAAGTCTATTGATGAACATAGCCCTCTTTCGACGAACGCCTTAAAGCACGGTCCGGAGTTAACTATATCCAAAGACTTCCTGCATCAGGTTACTGATATGTTGAACTTAGTCGGTTACTCTCTTTTATCTAAAATGGCCACGCATCTGCATTTCCCCTGGTGTTGTAGTTGTTCATGGGCGGCGGTACTCACTAACCATCAGGTGAGTCGCATTCTCGTTTATCCCTCATATGAAAAAAAAACCCATCACGATTTCGCTGAGTTATTGCAAAAACACGCACTTTGGTTTTCAAGTTATGAGGTATCTCACGTGACGGGAAGATGTTTCATAATCTCCCGAATGCTGGATTCGCCGATTAATCTTATGGGTCTGAGATTTGGGATACTGATGTACCAAATGTTAACCCGGGTTAATTCAGCTTTTAAAGAATAATACTTGGTCAGATCAACGATCTTACTACAACTGCGGCTTCTAGTAGTGTTTAAGTCTTATAGTAGAAATAGATTTTTCATTCTTTTGTTTAATTTACCACTGGTTGCGAAAATACCTCTGTCCTGGGAAGAGCTGGCAAGAAACCCAGCGGGACTTTAAAAAAAACAGTTTGCAATCATATATCATGTTACACAATTAACTACACAAAAATGATTAGGAATAGCTTGGTAGCGATTACCTCATTCCCAGGCGTTATTATTTATACAAATAAGTAAAATTGAAGTGTATGTTTGTAATGTTAAAATAACAGCTTTATACTAAAGGCATATGAATGTATATACGGTACTTATAACAAAAACAATTTTTAAAATTTTTGTCTGTCGGTCTGTCTGTCTGTCTGTCTGTCGGTCTGTCTGTCTGTCTGTCTGTCTGTCTGTCTGTCGGTCGGTCTGTCTGTCTGTCTGTCTGTCTGTCTGTCTGTCTGTCTGTCTGTCTGTTCCGGCTAATCTCCGAAAGGGCTGGACCTATTTTGACGGGACTTTCACTGGCATATAGCTGATGTTCTAAGGAGTAACTTAGACTACTTCTATTTGAGAAAAAGAATTAGGGTTCTGGAAGTTTTAAACTGGGCGGAGCACAAATTTTGTTGTTTTGTTTGTTGTAAAAGCGTATATATCGCTCCAAGAACATATCACTGACACTATGGAGTCGGGTAACTGGTACTACTAACATGTGTCTATTCCCAGTACTTACACAGTGCATATAACTGTTTTTAAAACTACTTATATTTTGGTGGACACACATTACATACATCTTCATCATAATACATTTATGTAAACTTATTGAGAGGCCTGATTTAATATATTATCTTCCTTAATTTTTTGTCTTTGACATTCTTTAATTTTTAAATCATAGATTGTTCTTATGGTTCTCTTCTGCAAATCGAATATAATGTAAGTGGTTTGCTTATCGTTGCAATTGATTGTGTTTAGCATATAACAAAGTGCCGTGTAGTGGCGGTTAAGAATATTCACTACCCCATATCTTCCCGTGGGTATCGTAAGAGGCGGCAGAAGGAAACAGGCAGGAGATGGGCAGCAGCATCTTCCTGATAAAAACAATATCACAATAAAAAAACTGTGGTTGCCAACCCGCTGGCCAGCGTGGCAACTATGGCAATATACCTCCCCAATGAATAAAGTTACGAAACGACGACCGCAGTCCCCGGCGGCCCCGCTATTCCTGGCTACGGTAGCAATCATGGTAAAGGCAGGGCAGGGGGTGCTAAGAATCTCCGGTGGAGGTTCGGTTGCCACCTACGACGACTCGACCTGGCAACTTATAACGCATGCACTCTGATGACTGACGAGAAGATCCTGGAGTTGGAAGAAGAGTTAGACAAGTTGCGCTGGAATATTATAGGATTATCCGAGGTTTGAAGAGAGGGAGAGGACACGGTAATCCTCGAATCCTGCAACTTATTCTATTACCGGAAGGGTGACAACAACGTTGTAAAGATTGGGAGTGTGTCGACAAGGGTTGCGTAACTTATACTCAGAATCACCAAACGGTATTCGCTGAAAGTCATACAGGTTTACGCACTAATCTCGGCACATCCCGATGCCATGCCATGCATTCCTCCAAAACCCACTATACGGTGTTAATGGGAGAATTCAATGCAAAACTAGGCACAAGAGAGAACGGTGAGCTGAAGGTAGGGAAATTCGGAATAGGGCAACGGAACCCAAGGGGCAGCTGGTAGACTTTGGAGAATGAGGGACTCTTCATGATGAACTCTTCCCTCCAGAAGCGACTCCACAGGAAGTGGACCTGGTCGAGCCCCGACGGTTCCATAAAAAATGAGATTGACTTCATTATGACGACCAGACCACAACGGTTCAGTGTGTCTTAGTGATCGCGAGGGTGAAAACTGGTACCGATCACCGAATGGCTAGAGGCACACTGAACCACGTTAAGTTGGAGATGTCTCGTCTAATGAAGTCAACGCTCCGTCCCCCTCGTGCTCTAGTCCAAAGTCCCAAAACATTTCAATTTGAGTTACAAAACCGTTTTCAGTGCCTAGAAGACTGCAATGAAGTGGACGATATGAATGACAAGCTCGTGGAAACTGTCCATGCGGTCGGAGCTAAGTTCTGCAAGATCTGCCACAGAAAAACACAAAAACTCCGGTCACACTCTTAATCTCATGGCTGTTAGACGGGAAATGAAGCTGCAGTCTTCAACAGAGTTGACAGCATACAGGCAACTGAACAAACAGATCTCCAAATGCATGCGGCGGGACTTACGCAACTTCAATTCAGCTTGATTGAAGAAGCGATCGAGCGGAACCAAGGCTCCAAAGTCTTTGCCAGAGATCTGTCTGCCAGAAAGAGCCAACTGACAGAGCTGAAGACAGAGTGTGGCATCTTTTCCGGGACACCTGAGATTTTGAGTGAGATTGAGCAGTTTGTATGGGCAGTTGTACATGTCATCGTTACTCACATTTCCGACACGTTCTGACACTATTGCGAAGATATTCCGGACGTCGGTCTGAACGAGATTAGAATGGCTCACCAGCACCCTAAAAACGGCAAGTCCCCGGGCGAGGATAGAATTACAGCGGAGCTTCTAAAATAGCGGGTGGAAAACCGGTACATGAAGTCCTTCAGAAGCTCTTTAATTCCGTCCTCCATGGTGGCACTACTCGGGAGGCGTGCAGCAGAAGTGCGGTGGTCTTGTTCTTCAAGAAAGGCGATAACGCTCTCTTGAAGAACTACAGAGCGACTTTCCTTCTGAGCCGCGTCTACGTGCTGTATTCGAGAGTCATTACGAATTGTCTCGCACACAGACACGACGACTTCCAGCCTCCCTAACAAGCCGGTTTTCGAAAAGGCTTTAGTACCATAGACCACATACACACTCTTCGGTAAATTGTACATAAGACAGAAGAGTATAATCTGCCACTTTGCCTTGCGTATGTGGACTATGAGAAACCATTTGATTCCGTCGAAATTTGGGCGGTGCTACAGTCCCTCCAGTGATGCTAAGTTGATTAACGGTATATCGAAGTGCTGAAGTGTTTGTACAGTAGGGCTACGATGGCTATCCGAGTACAGAACCAGAGTAAGAAATCTATACTACTGCAGAGAGGTGTAAGACAGGGTGACGTTATATCCCCGAAACTTCACCGCTGCATTGGAAGACGTTTTCAAGCTACTGGACTGGTAAGGATACGGTATTAACGTCAATGGCGAGTACATCACTCACATTCGATTTGCCGACGATATAGTTCGTATGGCAGAATCACTGGAGGACCTAAGCACTAAGCTCAATGACCTCAATAGTGTCTCACAACGGATAGGTCTTAAGATGAACATAACATAACATATAACATAAACACTCACGCCTGTTACCTAGAGGGGTAGGCAGAGACTATGGACTTCCATTTGGCACGATCCCGGCACACCTCTCTCGCTTCCTCTACATCCATATATCTACGTATACACGCTTGTCGGTTAAAGGTACTTTTTATTTGGCCCATTTTCGATATATCGCCAATTTGGTCGATAAACTTTCGCCTAGGGTGTCCCTTCCCGACTCTGCCGTTCACCTTAAGTCTTAAGATGAACATGGACAAAACAAATATCATGTTTAATGTCCATGTCACACCTATGCCGATAGTTGTTGGGAGCACTAAGCTCGTAGTTGTTGACGAGTATGTTTACCTGGGACAAATAGTCCGACTAGGTAAGTCCAACTTCGACCGAGAGGTCAATCGACGGATTCAATTCGGTTGGGCAGCGTTCGGGAAATTACGGCACATCTTCTCGTTACATATACCTCTAAACTTGAAAACGAGACTATACAACCAGTGCGTGTTGCCAGTGATGACCTATGAAACTGAGGCGAGGTCCTTCACTGCTGGCCGGATGAGGAAGCTCAAGGTTGCTCAGCGAGCTATGGAGACGGCTATGCTCGGAGTTTCTCTGCGTGAAAAACATAGAAATGAGGATATCCGCAGTAGAACCAGAGTGACCGACATAGCCCAACGGATTAGTGAGCTGAAGTGGCAATGGGCCGGCTATATAACTCGTAGAACCGACAATCGATGGGGAAAAAAGGTTTTCGAGTGGCGGCCTCGTATCGGCGGACGAAGTGTAGGGTGTCCCCTCACAAGATGGAGTGACGACCTGGTAAGACATGCGGGTAGTCGATGGATGCAGGTAGCTTAGGACCCTGTTTTGTGGCATTCCTTGGGGGAGGCCTATGTTCAGCAGTGGACTTGTGAAGGGCTGTAACGATGATGATGATGATATAACGAATAAATTTAAGAGATTTATTTTCAAAATTAATCCAAAGCTGCCTCAGCTTTAACTGAATAATTTCAGTCACATCTACGGTCTACAAGTAGGCTTCCAGTAACGTTGAAGTCATGAACTTATATGAAATACAGGTTCCTTAGTATATGTTAGCACCCAGATATCTTTTCTATGTAATTAAGGAGGTTTTTTGATTTCAATAGCCTCAAATTTAAGCGAATACTACTCATATAAAATTAAACTTATTTTACGGATCTTATTGCCTTTCATTTTAACTTTTTAATTTCCGACGTACCATTGTAAGAATTACAGTAAGCTCGTTCTCCGTAAATCGGACCAAAAATTATTAAAAAACTGTTGCTGCTGGACCTGTTATAACATCGGGTCATCAAACACTTCAATCCTTCCCGTGACCATGGGTGCTGTAAAGCACTCGATACGCCGGGTATCAAAAGTTAAAATTAAACGCGTAAAATCCGTAAATTAGTTCCATTTCAATAGCCTCACTAACCACTCATTGGAATCAGTGTTCTTTCGGGAGGATTTGTGGTCTGTCAAATCTGACGTAATGACAGGGACAGTTTTGAACATGTTTACAGAGTGCAGAAACACATTCCGTGAAGTGAGCAGTCTGTAAACCATTCTTGCGGGTACATTCTGATGTACATTTGATTCGTACGGGAAGCAATAGGTTAAAGTTCACTAATAACATCGACTATATCGCGATAGAATTTAAATTCGAATGGAAACCGTGATTCAAAGTTCTGAATTAACTAAAGTATAGGTTTAAGAAAACCTAGTTTTTATGGATTTTATCGCGTATGTTAACTTATTTTATATTCCCGACGTTTCGAGCACTCTATAGCACCCCTGGTCACGGGGTGGGGGGGGGGACTGAGGTGTTTGACGTCCCAATGCCATAGGTAACCACGGCTACCTCTATTTAAATTTTGTTCCAATCTACGTAGTATGAACTTGATATACAAACAAACACCTCAGGCCCCCCCCCCCACGCCTCGTGACCATGGGTGCTGTAAAGTGCTCGAAACGTCGGTAATATAAAATAAAAAAAATTGTTTTATTTAAACGTGTAGTGTTCGCGTAAATATAAGAAATCATTAAAGCACAGGTTTTCAGTTTCGTTTTTAAACCATGGCTGAAGCTTAAGAATAGCCTTTTTCCCTTTAATTTTTCTTCAGAAGCTTTTCAAGTCGCCCGTGCATAGAACATGTCGTTTTGACATTAGATTTTTTTGTTTTCATGTTTTATGTAGCGCTTTCAGGAACTTAACATTTTTGACTTGTAATATTTTCTGATATGTAATGATGTAGTTTTGTTTTATAGTCCAATCCATCATCACAGTCGATACTATCAAGGATAATCGAAATCTTAGGTATATTTTATTTTTATAAAATAATTAATTGAGATGAATTTTTTTCTAGACTAGATGTATAAATATGAAGTGTGATCATTTTATTTTCCCAGCTCTATCTACAGGAACTATGAGGTCGCTTGCGCATCGAATTCATCACGTGTCTAGTCGCTTACAGTTTTACAATAGCTCATCATCAAAGCGTTGAAAGCGGAGAATTAAAAAGTCAGTTTTGCCTTGTTGACACCGACTATAAATCACGGGTGCCGTGTTTATTTTACAAGCCGGCTATTATCGTCAGCGCGGCGGTTTTGCAATGCAAGCGCCGAAGACTGATGCGCGGGAGTCTTAAAAGTCGGATATAGTTGAATGTACATTTAAGTATAATTTTTTGTTATTCTCTCTTTATGAATGCGATGATTCCTTTGAATAATCATATCCTTTAAGTTAATTCAAATTGATGTTTTTAAATTGATAATGATGTCCGCTTAGTAAGACGTTAGAAGAAACGTTATGCCAATACAATCAACAATAAGGCAGTTTCAATCTATAATTTATTCATCTGTATACGTGTACATTCATGAAGTACAGAGGAACGCAAAAAAAAAAGGTTTCATCCTGTTGTATTCATCGTGCGTATCGCCCACAAACATTGGTAAATTTAACTCTAAACGTAAATACATTTTCGGAATGATTTTTTTTCGACTTTCATTTTTTAATGTTATTAATTCGTAATATTGCGTTCTTTCAATCTGCGAAAAATTTTGTCAACTTTTGAATTTGAGTTTAAATTTAGGTTTTGTTTAAATTATTGCATTGATTGCTGTGTTTATGGTGTTAAGTGTGAATTGTTACTGCAAATAAACTTAAAATGCAACTCAAGTTGCTAGGGCTGTTACTTAATTGACGCCGGGGAAACCTACAAACATATCGCCCATACGTTACGAGTATCAAAATCTGTGGTACACGGAGTTGTCAAGAGGTATCGGCAGACCGGGCAGTATAATGATTCGTAGGACAGACACGTAAACCGAAAACTGTGGTTAGTGATGACTCGTTACTAGCGTGCTTAGAAGCCGGACTTTAACTACTCAGAGGGAATAACGAAGTTCCAAAAAATTCGAGGAGTTACAGTAAGCACAAAAACTATGAGAAAAATACTGAAATCGGCCGGAATAAATTCACATTTGCCTGCTAGAGAACCCCTTCTTGCCACATGCCATCGAGTAGCTCGAGTTAATTTTGTTCGCAATCACTAAAATTGGAATGACGAAGCTTATGGAGTCGAGTTCTTTTAAGAGATGAGTCCAGATTTTGCCTGAAGCCAGATGATGGAAGGATTGAAGTGTGGATACGCCGTGGAGGGAGATACGATTTTGGAAGAATCGTTGAAATCAATGCCATGGAGTGGCTAAATTATTAAAGTTTAGTTGATAAATATATCTATGATATTTTGTTTTATATACACTTTATTTTTCCGTTCCTCTAAATTACAGATAGAGAACAATGCCAGGAACGATCTAGGCTACTTCTTATGCGAATAACTTAGAGATTTAAAAAAAAGTTATAATATAAATGATCGAAGATCACAGACCGTGATAATTTTAAATCTAAATAACGCCATATTAATAAATCCTACCCAGGCAAAGTTGTGGCGGATCGCTAGTATTAATATAAAAGCTGAACCTGAGTGACCGACATATAATCCCAGAACAATCAACTGGGTTTAAGATATTAAAATTTTGCAAGTTTCTAAGTATAAAAATGTGTATCATCACCTAAAAGACGTACAGAATGGATGGAATAAATAATTACAAATGTACTTTGCCGATCTTGAAAAATCAAACCGAAGAGGATATAAATTTTTGTCACAGTCAGCATAGAAAATAAGGTAGTATGTGTTTTATAAGCTAAACATTTTATGTTAGGAATTTATGAAATAGTAAACAGCTGATAAAGAAAGCAGTCATTTATTACTATGCGGTGGCCATACCGTGCATTCGTCATAAAATTACTAAAGAATATTTTTCAGGATGAAATCCATCTGTTGTTTCAGTATAAATAGTGTTTGGGGTAAAATTTTTCATAAAACTCGAAATTTACTAAACTACTAAGAGATAGTTGTATTACTAGCCGGTGATTTCCGTTAAATTCTACCGGTGACAGGAACTTACCTGCCCATGAAGTAAAACTAAAGGTTCAGCTTGACTACAACATTTTCATATATTTATAATGATACACAACAAACTGCATTGTACGTAAATACAATAGGTATTAATAAGTAGAGACGGTCTGAACGTACGGTTTGGAAATCGATCCCGAAAGCTGTGTGTGTATACAATAGCAATAGCTAGTATTCATTGAGGTCCATATGATCTATAATATGAATGATGATCAATGGCTATATTGCAATGCGATTCCTTGCACTAAAAAGTGCAATTGTAAACAAAATTAATATGATAGAGGTTCAAGGAAGAAATTGCCACCGCCTGCTGAGCGCGACGGTTACGGCAAATTCTTCTTGCAACGGGAGAGGCCAATATGCAGCATTGGAATATCAGTCGATACAGTCATAATAAACACAATAGAGTATGTCAAACGCGAGTTCCCGGATTTGATAAAAACAAAATTTGATATTCCGGTTACTCTTAATCGAAATCGAATCGATCGAATTGATCGAATTAAATACACCGTATTTATGTAACAAGAAAAGGGTTTGTGTAAAAAAAACTTGGGAGTATCATATTTTTGTTTCACTATTTTTATGGCTTAACGAAAATGGAGTCATTTTATGGATCCTAATGACTCCCGCAGGTTTCTATTCCCATTAAAAAGGCATCAATGAAGCTTAACGGCAAACAGAATGGACAGTGTAAAAGCTTAGCCCCTAGCTCTATGTTGCATGTTCGTGTGCCAAATTCTCATACGCCCCACATCTTGGCACTCTTTTTCTGTGTCTGTGATCGGTGCCTGTTACCAGCAAACATTCCATTTGTCTCATTAAAAAAGGCGAAAAAAAGAAAAGGCCAACGAGGAGGAGTTAAAACGAGCAATGAATTGTTGCGAGCTAACGATTTTGGTGAAAATTATTAAGAACGAATGTTGTTTGAATGGACATGGGCGGACGTTGTAGAGGGGGTTTGTCTTGATCGCCATGCTTGGCAGGCGGATTGGCAATTGCAGAGCACACGCATCATTTTTTCATAGTAGTTTCCCGTCGCCGGTCTGGGTGTTTGCCGTATGGGCTAAACATGATAGTTCTGCCGCCATCTGTAGAAAACCATGATACCTTTTTGCCATATTTCATAGTCGCGCTTTACGGCACCAACGGAACTAAATGGAATGATGAATTCTCCTACCCCACCTTTACGGCTTTATTATTTCGAGAGTAATTTCGGTATTAGATGTATTTTAATTTCAGTGTTTTTTCTAGCTTATTGCAGTGGAGTTGAATGGCTCGACAGCATAATGGTTGAGCCTTAGATAATTGATAGGTGCTATCAATAATATAAGGGCTAAACGTTCGAATCTTGCACGGAACAAGAGAATATGTGGCAGCTTCGTTTCCGGGACACACCTGAGATTTTGAGCGAGCTTGAGAGATTCTATGGGCAGCTGTACACCCCATCAACAATCGAGGAGCAAGTCATCCGGATATTACGATAATATCCCGGACGTCAGTCTGAGCGAGATTAGAATGGTTCTCCAGCACCTTGAAAACGGCAAGGCCCAAGGTGAAGACGAAATTACAGTGGAGCTTCTGAAAGCGGGTGGAAAATCAGTACCTGAAGTCCTTCAGAAGATCTTTAATTCCGTCCGCCATAGTGGGACTACTCTGGGAGGCGTGGAGCGGGAGTGCGGTGGTCTTGTTATTTAATAATGCTCTCTTGAAGAACTACAGTTCGATTTCCTTTCTGAACCACGTTTATGTGCTGTGTTCGAGAGTCATTACGAATCGTCTCGCGCGTAGACTCGACGACTTCCAGCCTCCCAAACAACCCGGTTTCCGAAAAGTAGAATCTGCCCCTCCGACCATGAAAAAGCCTGTGATTCCGTCAAAATTTGTGCGGTCCTACAGTCCCTTCAGCGGTGCCAAGTTGGTTGTCGGTATATCGAAGCTCTGAAATATTTATACAGTAGGGCTACGATGGCTATCCAAGTACAGAACCAGAGTACGAAACCTATCCAATTGCAGAGAGGTGTAAGACAGGGTGACGTAAAATACTCGAAACTTTACCGCTGCATTGAAAGACGTTTTTATGTTACTGGACTTGAAAGGATACGATGTTAACATCAATGGCGTGTACATCACTCATCTTCGATTACCGATGATATAGTCTTTATAGCAAAATCGCTGGAGGACCTAAGTACCTACCTCAATGACGTTAATAGTGCCACTCAACGGATAGGTCTTAAGATGAACATGGACAAAACAAAGATTATGTTTAACGTCCATGTCACACCTATGCCGGTAGTTGTTGGGAGCACTAAGCTCGAAGTTTTTAATGAATATGTTTACCTGGGACAAATAGTCCGACTAGGTAAGTCCAGCTTCGACCGAGAGGTCAATCGTCGGATTCATCTCGGCTAGGCAGTTTTCGGGAAATTACGACGTATCTTCTCGTCAGCTATACCACAAAACTTGAAAACGAGATTGTACAAGCAGCGCGTGTTGCCTGTGACCTATGGATCTGAGACGTGGTCCTTCACTGCTTGCCGTATAAGGTCGCTCAAGGTCGCTCAGCGTGCTACGGTGAGGGCTATGCTCGGAGTTTCTCTGCGTGATAAACTTAGGAATAAGGATATCCGCAGTAGAACCAGAGTAACCGACATAGCCCAACGGATTAGTAAGCTGAAGTGGCAGTGGGCCGGCCATATAGCTCGAAGAACCAACAACCGATGGGGAAGAAAGGTTCTCGAGTGGCAGCCTCGTACCGGTAGGCGAAGTGTAGGGCGTCCCCCCACGAGATGGAGTGACGACCTGGTAAGACATGCAGGAAGTCGATGGATGCAGGTGGCTCAGGACCGTGCTTTGTGGCATTCTTTGGGGGAGGCCTATGTTCAGCAGTGGATTTGTGAAGGGCTGTAATGATGATGATGATTCACTTAGCGCTGCTTTTAATGTACTAAGTCCTGCTCTTGCCTTCAGCTTACAAATAATAAAGTAAAAATAATAAAAATGAAAAACATAGTTTTTGTCTTTTAATTTAAAAATTAAACTTAAAAACCTTTAATTTGTTTTTCAATATTCCATTCTTTTGTTTATTTCAAAATCGTGTTAAATATTATCTCATTATTTTCTACTCTTAAATAGATGTATAATTAACTGCAGTTATTTTTCTAATAAAACAGATTCTTTTTAAGCTATATTAAAGTTTACATAGCGTGTCTCCGATTAATTATTTTCTCATTATCTCTAAACATTGTAATTTTTTCAATTATTTTAAATTACGGAATTTCGTATGAAATTTAAATAGAGTTAAATGATATTAGAGCGGTCGTAAGTGGCACATAATGCAGTGTGGTAAGCGCATGTCGGTATCGCCAGTTATGCACCTCCCTTTTGCACAAACCTGTTCCGCGCTTCGCTCGGGAAATATGTCGCCGTCCGCGCGTGGCAACCGCCTCGTTTCCATCACTGTTTCGTTACGGCGAATTATTTGTATTTTTTCGCAATGGCCGTGTTTACGCGTGTAAGAGTCACAGATGTACGTTAGCGAAGCATGCCACCTGTTATTTTTTCTAAATTAGTTTCGACAATATTTTGTTCTTCCGATGAAAAAGCAAAAGTAGTTTACTACACAAACACGACGTAAGTCGATAGAGATATCTCAAATATATATTTTTTATAATTGATCGTAAAGACTGAGGACACTTATACATGGTACCGAGAAGAACAATACAGAATACAAAAGAATTGAACATGTACTATTTTGCATATGCAACTTTACTAGTCTGTAAGGGTTCATTTCTAACTAGAAGTCCGTTTGGGTAGATATCACCCTCTTACCTATTTGTCTCAAAGCAACAGCGCCCCCAGTACTGTGTTCCTGGGATAAAGTGTAGTAGAGCCAGTATAGTTAAAGGCCGTGAGGTATTCCATTTTAATCCTCGTGTATCCTGCATCTACAGTCCTAACTTTTTTCTTATAGAATAAGGTTGACAAACGGACACATAGTCCACCTGATGGTAATTGAATGCTGTGGCCAATAAAACACCTCCATCCATCCTCGTTTAAGAATAGAAATGTAGATGTGTTGTAAGATAGAATGCCTCGTTACCAGTAAAAAGGGTTTACTCCGGTTCACCACATTCACTATTCGAAACAATTTTTTTTGAGAGCGTGGTCCTTCCCCGATCGTGCCAAAAAGAATAATGTGAATTTTTCACACATTTGTCACTAATAATATTTAATAAAAAATATTCATAGTTATTCCACATCTTGTTTTTAGGGTTCCGTACCTCAAAAGGAAAAACGGAACCCTTATAGGATCACTTTGTTGTCCGTCTGTCTGTCTGTCTGTCTGTCTGTCAAGACCCTTTTTTTCAGGAACGCGTAGAGGTATGAAGCTGAAATTTATATCAAATACTCAAGTCTACTGTCCCTTGGGGCTGTGAAAAAATCAACCTTCTAAGCCAACGCAATCAAAAGATACAGCCGTTTATGCCGCAAATTTTCGATATTCGCAAGGGAATCAAAAGTCAAAACCTACAGGGTACTTCCCGTGAACTGAGAATCTTAAAATTTGGCACGAAGCAACGTATTATAGCACAGATAAAGGAAAAATTGCGAAAAGTATAAATTTTTAGTTACATCATATAATAAAAATATTTTTAATAATTTTAAACTCATATACCTACGGATTTGTTCGGAACCCTCGGTGCGCGAGTCCGACTCGCACTTGACCGGTTTTTTTTTGTTCAGATTCTTAAATAATTTTTGTCATTTGCTTAAGAGACCATAACTAATTTCTTTTTAAATATTGGTTGTTTGACAGCAGTCTAAAATCTGGATATTATTTTTCAAACTTTTTCAATAAAACATAAAAAAAATATATAAACATATTATTTTAATGTTATCAGCCTGAAATGGAATTGTTATCTGCGTTTTATTGATTTATCGCGCCTACGTATACGTTAGTTTACTTGTTGTGCGTTGTACATTCCTACGTATGGGAAATAAACGTGTAACTAACCATTGTTATACAAAAAATATATTAAGATCAAAATTATGCTCATTATGTGTTGAAGTTCATTGTTTTTTAAAGTAGATTTGTTCCATTAGTGAAGTTTATTTTTTACATTCATGATTATAGTCACATTGGCGGATTTCGCGTGTTCCCGGAACATTTTAACTTCCTTTTTTCTTTCTTCTTTCTTGCCTCTACCGTCGTAGGGAAGATTTTTCGTTAATTGTCAAGTTTAGTAGGTAGATTCACGATCACAATGCCAGATGTCTTGCACCTTAGACGCTGTTTCCAGTCGCTGGTCTGGGTATTTTAAGTTTGATGTAAACGAGATATTTATGTCGCGATCTGCCGGAAGCCATAAGATTTTTCTGGTATTCCCCAAAGTCACCTCTTACGACACCCACAGGATGAAATGGAGGGATGGATTCGTTTACGCCGCAGCTACTCGTCGTAATTCCATTTTTTGGTGTCATTGCGACCTCCGATATTTGTGAAATAGCATACACTTACCAGTCTTAAAATATCTAAATTGACGGTCGAAAGTAAAGTCAAGAACGTGAAAATTAAGGCAAATTCTTCTTCTTATTGTTAAAAGGATAAACCCGTCCAGCATCACATTGTTGCTCCTATTCTTTCTAGGCATTCATACCATTCTACCCTCACTAAGCAGCAGTGATTTTACTTTTATCTTCTAGTTGAAAGGTTGACGAGTGTTATTTTTCCGTCTGTCTAGTGGTCGTAGATGCGAGTGCTGATCGTGTAGTCTCAGGTCCCAGCCAAAATCATTTGTTGGGTTTTTCTGTCAAAAATTCTCAGTAGCAGTCCGGAGTCACAAAATTTGAAATACGAATACATACATATAAGAAATCACTTATTTTAAAGTTCAGTCCATAAAATCTGTACAAGTTAATTTTACTCATTTAGATAGGAATTAATAATTTATAGTGGTGCAAGCGAAGAAATGTTTATGTCGCTGTTGGCCAAACGACATCGATCGTTGCCTGCAATTGATCAACGTAGCAACAGCTTTTTCTATGTACATAAAGATAAATTAGTAATGGCCATAACCAACACTAACGTCAGATATTAAAAACAGTTTGTTTATATAATTCATTAAATAGCTCGTAAGCCTACTTACCCATTGTCGCTCGTATATATATATATATATATATATATATATATGTATAAAAGTCACAGCTCAAATGTGAAACGCGCAATATTTATTATGTAAGGGGTATTTTCATGCACTGATATATTAAATATAGCGAGATATATTTAGTTTATCTATATAAAATAATTATATATATAAAAATGTTCTCGAGTGGCAAGCCTTGCATTGATAAGCGAAGTGAAGGGGAGCCCCCCACTCAATGGAATAACCTGGCAGGGGATATAGGAATATGATAGATGCAGATGGTGCAGGACCGTGCTTGGCGAGTTCCTTGTGGAAGGCCTTTATTATTGAGCAGTGTACTTGTGATGGATGGGCTGTAATGACGATGATGGTGAACATGAGTATTTATCGAACCATCTGTCCAAAATTTTAGCAATCGGGAATCACCTAATCAGAATTGTTTTCAACAATTATAAATATAATGTATACCTATTATAATATATTACCTACATCAGTCGCTATCATTACAGCATCTCACAAGTTCACTTATAAACATAGGCCTTTATAAAATATTAGGTATGCTAAAATAATATTTTTGTCTTGTTCATTCCTTCAGGATGCTTGCAACACTTGAGCATTCCATCACCTGAATTGCTATAAAACTAATATACAATGAATAAGTATTTCTTGTATATTTGGAAAATATCTACTGGCTCTCAATGTGAGCGAAAACTGTTACTGTTTTATTATAATCATTAAATAAAAAACCAGGGCCAAATTAGTTCCGTAATTGATCTAAGCAGTTACATTCATTGTTAACAAGATTAAATGTCATTGGTGTGATAAATCACACGTCTTGTTTTATGTTACTGTATAAAATAATAATGAATATAAAACATATAAAGTGATTAATTAAACTAATAAGCAATTTTTGAAAGTAGGCAAATATTATTAGCTGTCAAATTTAGATAAGGACAATACGTAATATCTATCCCACTTTAAGAGCAAATTGTTATTTCAAGTTGATTAAGGAATATGCCTAGCTATGGAATGCTTATTGGTTAATGATAATAATAACATTGCTTCGTAACAAAAGTTATATTATTGGCATATAAACACGCGAAAAAGAAATATAGTGAAAACACAGCTTTATAAACTGGCGATGATTTCCATTCTTCGCGCTTGAGAAAGTTAGACAGATGTATGTAAACACGACTCATTCTTCTTTCAATGATATTGCGGCCAATTTTTTAAATTAATGACTGTGACAGGAAAATAAAATGGGTAAGTAGGTTCAATGGAGTTTCAATTTATATGTTTTATGGAAAAACTGTCTGGAATTAGAAATTTGTAATGTTCAAATTCCAAAGTTAAGATAAAATATTAAAAAAAAAACTCAATGTTGACACAGGGAGTTTATGTTTAATGTACTATTACCATATTTTCGTCTTTAAATTCAAAGTAATTAAACTGTATTTATTGGCCGGCGAAAGCTATAATACCATTACTTTCAACAGCAAAGGTAAGAAGGAGAACAATGATGCTCGCAGAAGGGTTAAGTGATTTACGAAAATAAAGGCTACGGAACGGGCACAATGACTCAGATGGAATTCAACGGAGCCCGCCATACTGAGCTTCGTCGGAATCAGAAATACAATCCTAATTATAATCGCACGCATCCGTCGAGCACCTCAATCGGTTAGGAACGCTTTAACCGAAAAGCGTCGACACTAAACGCATCACACATCGTTTGTGCAACCTTGGGAAAACGTAAGCTTCATTGACAGGTGTGTTTGCAAAGCCTCCTTTTGTAAAACTGTCGGTTGAATCACAAATGTCAATTTGAGATGGCATCTTAGTTATTATTGAAGTCGCAGATCATAACAAATACCTACAGATCGATATTTTATGAAAAATAAAAATATTTAAAATTAAAATAATTATTTAATGAGAAAAATTATAAAGTACAGAAAATTATAACTTTTTATAGTTACTTTAGTAAAATGTCCTTGTAAAAAAATGATGATAAAGTACCTAATTTTAACATAAATAAAAAAATCTGTTGTGCATTCTGAGTTTATTTCTCATTTAAATCTTGATTGCTCTTAAAAATAACATTGTTAATTGAAATTAAAAATTAAATTGAAAATTTAAATCTTGTATTGCATTGTATTGTAAATCTTCTAGTAAGTATTTATTTACTATCGTCAATTCACCGAATACGCAGCTCACGTCCAAAGTGAATAAATTTGGAACAATTAGGTACATTGCGTTTTTAATAATAACCTAGTTGTATCATCAGGTTGTCTCGGTGTTCAGACGCTTGAAATATTTCCAGTGTGCGTCGAATTTATAAATAAAGCGGCAGTATTAGCGAGTGGAGAGTGGCTCGTAATATGTATGTACATAGAAGCAACATTGCCGCATTGCGGTGGGCCGGCCATGTGTCGACACATCGCTACTGGTACTGCCCTTTACTGCTGCGAACTACTCAAATAGGTATCTATATATTTCTGACTAAATGCTCTCCCGTTTAATAGTTTTTCCAATTTATTTATCGCGCAGTAAAGTACAGTTTGCGTTTGACAGCTAAAAAAACCTTGAATTAATGTTATGTCAACAAAAAAGAAAGCCTTGGTAGCTCAGATGGTTGGCGCTCGCGCTAAATTTCACAGTACGCGAGCAACCCGGGTTCGATCCCCGACACCAATGAAATTGATAATTGCAATTTTAAGTGCTGATTTACCACGTGCTCAGCGGTGAAGGAAAACATCGTGAGGAAACCTCCATGTCTGTGAAATAAGAAAAAAAAAGTATTTCGAAGACATATGAAGTTCGCCAACACGCATTGGGGCAGCGCGGCGGACACCTCCTTGCCCTAAAACCCTCTCAGAAATGAGAGGAGGCATGTGCCCAGCGGTGGAACGTATATAGGCTGTAACTTTAAAAAATTTTAACAACAAAAAATATAATTATAAAAAGTACAATTTCATAATAACTTTGAATTTTAATGTTATAGTGAATTTTATACATATTGATTAAAAAATTAAATGCCAAAATTAAATTCATTTCATTCAAAAGTTATTCAAGTCAAAGAACTGTCACAATGACGATAGTTCCCTTTACCTGTAGGCACTAATTAGATATAACAGGAATAAATGCGACTCATTATGTATTCAATAATTTGAGTGATGGTATCCCATACCAAACTATAATTTTAAATGAAACTATAGAAGCGTTAAGTCGTTTAGTAAAGAATACAAAGTATGAAATGTTTTGGTACCCGCCTCAGACGCCCGTGCATCGAGTTTGTAATACATTAGCCGGGCGTTGATTTACACGGCCACGTATCGTGGGTGCTTCTATTCATAGTACTAATGTACTAAATATAGTATCCATACCTTATTATTTCCCGCGACTGACTCAGTGTGTGAGTGGTTCCGCTTTTAAAAGTATAATTAGGTTTTAGGATTTACCTTCATCATGGAAAAATAAGCATAGGTTGCGTGATAATTGGATATTTGTTTCCTTGCTTATCTTTTAAAAGGATAAGGATAACTTAAATCAGTACTTATATTTATATGTACAAAACCATATATATTTTCAATCTAAACTATTATTAAAACTAGCCTTTTTGATTTGTTTGATCATTATTACAGCTTCATAAACATTATATAAATATTTATAGCAAAAAAGTAGGCTGACGATATCATTTTATTAACGTAAAAAATGAACATAAGTGAATAGTGAGACGCACTAAGAGACTAGCTAAGAGAGAAGACACGGGCTATGTCTACTCTTTGTTAGCTGATTAACCTCGTATGACGGGTTTAACTAACATAATATTTCCCATAATATGCTCGCCCCGAGCGCGCGTTGCAATCGTTGCGCTTGTGACTCGAGCCATGAGAGATTTAGGGCCAATTAATATGTGCACTCAAACAACTCATAAAAACAATTATACAGTAAATTTGTACAAAAGTAACACTTATTCCGATATTGACCAACCTTCTAGTAGATCCATAAAGGAAAAAGTAAACTTAGTGCGTTCATTTCTCATATGTCGTACACACACACACACACACACACACATAATGTGTGAGGAATGAAGGTAAAAAAATAAAAGGAAATACGTACAAATGATGGTAGAACTGTAATCTCCCACTATTTCTAGCAGTATAAAGCATCGCGCATAAGATGGACACATTCCGCTTGCGCCGCCGCTCTCGAGCGGACGTGTACAAGTTAACCGCGCTCTCGTCCCCGTACGTTGAGTGCCCTATCGCTCTTGTGCCTCTGCTCTCTTGCTCACGCTCGCAGTGCAGTTGCCGTTGGTGAGTTTTTCGCCTTTTACTTACCGATCTTGCCCCCCCATCTTGGCGGAGAGGTTTGACCGCTCATTGTTCTATTTTTGTTAATTTTTCTTGTTAACTGTTTTTGTTAATTTCGTTTTGTTATTGCTATATTGTTATTTCGTGTTTACTGTTTCTTGGAAAAGTATCTTGTTCTTTTCAGAACAAGCCCCTGTTTTTTTGAGAACAGGGATCCCCGCCCTTACTGTTTCTTAGAACGTCGTCATCCCCCAACATGTCCACACAAGACCTTATTAGGTCTATCGTCGCCGCCCTTGAACCATTCCCTTGGTCTGGGCATTAATCTGGACGAGACGGCTCTCGCCGCAGTCCAAGCCTCCCTTGCGCCTCAAGCATTTCCCGCCCGGCCTCCGTCGCGGCCTGCTTGGCGGCCCCTTCGGCTACCCCGCAGTCTGACTCGCCCGCGTCCCTCGTCATAGAGTGCTCATGCTCCGACTCCGGGTCCATGGTGTCGACCTCCTGGAAGAGGCCCGCCATCGTAAACACGTCCAGCAGTGGTTCCTCAGAGTCGTCTGACTTCGACCGAACCGGTGAGTCTTCGTTCACAACAGGGACATCCAAGCGCGGCCGTAAACGCGTTACGAAATATCGCACCCCGCCTTCTCGGTAGCCCTTTCCGCCGCCGCCCTCACCCCGGCAACCTACGCCGCTGCCTTAACCCCCGCAGCTCACGCCGCTACCTCAACCCCAGCAGCTGCCGCTGCTGTCTCTGCCTCCGCAGGCCCCGCCGCTGGCTCGGCACCCCTAATGTCGGTAGACATCCCCCCACCAACGAAGCATCCCGCTACGCCCCCACCCTCGCTAAAAAGCAGGTCCCGCCCGCTGTCTTTCTCAAAGACAAGGCAAAATTCACCCGTGTCTCCAAAACCTGCTACGACGCAGGAATTAAATACGAGCAAGCCTTGGTGGCTTGCTCGTATTTAATTCGGGGAGGCTATGAAAATCATTCCCAATCCATCGACGACTTTCGTCGCCTCACCAGGCTATTCACAACCGAGCGTGTCTCTTATCACACGTACGCTCTTCCGGAAGAGCGTAAGGTCAGGGCCGTGATTCCCGGGGTTCCGTTCGAACTCTCGAATGACTTTCCCGCTTGCCCTTGTAATTCTTACGAACGTGCCGGAGGCAACAGCCATCTTCCGGCAGGTACGTACAGTGTGCGGCCTGTCGAGAGTGAGGGTTGCGCCCTCACACAGGCGCTGTTTCCCGGAGTAGTGCCACCGCTGTCAACTTTATGGGCATGCGGCGGCCAACTGCTCTTTCCCACCCAGGTGCGTTAAGTGTTTTTGTGTGTTTTTCGGCCCCCTCCGGGTTTTTCCCAGCCTTCGCAGCCTCCAGTCTTCCCCTGGGGCACCAAAAGGGCCCACCCTCCACGGACATCCTTCGCCCCTCAGAAGGCACAACCCTCAATGGTTGATGACCTGAATACGGTGTATTCCGCTATTCGGAACATCATCATTGGGGAGATTGCCGTCCTAGCACGCAAACTGCGCGCTGCTTAGTCCCCTCAGGACAGTCTTCTTGCTCTTACAGAGCATCATAACCTTTTGTGTTCCCTGAACTTGAATTAATTAAATTTAAGTTAAATTAATTAAATTAAGATATATTATATAATGACGGAGCACTCTGCTCTCCCAAAATCTCACGGTTCTATTAAGCCTAAGGGTTTATCGCTTGTGTCTTTTAACGTTCGCGGGTTGCGAAATAACCCCCCAGAGCTTAAGCTTTTTCTTTGAGATCGCGAAGCCGACCTATTCCTCCTCCACCAGGAAACCAATCTTAAAAGTAAGGACATCAAAGGCCTTTCCATTCAAAATTTTTCTCTTCTTCGTAACGACAGACCTGACCGCAAAGGCGGTGGTACTGCCATTTACTACAAAAAGACACTTCATTGCTCTCATATTCCTACTTCGCAGCCTACCAACATG